>RJWJ010000148.1:289689-303550 GCA_004363605.1 Indri indri
TATATATATATATATATATATATTTTTTTTTTTTTTTTTTAGTTGTCCAGATCATTTCTTTCTATTTTGAGTAGAGACAGGGGTCTCACTCTTGCTCAGGCTGGTCTCGAACTCCTGACCTCGAGTGATCCGCCCGCCTCGGCCTCCCAGAGTGCTAGGATTACAGGCGTGAGCCACCGCGCCCAGCCCAGCAGATCACTCTTGAATGAATGACTCAGTGGTCTTTTGCCACATCTCCAGGGCTACAGCATGTTCAAATCAGTCCATCCAAGGTCCCAGCACCTCTGTGCAGGGGGCGGCATGGGCTCCATTACTCACCAGACCTAAAAAAAACATCTGCTTCTGGGCCAAACTTCTCTCTTATCTGGCTATGTCTGCTTCCCCCACTCAGCAGCAGGTCATCTCATCCCTCCTCTTCAAGAGCAAATGTCGGCCGGGCGCGGTGACTCACGCCTGTAATCCTAGCACTCTGGGAGGCCGAGGCCAGAGGATCGTTTGAGCTCAGGAGTTTGAGACCAGCCTGAGCAAGAGCAAGACCCCGTCTCTACTAAAAATAGAAAGAAATTATCCAGACAACTAAAAATATATAGAAAAAATTAGCCGGGCGTGGTGGTGCATGCCTGTAGTCCCAGCTACTCGGGAGACTGAGGCAGTAGGATTGCTTAAGCCCAGGAGTTCGAGGTTACCGTGAGCTAGGCTGATGCCACGGCTCTCTAGCCCGGGCAACAGAGTGAGACTCTGTCTCAAGAAAAAAAAAAAGAGCAAATGTCACCAATCTCTCAATAAGTCAGGGCTTTAAAAACAAAAGGAATTGCTGCTTTAGATCTACACAAAAGGCCCTGGAGCAAGAGAACAGAAAGGCTTGGGGAAAGGAGGAGGAATAAGTACAAATACCTACAATAGTAAAAACAAGGGACAAATTAATCACTCCATCAATTGTGCTGCGACACACCTTAGCGCTTTATTGCACTCATTCGTTCCCATGTCACCCTCCTCAACCACGAGTGAGCCCTTGACGTCAGAGACAACTCATTCAGCACAGCAGACACCTGTGTGGCCCAGAGACGGGCAGTCCTGATGCCAGGGATTGGCAATCCCCAAAGCCGGCTTCACTGCAACTGCAGGAGGAGGTGGGGGAGGGGCTGGGAGGCTGCACGCAGAAAGTCTCCGGGACAGGTGTCTCTCTCTCTGCCTTCCACACAGACACGCCCCTGCAGCACCCTCTCAGCTGGGATCACATCACCAGGACCTCTCTTGATGGCCACTTAGCTCCCTTGCGCCTGTCAGACTGGGAAGATCCCCTGGTGCTGTGGTTACTCGTGTCAACTTGGGGCAGATGCAATGGGGCCAAGGTCCGCTCAGAGGGGCAGGAAGGGAACTTCAGGGTCTGCCTCAGCTGTGGGGGCTGATGAGGAGATTGGGTTTAACTGGAGAACAAGAGGGAGGTATTTAAGCAACTCCTGGTCACAGCCCCAACCATCAACCAGGAACAGGGAGTTTGAGATTAAATAGCTGCAAATTCCAACTGGCAGGCTGCGCCCTGCAACAGGGCCAGAAGACAGGCCAAGGAAGTACCAGGGTGCACTGCCAGGCATGGAGCAGGGTGCAGGATAGAAAGACCGTCATGGCCCGGTTTGCCTGGATTCTCTGAAGTCCCATGTCCCAGGAAACCCCATCAGTCCCAGGAAAACCGGGATGGTTGGTCACTCCAGAGCAGGGAGCAAAGCCACAGGAGCGAGGCCAGACTCTGGTGTGAAGAAGGGACATTAGGAACACTTACAGAACAGTGACTCCAGAAGAGTGACCTAGACAGAAAGCCCAGGTGTAAGAACCAGGACAGGAGAGAAACCAGGCTTAGAAAGAGGTGAGGGTAAGTCCCTTCAAGGCAGTTAAAAGATGTTCCATTAAAAAACAACCACAAAGTTTCTGTAGTCAAATAAAATCAGGAAAATATAGGCTAAACAAAAGTAGGCAGGTTCAAGACAGGACTTACGGCCCTAACAGGCACAAAGCATCTTCAAAGGAAGAAAGCTATGCAGTTTCTCCAACTTAGCTGACCACAGGGCCCTCCCCAACCTCATACAGCAGTCCCCAACCTTTTTGGCACCAGGGACCATTTTCATGGAAGACAATTTTTCCATGGACTGAAGAGGGGGTATGGTTTCAGGATGATTCAAGAGCATTACATTCATTGTGCACTTTCTTTGTATTATTATTACATCGTAATATATAATGAAATAATTATACAACTCACCATAGGTGGGCGACCCCTGCTCCCACATAGACTAGAATGCACTGGAAGCCTGCTGGGGAGACACTGCTCTAAGGCAACTTTTCAGGAAGCTGCCTAATCTGGAAAGAGAAGTTCACATGGAGTCTGATTGCATGAGTTAATGATTATCAAGCTGAGAGAGCCGAATAGAGGGACAAAGTCTCAGTTTTAGACCTCGCAGCCCAGTTGGAGCACTGCGGCCTCCAACGGAGTGATGGTCTGGAGTAACCCATTTAGCAGGGGTTAAAGTACTGTGGCTAAGGACTGTCACTGGTGACACCAAGCGACCCAACTGAAGGTCAGCCTGCCCGGTAACCCTCTCCGCAGAGAAGGGAGGGGCCCAACTAACCAGGGCATGGGATGAAGAAAAGCAACTCCCCGTGCCCAGCGCCAGCCCTAACTCTGAGCCGTGCCAGCGTAGGGAGAGCTGCCCTGGTTGTGATTTCTGTGGCTTCTGCACTCAGTTCGATCTTGGTTGGGGGGAAGCAGCTGGATTTGATCTGGGTTTCGGGGGGAGTAGCAGAGGAAGTGCAGAGGGTTCCGGAACAACGCTGAGCCTTGCTGTGCCTGGCACTGGCAACGTGGGCTCACTGGGTGCGCAGCCTGGTGGAGAATTGCTGGAACCTTTGGGGGAAGCTGGGCAGCGGTCTTCTTCAAGAGCAGATTTGTGCTCCTGGGGACAAGTCCCCACGGGAGAACAAAGATGAGTAAGGCCATCAAGGGTTTACAGTCCTTGGTAGGTATGATGTGTAGACCTGTCCCCGGAGTGGTGGAAAGACCACAGCATCGAGGCCAGGGAAGCTGGGTTCAAGGTCGGGGGCGTGCTCTGCCACTATTCGTGTTGACCTGAAGTCATGTCGCCTCTCTGGGGCTTCACTCTTCCACGTGATAGCTGAGGTCCTATAGATGGGATGCTCTCTAAGACTCTTTTTAGCTCTGACATTCCGAAAGCATCAATAAATAAAATGATTCCCAAACATTTCTTTGTTGTTGTTTATTTGGGTTATTGACTGTCATTTCCTCTAAATCTTAAGCAGTTTACTCTGATATCAGGTCAAGTCTCTGTGCCACCAGGCAGAGTTGCAGGCTAGGCTCTCAGGAAAACTAGATATAGGTACCATATTGGGTGTTCAGGTCAAAATGCAGGAGGAACTAACTAGACACAACCTACATCCTACGGCCTGGCCAATCTTGGACTATTTTGACTTTCCAGAATATGCTATGTGCCTCCATGCCTGTCTTAGCTTGGATTCCTTGAGACACAGACTCTGTGACTTGTGTGAGAAGGGGTCTTGGGGAGCTCTTAGGAGACACGTGTCCTGGAAGGAGGGAAGGAGGATTGGTAGAGGGAGGGGCTGACCTATGATGCCACACCTGAGGGCTCGGCCGTCCCACAGGGCTCTCTGGAGCCAGGCGGCTCTTCAGAGCTGTCCTTATGCACCAAAGGGGGCTGAGACTTTGTACTCACCTATTGACCAGTCCCTGGATTCCAGCCTGCCCTGGGAGGGGACAGGGTGAGGCAGCTCCCTCCAGTCAAGGACAATTCCATGAGCCATCAGCACACATCGCTCCCTGCAGGGAGAGAGTGATGGGATGTGGACACGGCAGATGCGCCACAGTGCCTTTGCTCATGCCCCTCCCACCACAGAGGGCACTTTGCCGAGACACCTTCCCTTCCCACCGCTGCTGTTGTCGTGCTTCTCCCAGCCTTTCCTCAATTTTTGTGTAACCAGGAACTCCTCAAGGGTAGGACTGCCTTCCACGCCACTGCTGGCACCAGACATTCACGTCTGGCAAGTAGCAGGAAGAAAACAGAATATACTGAACGAGAGTGAGGTCTCTGCATCAGACTATGGGTTCAAATCCCACAGCTACCCATTATGAGAATAATCCATTTCCTTCCCTGAGCCTCAGTTTCTCAATCTGTAAAATAGGGGAAATAGTCATTATCACGGCCTTTCAGGGTGGTTAGGATTAAATAAACAATGTAAAAGTAAGACACCTGATACACAGTAAGTACTTAATTAAGGAGAGGAGCAGAGAGGCTGTCTCCTGTAGCCTTTCCTCGGCGGCCTATTGCTGAAGATCTGATTATTCCATTTTGGGAGGGGAAGGGGCAGAAAGAGCTGGAGAGGAAGAAGCTGTGGGCAGCTGTGACCACGAGTGGGCGTACTGGGGTCTCCATGGGCTCTTAGCAGTGCAGGGGCGTGGTGGAGAAGCGAGGCCAGTCCCACGGCGAGTGTGGGCTGGGGACAGCCGGAGGATGCTGAAATGGAAGGCAGGGAAGCAAGCTCCGCCCTGGCGTGAGGCTTTGTCCTGTGTCATCAATGTCTCAGCCCTTCATCTGGCTGTTATCGTCACAGCGATCTCTGAAAACACTCTCTCCACGGTGTTTATTAGCTCCCCCAAACAATACTCTCAGTGAATAAGCAGACAGGCATATCATAAATGCCAGGCGTTTCCTCCCTCAGCAGTTTAGATTTCAGGACAATGCATTTATCACTGTTGCATCACGTGGGCCACCGCAAGTACTTTTGAAAATAGAAAACAGCTGCATCGAGGGGAGCCTGGCCTGCCTGCGTCCTGTCTCCCACAGGGCGGGCCAGACCGGATGCCCCTCGGCAAGCCCACTTCTGCCCCTCCATCCCATCCCTCAGCACAGCTATCCAGGAGAGAAGCATTTTCCTGTCCCGAGTGGAGACAGACCTTTGTCTTGCCTGTATGCAGGTGACAGGGGAAGGCACACCATGACTGGACACTCGTCACTGTCCAGCTTCCTTGAACATTGCCATGTGAGCCCCTCAACGTGACTGTTTAACATGCTCATATTTAGATTGTGGGTGTCTGATCTTAACTGTTATGTTATTTTGCTTAAAATCCTACAGAGTACAAACAGATACAAACACACCATGAGTTAAAACTCCTTGGAGCAGTAGCATTTGTCACAAATACTTGATTAAAATCAAGTTGCCTCTGTTCAGCTGGCTCAGCATGTGTATCATTCTGGTTGGACAGTTTGAAATGAGGATCGGAGTAGAGCCTAACTTCAGCCAAAAGGAAACTAAAATAAACTGCACTACTTGGCAGAACCACATGCCTTCGTTCATTCACTTATTTGGCCATCTATTCGTTTGCTCACTCCGTGGACATCCAGTTACTGAGCACTTTCAACGTCCCAAGCGCTGTCCTAGGGCTGCAGGAAGTGCAAGGATCCGCAAGAACCATCCCCTGCCATGGAGAAGCTTGCAGTTGGGAGGGGGCAGTGGGGAAGAGAAGCAGGGCCGCATGAAAGAATTATTCATTTGCAGACCTCAGAGGGTAGTAGAGGATGTGAGGGAGGGAGAATGGCAGGGAGGGGGGCTGGCTAGCCCAACGCTCATGGTTTTCATGGTTGCCGTGAGTTTTGCTGTGAAATTTTATCCTGACGGCACTGGGAAACCACAGAAGTCTTTTAAGCAGAGGAACCTTAACCCATAGGACAAGGCTGTAAGTGGCACCACCAGACCATGCACAAATGACGGGGGAAGGCAAAGATCATGGCCTATTCAGTTGTACGTCCCAGGCATCAATGCATGCCACAAAACAGAGGCTCAGTAAATATTCGTCAAAGAATGAAAGAATGCATAAAGATGTTTCAGAATGGCAGAGGAGATGCGATTTCTGGAGATGAGAAGATGGGAGGGATTGGGACCTTTTGAAGTCTGGAAAAGTTGTGTAATACCCACAATGGGAATCCAAGAGATTATAAGAAAATGACGGATAAATGATTGCCAATCTGCTCAACACTTTCAGCCATCAGGGACATGCAAATCAAAACCACAATACAATACCACTTCACATATGCTAAAGTAGCTATAATCAAAAAATAATAACAGGTGTTGACAAGATATGAAGAAATCAGAGTCCTCTTGTGCTGCTGGAGGGAATGTAAAATAGTGCAGCCACTTTGGAAAACAGTCTGGCAGTATATAGGACCCAGCAATTCCACTCCTAGGTATACACCCAAAAGAAGGTCCCACAGGTCCACTCAAAAATTTGTACACAGATCAATGAATAAGCAAAATGTGGTATATTCATACCATGACATATTATTTAATCATGAAAGCCAAACAAGTGCTGATACATTGTACACCATGGGTGAACCTCGAAAATGTTTTGCTAAGTAAAATAAGCCAGTCACAAGAGACTATATATTGCATGGTTCCATTTGTATGAAATGTCCAGAATAGGTAGATCCAAAGAGAAAAAAAGTATGTATTCGTGGTTGCCCAGGTTCGGGGGGACTTGGGGGAAAATGGGAAGTGATTCCTAAAGAGTATAGGGTTTCTTTTTTAGAGTCATGAATACGTTCAAAAATTGTGATGATGGTTGTGCAACTCCATAAATATTCTAAAATCCAGTGAATTGTACACTTTAAATGGGTAAATTGTACAGTGTTTGAATTATAGCTCCATAAAGCTGTTACCAGAAAAAAAAGACACAGTGACACACATATTTGTGGATTAAACTTTTACACACACACACTACACACAGTGATTGCCAGGCCATGGGGAATCCCGGGGTGGGGGTATCACGCTTTGTGGCAGAGCCGATCAGCTTGATTTTCTGACATCCTCTGAGCAGTCCCAATGGCCAAGGGAAGAAAGCAAGTGGAAAGAATGAGTCAGTAATCACTAATAATAACTAACAATTGTTGAGAGCCTCCATGGACCAGGCACTATAAAAAGCCTGGCCCACGTTATCTCATTATGTATTATATATGTATACGTACGTGTGCACATATATATCGTATCCTTCACAGTGAAGTAGGTGCTCTCATACACCCTGGTTTACACATAAGAAAATTGAGTTCCAGAGAGATTAAATAACTTGCCCATGGTCTCACAGCCAGCAAGGAAGGTGTGGGGGTGCGACCCAGGTACCCTGCTCTAGAACACATGCACTCACTCCGGTCGATGCTGCCTTCCCTGAGGGCGGGCGCTGGAGCCAGAGGTTCAGGGGGGGTCCAGGACAGTGGGACGTT
The DNA here is from genome assembly GCA_004363605.1 of Indri indri. Taxonomy (NCBI): domain Eukaryota; kingdom Metazoa; phylum Chordata; class Mammalia; order Primates; family Indriidae; genus Indri; species Indri indri. Next base: position 296,985 of record RJWJ010000148.1, read on the forward strand.
GATGCACTGGGCGGGGCCCAGGCGCCTGTCTCTCAGTGAGGGTGAAGAACTAGTTCTGTGAGTGTGACAGTGGCTTGCAGAGCTGCACATAAACTAAGGAATTTGTGGTTACCACTCGGAGTTCCCAGAGATGGGATCATTTCAAGCTTGGTTCATTCTAAGGTGTGGAGGAAGTAGGGCTGAACAAAAAGCATGAGGGTTGGTCATGGGGCCTTGACAGCCATGACAGGTTGCTCATCGTCCCAGGTGGCGAGATGACTGAGGCCTTCAAAATCTCAAAATTCGGTGAATTTCAGAGGGATGCCAAGGACACATCCCTGGGAGAACTCTATCACCTACCAACCAAATGTGGAAACAGCACACTCAAGAACCAAGACCCGGCAGAATACAATTGCTTCGGTTCATGGTTCCCAAACTCCCCATTGCCAAGGGCATCTTTAATAACACTGGCTAAGAAGAGCACATTTGGGAAGATTTTGTGTATCCAATTACATTTTAATGAGTAATTAATTTGTTTTCAACATTTCCATTAATCAGGGAGATTCACAATCACCAATTAGAGCTACTGATAAGAGGAGACCACCGACCTTGGGGGCTGGGTTGCCATTAGCCCCAAGCCAAGGAACAAGGATCTCATGGCCAAGGCTGGGTACTAGGGTAGCTGCATACTTTCTTTCCGGCAAGATTTTTGGAGTAGCGGAACGGCCTGCAGTTCCCCATGAGAACATCTCCAGGCCCCGAAGGGCACACAGGGCCTTTTGTCAGTTGTCGTGGTCCTCATTTTGTCTGCCACAGTGAGGGCTGGCCTGAGAGCAGCAGTGCAGAGTGTGGGGCCGAGGTGGGTGGCTCGGGTTTAGCACCCTGCGGGTCAAGGTGATAAATAACATTAAACGGAGGGCAAGGCATTAAAATCGCACGTGCATCTTTCCCTTCTAACTTGGTGCCGAGCCTGCGCGATTTCGCTCTTTTCAATAAAGGTAATCCGTTAGGCTTAGAGTCTAGATTGCTGACACCCGATAGAAATATAATGCAAGCCATTTTTGTAATTTTAATTTTTCTAATTGCCACATTTTTTAAAAGTAAAAGGAAATAAGTAAAATTAATTTTACTAATTATTTTATTTAACCCAGTATATCCCAAAATATTGTCATTTAGCATTAATACTAATAATGTTGCTATGAATAATATTAAAATTAGTGAGATACTTTACATTTCTTTCCCCTAAGTCTTCAAAATGCAGTGTATATTTTATACTCACAAGTCATCTCAGTTTGGACTAGCTACATTTCAAGTGCTCAGTAGCCACGTGGATTGAGGAGCTGCGCAGCTAATAAGAGCTGGATTTGGGACCCCAAGGGGGCATGGGGACCCTCCTCAGACCTCCAAGTCAGTGCCGTCCCTGCTGCTGTACAAGTTGTTTTTGTTCCAACACAAGTAAATGGCTTCTCTGAAGAGTCCCTTAAAGGCCACCCAGCCCAGTCACCCTCCTAGCCTGGAGTCTGCAGGGACATCAACTCAGGAGACAAACTCCCTCAGGGAAGCCAGGACGACGCAGGGACCTAAACTCCAACTCAATGAAATGAATTCTAGCTCTACACGCAGCGTACATTTCCCATCGGGGTCTCCCCTCTGACCTTCTAGAATTTGGCACTCAAACTAGGTGTATGTATCCCCTCCCCAAGTGTCTGCCTAGCTGCCCTATTTAGGTGCGATCTTGGGCTATTTTCTGCCATGCAGACCAGGATTCGAGGGGCAAAGCTGACACAGGCAGGGGAAGCGAAAGAAGCAGTGGAGAGAAGGAACTTGCAGGGTTCCGACATACTCAGTCCTGGTTGAGTTCCCTGCCCTTGGGCTCTGTGAGACATCCCTCCAACCGCAGAACAAGTTCTCCTTGTCACTTAAGGTAATCTCAGCGCGTTTTGGACAGTTGCAGCCAACTGAGCCTAACAGCCAGACTCACCCAGAGGCCCTGGAGCACATTCCTATGTCCAAGCTGGACAGGAGTCTGTGGCCTTATATCTGCTTCCTCTTTGAGAAGGCAGTCAGGCCACTCCAGTTTGCCCTCATATCCCATCAGCATTTCCTGGGATTTTAAGTCACACTGTAAGCCCGGTGCAGGGAGAAGGGTAGAGACTGACAGACATGCAGCGCCCACCCCCCACCGGTGGTCTTCCTTAAGCGCAGGGTTTTATGTTCCAGGTCCTGCATGGAGGCCTCAAGGCCTCTGTGGGTCTCTGTCCTGTCCTCCCACGTCCAGAGCCCTGGCTCTCTTTCTGTGAGCCCCAAGCTGCCCATCAAGGCTTCCCCAATCCCCAGCTGGTGTTACACACTTTTTCCTCTGCGTTCTCACACCCCTGAACGTGCCCCAGGTTTAGCTGTTTAGAGCTTATTTCCTTCCCCCCTGGCCTCACTGGGAAGCTGACTGCATGCCCAGCTCCGTCCCCTGGTTGCCGCTTGTCCACGGCAAGGACAATACGAATCACCTTTTATTTTCTCAGGTTTCTTCCCGCCCACCTCCCCCGTGGTGGGAAGTCAGCAATAGGTGCCCAATACATGCTCATTGCAGGATGGAAGGAGAAAGGGAGCGAGGAAGGAAGGAAAGGAAGGATCCTTAGGCCAGTGACTGAAAGTATGAGATAACATCTAGGCAAGTTAAATTCTGGACCAGGCTCTGCCTCCAGCGGGACCTCACGCAGGGGAGGCAGCCAGCAAACGGAATTGTAGCCAGCAGGGTACAGTCAAGGCAGTCCAGTAACGCACCTTCTTCAGGGGAATCAAGAGGGCTTGAGCAGCGAACTCCCACCATTCAGATCCTGAATTCTCCAGTCCAGGGGGATCTCGCCACTCCAGTTCTGCGTATGCATCTGCTGTGGTGCTTGCCTCTGTGTGCAGCACAGACACAGCCTGGAAGAGGGATGTGGACTTTCAAGAACGGAAAACAACAATTGAGAGATTTAGAAAATGGATCTAATGCCAAGTAGATGTTTTTCAAGAGGCTAGTTGTGTCCAGGTGCTCCACTGGGCCCTGGGAATACAATGGTCGGCAAAATAAGCACAGACCAGGCACTCACGGAGTTTGTAGATTGTTGAGTCAATCGCATAAATCAGAAATTGACTAAAGAAAATCAAAGTCTAAAGGCAAATAAATATTAAACAATTATTCTGAGACGCAAAATTGAGATAATTGAAACAGGTTTGGATTCAGACAAGAATTGTGTTCAAATACTGATTCTGCAACTACTGGCTGTTAAATTTATTAAAAAGAAACCAAAGTGAGTTATACCTATCCACAGTTTGAGCAGTCCAATGGTTCTGCAAGCTTTATAATGCAAATTAGCATCCTCCTGCCCTGTGATTCCCACTCTCTGGACACAACCACTTTTAACTCTGTTAGCTATTTCTTCTGGTATTTATCACCATGTATTTAAACAACATGCATACGGCTATATCTAGATCTTGTTTAAATTTTAGATCTTATCTACCGACTCTCCATTTGGAAGTTGAGGTTTGGTCTCTTCAACCTCCCTGCCCACTTCCTCTCCCCCATTCTCCAAATAGAGCTCTATTATGATTTTGGTTAACTCAGTATTCAGTGCTTGGTCAGTACCCATGACCATGTGATTACTATGCACAATTAGGCCATGAGGTGTGTTACATAGTAATCTTTTCTCTCTTATACAACATTTTGTTTTCCCTAGAGCTAACAATTAGCACCTTTTCTTCATTTATTTAGCTTGCTATGTATTTATTACTAACTCATCGCTACCTTTCCTTTAAAAGTAACAATCTCTCAGTATAACCAAACTCATCCAGTCGTACATGGATGGCATCTTTTCCCTGGAGACAGCCCCCGCCCCACTTCCAGGCAGGGCCCTCCAGACTCCAGCCCCAGCCTGGCCGTGGTTCTCCAGCCAGCCCCAAGGTGCTGCCCTGGGGCTTCCCTTACGTCACCCCAGGATTCTCTGGGCTATCTCCTCTGATGGATCACCTGCTTCCTTTACCTATGCCTTCCTCTTTCTTGGATAATTCCCTCATTTTGGAGAAGCAGACCCAAGGGTAAATAAAAATTAAGTTTTTTAAGACTTTGCATTTCTGGAACCGTCTTGATTATTGGTTTGGATGTGTATAGAATTCTGGGTACAGAGAAATAATTCTCTCCTAGAACTTTGAGGCATTGCTCCATGGATTTTAGCATTTAATGTTGCTTTCCTCAAGAAGTCTGATGCCATTCTGATTCCTGACATCCCCTTGCCTCCCCCTCAAAAATTTTAGGGTCTCCTCTTTGTCCCTAGGGGTCTGAAGTTTCACAGTTACAGTAGTTCCCCCTTATCCACAGTTTAACTTTCACAGTTTCAGTTACCCTCAGTCAACCACAGTCAGAAAATATTAAATGGAAAATTCCAGAAATAAACAATTCATAAGTTTTAAATTGTACATGGTTCCAAGTAGCACTGTGAAACCTTGCACCATCCCACTCCATCCCAGCCCAGATGTGAATCATTCCTTTGTCCAGAGTATCCACACTGTAGACGCTACCTGCCCGCCAGTCACTGAGTAGTTACCTAGATTATCAGGTCTTACATATTGCAGTGCTTGTGTTCAAGAAACTTTATCTTGCTTACCAACAGCCCCAGGGCACAAGAGTAGTAATGTTGGCATATTGTTATAATTGCTTTTTTTTTTTTTTTTTTTTTTTTTCAGACAGAGTCTCACTCTTTTGCCTGGGCTAGGGTGCCATGGCGTCAGACTAGCTCACAGCAACCTCAAACTCCTGGGCTCAGGCGATCCTACTGCCTCAGCCTCCCGAGTAGCTGGGACTACAGGCATGAGCCACCATGCCCAGCTAATTTTTTCTATATATTTTTAGTTGTCCGATTAATTTCTTTCTAATTTTTAGTAGAGACGGGGTCTCGCTCTTGCTCAGGCTGGTCTCGAACTCCTGAACTCAAACAATCCGCCCGCCTCGGCCTCCCAGAGTGCTAGGATTACAGGCGTTATAATTGTTTTATTTTATTATTAGTTATTATTAATCTCTCACTGTGCCTAATTTATAAGTTAAACTTTATCACAGGTATGTGTAGGAAAAGCATAGTATATACAGGGCTCAGTACTATCCTCGGTTTCAGGCACTCATTGAGGGCCTCGGAACATGTCTCCCAAAGATAGGAAGACACTACTCTCCCTGCATGGCTGTGAACCTAGTTCACCGATGGTGCTTGGCACTCTGTGGGCCTTTTCCATCTCACATTCAAGTCTTTCGGTTATGGAGAAATTTCTTGAATTACATCTTCCTCCCTCCACGTTCTCTGTTCCCTCGCTATGGAACTACTCTTATTGGGATGTTAAACTCCCTGAATTGATCCTCTAATTTATTATGTTTTCTCTCTTGTTTTCCATCTCATTTATGTTGTTATTATTCAACTCTCCGAGTGATTTCCTTAATTAACTTCATTTTCTAATTTTTTATTTAGTTTTTCTTTCTGTTCTTCAACTTTGAAGTTCCAAGGATTACTTTTGTTCAGTGAATGGTCCCTTATAATAGCTTCCCGTGCTTGGTGTGTATTCTCTGAGGGTCAGTCAATCTTAGGACTTTGTTGTTGTTGCTCTGATGGTTGTTGCCTTCTGCTGCCTACATTGCTTGTTTCTTCCCAAGTTCCTCTCATTTTTAGCCTTTTCTTCGTCTTTGTCTATATCTTTGACCTTACGGGGTTCTCTCAAATGCCTGATGAGCCTTGGCTGTCCACTCACATTTGAGAGGGGGGCATTAAACAGCTGATGGGCAGCCCTTTGTGTGGGCAGCATTCATTGACTGTGGAATTCACCAGAGGGTAAATGACCAGGCACTTTCACTGGGATATTCTTGGCCCTCAACATCTTTAAGTTCTGTGTCCTGAGCCGGTCATCTTCCCCAAAAATGAATCCTCCAGGCTCCTGCCTTGAAGATATTGACCTAGCTGCCAATGCTCTTGGAGCCGGATTGGGGGAGGGGGCCAGTGGTCTCACCATTCGGTGTATAGTCTCTGACTCAGTCCCTGGTGTGGCACAGTCCTCCGTCCTCAGCTATGCTGCTGCCCAAAGCCAGCAGCTCCAGGGAAGAAATGCTTAGTCTCCTACTAGGATGAGGAAGAAGAGGTAGGGACATCGATTGTTTCATACCCAAACTTTTAACAAAACCTACTTCTAGCCCCACCTATACCCCATTTTCAGAGGACTCTGCCTACTTCAAGCTTCACCCCATCTAGATAGGTTACACCATTCTCTGGTCTGTTAAATTGACACTTGTCCATCTCTTTCCAGCTTCTCAGATTCCATTACTGTTGTTTACTCTGCTATTTTTTTTTTATCATTGTCATTTTATGGCTGTAAAAAATCCCTTTAGTACCATTTTAGTGGGGTTTCAGGAGAGAGCACTGGTAAACAAATATGTTCAACCTGCCATGATTAACCAAAAGTCTATGGCATCTTGCTGAGCTAGTTCATATCTCTAGGCCTCTTGTTCCTCAATTGGAAAAGGCTGCCAATAATACATACCTCACAGGATTGTCTTAAGAATAAAATGAAGTATT
>RJWJ010000148.1:303650-381839 GCA_004363605.1 Indri indri
AAAAAAAAAAAAAAAAAAAAAAATGAAGTATTGTTTGTAAAGCACTATGTATTAATATACAGTTTCTGGCACATAATATGTGCTCAATACAAAATGATTACTATTTTCAGTTACCAGATCTGCTCTGAGAAAATGGCATACAATGCAGCAAAAACAACCAGGTTATAATGAGGTAGAACTTCCAAAATTCATAAAAATTAAAATAGACATTGCAAGTAATTATTTATCAAAGACGTCATCTTTCCACACCCACACAATTTCAAGAATATGATGGACAGTCACAGCCTGGGTTATTTTCAATATAGTCCTTCCTGGAAGCAGGGACTGGATGAGACGACCTCTGAAATTACAAAGTAGCATCCATCTCTGATGAATAAACATCACAAGGAAATAGGGCAATGGTAATATGGCAGCCCATTGTGCCTCTGGGTATTTGAATTGCTTTGTTTTACAGGCTGGTTGTTTGTTGGAATACTAGAACTCTCTGAGTGATACAATACCAGGACAGGAAGCATGCAGATGGACTACACCATAAAGTGCTGTAGGGTAATATTGCAAGTACATATTTGCATTGGGGCCGGGAAATAAATTTGGCTTTAACTGAGGAACACCCAGCCCTTAGATTGACCACAAGTCTCCATGAACCAGGATTCTGGACTCTTTGGGCTTAGAAAACTCACAGCTCTCCTAGGAGTTGAGGTTTGAAGGAGGTTCATCCACAGAATCTAGTATCTTTTTAGTCTAGGATGAGTTGACACAGTAAAAAGTTGGGAATTTATAAGCTTTAGCAGGGGGAGACAGAGTGAGAGAGAGAGAGAAAACACTTCTCAAAGGAGCTATCATGCCTAACCATTTTCAGAGGAAATTAATATACACATTGATGTTAATGTTAGGGGAAAACAGTTGTATGTAATTTATAGATGATGAAAAAACGTTTGACAGGAGTCTGTTGCAAAGGCTATCCTTTTAAAGGAGCAACGTTGTGGGGAATGTTCTCTCAGGCACAGAGATCTGGTTTACAGGCAAGAAGGAGTACTCGTAAATTACGCTGCCTTCCTGGCTGAAGTGTAAACCCCAGAGGCTTCTAACTCCCAGGCCTAGCACCAATCCTTTGCTTCCTTTAAAAATTTTTAGTTATTACACGTTCATTCTTTAGGAAAACAGAATAACACAAGCAAAAAGAAAAATTGCTTAAAATCTGCCACCAATCTTAGCTTTTTCATAGATGATCTTTGTATAGGAAGAAAGATCTAGAAAATCTTCTGGCTTTATTTAGCACAGTACTAAGTTCCTACAACAATGCCAAGCTTAGGCCTGCACATAGAGGTGGAGTCCTCTGGGGCCAGGTTTGAACAGGGCCCAAAAATCCATCCTGCTCTATTGTGGGGCCTGTCGTTCTCATCATTACAGATTCATTTACACTAGGCACATATTAGTATGCAGTGAGTCCCCTGATGAAAGGCCAATATCTTAGTGGCCATTAACACACCTTAGCAGGGATTACTTTGCTATACTAAGGCCAACACCTTGAGAAGCAAAGGTGTTTCCTGAAGGAAAGAGAAGTAACACAGCATTTTGTAAATTGCAAAGCCCTATACAGGGTGTTATTTTATCGGTTCTAAGCAATGGGATTGTAGGTAAAAGTGTGATAGAGATTTTGCACTGAAAACATCAGACTCATAGATCAACAATGCCAAAAAAAAATCAGGTATTAGTAGGGAAACCGAGTCACCAGAGACAAATGTCTAAGCAACATACGCAATCATGACACATAACGACTAGTATATATACCTGCCAAGAGGACCACAGTTGTGCTGAGAACCTCCTCTGCACCGTGGAATTGTGAGCTGGAGAGCCATCGGGCCAGTCGGCTTGTGACTGCCTGACTTTTAGAGACTTCATAGTAACTCCAATTAAAAACGCAAGAAATCCTTATACACTGCTGGCGGGACTGTAGAATGATGGAGCCACTTCGGAAAACAGTTTGGCAGTTTCTCAAAAAGTTACACATAGAGTTACCTTATGACCCAGCAATTCTATTCCTAGGATATACCCAAAATATTGAAAACATATGTGCAAACAAAAACTTACACACAAATGATCACGGCAGCATCGTTCATAACAGCTAAAACGTGGAAACAACCCAAACGTCCGTTGACTGATGGACGAATAAACAGTGGTATATTTATAGAATGGAGAATTATTTGGCCTTAAAAAGTAAGGAAGTACTGACACCTGCTACAACATGGATGACCCTTGAAAATGTTATGCTAAGTGAAAGAAGCCAGGTATAAAAGGCCACATATTGTATGATTTCGTTTATATGAAGGGTCTGGAACAGGCAAATCTGCAGAGACAGAAAGCAGATTAGTGGTTGGCAGCAGTTCGGGGAAGAGGGGAATGAGGATTGACAATGGATATGAGGTTTCTCTTTGGGGTAATGAAAATGTTCTGAAATTACATAGTGGTGACGGCTATACAACTCTGCGACTGTATTAAAAACCAATGTCTTGTACACTTTAAATGGGGGAATAATATGTGAATTATAACTTACTAGAGCTACTGTTAAAAGAAAATGCATGAAAACCCAGAGACTGCTCATTTTCTCCTACCTGGTGCCCACAGAGGTTCTAGCCTTCTCCCCAGTGTACTGAATGTACATCAGCAAACAGCCTGCAAGAAAGGGTGGAATAGCCTGGGTGGGGGACTATTGCATTATAAAGCAGCCAATGCCATTATTCTTTAATAATTGACAATGAACATGCCCAGATATTTTCATTATTAGTGAGAACACCACTTAGAACACACAGCAGAATCAGAGATGCAGGACCAGCCCCCCAGGTTACACTCCTGGCTTTGGTTGTCTGATTCAGGAAGGAAAAAGGCCAAGGCCATAAGGCCCCACCCTGGCAAGTGTGCGGAGCAGGAGAGAGCCTTCCTGAGGGGGGGCGAGAAAGAGGAGCCAGGAGACATTGCTGCTGATGGAAGAGCTAGAACCATATCCAGCCAGGTGCAGCCTTGAGTTCTCTCAGCTACATGAGGAAGCAAAACAGAGAAATCCCAGGCCGATGCCAGGATCCTTTCAAACAGGTCCCTTTCCCAGCCCAGCCCACCGGCTGATGACGGTTCCCCCTTATATGCACAGCTTCTAGCAAAACATCTGGCATAGAGTGGGAGCTCAAGGAATATTTGTTTCATGAATTAATAACAACATCACTTATGACAGCAAACAAAAAAGAAACAAATGTTCTACAATGGCCTATTGGACCATGCATATTTATGTATGCCCATAATTAGGCAAGTTATTTAATATTTCTGTATATGAATTTTTCTTTTTGCTAAAATGGAGAGAGTAACAGTACTTATCTCTAGAGTTGTTACGAGGATTAAATGAGCTTAGGTGTGTCAAACATCTCAAATACTGCCTAGCATATTACAAAAATTACAAAATAAATGTTAACTACTTTTATTGTTATTCCATGGAATACTGTGCAGTTGTTAAAATTTTGTTGAGGAAATATATTTTTATAAATGGAAAAATTCATGATAATTCAAAAAACAGGTTATGTCATACTATAAACAATATGATTCCAAATTTTGTAAAATAAACATGCATGTAGAGAAAAAACCTAGACAAATATACATAAAAATATTCACAGCAGTTATTTCTAAATAGTAAAACCAAGAATGACTTTCCCTATTATTATTAATCGCTTATCTGTATTTTTAAAAATGAGTATAAATTATTTGAGTAAGTTAAAACATTAATATAAAAATCCATTTGAATGTAAAAAAAAAAGCATTCATCCTTTGACACAATAATTCCCATTTGGGGATACTATTCTAACAAAATAATCAAATTCCAAAGAAAATATTGCCCATAAGAATTAGGTAAGATGTGATTTTCTATGCATTATAGAATAATATGCAATGAGTTAAAAAGATTGATGTTTGTCTGGGCGTGGTGGCTCACGCCTGTAATCCTAGCACTCTGGGAGGCCGAGGCGAGAGGATCTCCGAAGGTTAGGAGTTCAAGACCAGCTTGAGCAAGAGTGAGACCCCTGTTTCTACTAAAAATAGAAAAAATTAGCCGGGCATGGTGGCTCACACCTATAGTCCCAGCTACTCAGGAGGCTGAGGCAGGAGGATTGCTTGAGCCCAGGAGTTTGAGGTTGCTGTGAGCTAGGCTGATGCCACTGCACTCTAGTTTGGGCAACAGAGCAAGACTCCGTATCAAAAAAAAAAAAAAAAAATTGATGTTTAAAACAGATGTTCAAAAGTGTTCCAAAAACATTAATGTTTTAAAATATCAGAAAATGCTATTTAAATTACATAAATTAGCTGGGATAAAAATAACTTATCTCGAGCATACACTAAAAGTAAATAAATATATACACAGAATAGACGAGGGAAAACTGGAGAACAATATTAGCAGGGAAAATGAAGAGTCACTGGCAGAAAGAACATTTGACTCCCTGCCCTTTGTTGATTCAAGTTAACTACATTCGTCACCTTTCGACCAGAACAAGGTAGATTCCTTCTCGATGATTCACAAATTGACCAGAAACCCCTAGACTTATTAGAACTTCAGTTCTTTTAGAGGTGGAAGGTTGTCCTATGATGTAAAACTAAAGTCATTAAATCTATTCAGCCTGGGAGAAGAAAGGCCCAGAGGAAATACGCTTTCTATTTATGGAATCATAAAGTGTAGGTAAATATAGCCCCGTTCATTTATCGAAATGTGAGACAAATAAAAGTTACTTTAACTCTGTCAATATTTATCAGGTACCTCCTGCAAACAAAGATGAGTAATGAGACATGGCCTTTGCCCTGGAGGAGCTCAGCCCTAATGGTGGAGGAAAAAATAACTATTAATATAATCAACTAACTGCAATCTGGGAAGGCCTACAGTGGAACAAAGGGCCAGGGAAGCCCAGGGAAGGGAGCGATTTGGATTTGAAGGGTTAGGGAAGGCTTCACATGGGAGGTGACCTTTGCTCTACGCCTTGAAGCATGAGCGCAGTTTTGGCAACTGGCGGGTTGAAAGGTCAAATCCCAAGGAGGGATGACGTCCTTCATCGAAAAACTGATGGCAGTGGGCAGTGGGTATAGCTGATCACCTATAGGACTCTGTGTTGGTGGCTGAAAGGGTCCATGCGACCACAGAGCAAGTCTGTAGAGGCCGATCTCAAAGCTTCCTTACGAGCCCTGAGCACTTTCATAATCTGTCGCCTGTTCAAGTTGACAACTTCTCAAGAAGTCGAAGGTATGACATGGAAGAAGATCTCAGTAGCCCAAATCTAAGAAGCAGATATTTAAGAGAGATGTCATATTAAAAAGCCAACTGTAGAAGTACAAGTGAGGGGGCCAGACTTAAAAACGGCCCATTTAAAGTGTTCTAGCTGCCCCTATGTGCAATAAGCCCGAACCGAGCGATTGACAAACCCGCTAACACAGTCTGCCTCGCCTTGCATTTATGAAGGATGGGACCCCGAATGCAAGCGCTCTGACAACTGAGCAAACGGGAAGTGCGGACTATGGGACAGGAGCTGTGCTGAGTGCCCGATTCTGTTCCTCAGGGAGCTCCCTCCCCAGTGTGGGGAGCCACAGCACACATCCGGGGACCGGACTGTGTGGCAGGTGCCTTCTCGCTCAGGACAGTCCTGGCTGATTCCAGCATCAGGCCCCGTCCGTGCCTGCGGAGACGCTGCGCAGTGCTGCGCTGTGAGACCTGGTTTAAGGCTGTGAGGAGGACCCTAGCCACAGCCTAACCCCTGCGCTCTGGGCCCGGCGCTTCCCTTCCCAGGCTCTAACCCACCCCAGCGCTGCTCAGGGCTCTTCCACTACCCGCCACTGTCCACAAAGGGCCTTTAATCCAAAATCTAGCAGTACGTACTTTACTGGTAGAAAGTAACTCCCGGAACTTAACAATCAACCAACCAATTCCCACCTCCCACCCCCCCCGCCCAAAAAAACCCTACAACAGCATAACCTTCCCAACCCTCTCCAAACCCGGGCTCAAAACGTGTCTTTTCTTTCTCTCTTTGAGGAAGCCGTGCGGTTCTCCCTATCTCCTGGCCTCTTGTGTGCAGTTTCTGAACCTGCTCAGAGCCATGATTGGACGCTTCCTCTCTGTCCTTGGATAATTTGCCTGTAATTGCCCAGTTTGACCCAGACCATCTGCTGGCAACGTGGTTCCTTGCCAGTTTTACAGCCATGACATTACCCAGACATAAACTTTGCTGCAAGTGACCTTGAAAGTTATCAAAGCTGCCCCCCTCCTAAAGGAGGCCTGGCAGAGGGTGTCTGGACAGGGACTGGGGTAATGACATCCTGGAGAAGGAACAAGATCCAAGCCACCAATCAGCCTTGCGTTTTGAAGAGCTTGATGTTGTGGCTGGTTAGTGTTGTCCTTGACTCACAGAAACAGCCAGGTCTCCAGGTTGGCCACAGTGCAGAGCCTGAGGTGCTCTCTGCTGCCACCCAGTGGATGTATTGAGAAATGTCAGGTAGGATGTTTAATCAGGTTCTCACTCACCATGGTTCCCAGATCAGCAGTATCAGTGTCAAATTCTTGGGTGTCCTAGAAAGTCTGGGAGGGGGTCAACAGTCTACGTTGTAACAAGCCCTCAAGGTTATTCTGATGCACACTCACATTTGACAAGCCCTGTTTTAGATGAGGTAGTAATTTGTACCCTGGGATGCATGAAATGGATCATCAGAGATTTCTCAACTGCAAGAAGCTGGTTCTTATTGATGACCAAGGATCAAACTAAATTTCACCAGCCACTTTAAAAATTCATTCACCTCCTTCTCAGAAATGACAGGAAAGCATCAAACCCCCCTCCTCTGCTTTTTACCCAGAATCTCCTGCTTATAAACACCTAGTGCTTCACTGTTGCTGAGAGTGGTATTTAAGGTCCCCCAAAAATACGGCCCTAAACCTATTTTCCAGTCTCACCACCAAGCATTCTTCAATTACCCTAGATGCTTTATTTTTTCTTTTTTGTTGAGATACAGTCTCGCTTTGTTACACAGACTAGAGTGTACCCATCACCATAGCTCACTGCAACCTCAAGCTCCTGGGCTCAAGTGATCCTCCTGCCTCAGCCTTCAGAGTAGCTGGAACTACAGGAGTGCACCACCATGCCCAGCTAATTTTTCTATTTTCTCAGAGATGGTGGGGGTCTCACTATGTTGCTCAGGCTGGTCTTGAACTCCCGACCTCAAGTGATCCTCCCACCTCAGCCTCCCAAAGTGCTAGGATTATAGGTGTGAGCCATGGTACCTGGCCTATCCTAGATTCTAATGCAACTACCTGGCTGGTTCTCTGAGTCCAGCTTTTATCCCTGTGTTCATTCTGTCCTTTCCATCAGTCAAAGATGCACCCATCTGAAAGATCAAAATTTCAAAATAAAAAGTTCCAAAATATTGCACCAATTTTAAGGCCCTCTCAAATACTATTTCCTCCAGGAAGCCTTCCCTGATTGCCTCAGTCAATGATGACCTTTCCCATCATGAACCACCATCACACTTCATCTGTACCTCTTTTCAAGTGCTTTAGATTCTACCCCTCGTTTTTTAATTCTTAATAGATATTTCTGATCCCTTTGAGTTCAGGGACTGAGCCTGTCTCATCTGAGCATTAGCCACTGAGCAGCAGTGCAAGCTAATGCTCTTTGAAAGGTATAAACGAGTAACTTTGGCCTCACGAAATAGCAGCTAACAATACACGTTGGAATTAAAATCATTGCAGGACAAACATTGAGACAGGAGAACTGACACAAAGGTAACATAGGTGCACCAGAGAACCTGGGCCACACTGGGAAGGCAAACCTCGGTATTGTCCAAAGTCCTCTTTGGAACTTCCGCACTGATGGGTGGGGCCCGGGATCACAGGACCCACTAACCTACTGCACCACATCTGGGCCAGAAGTGGCCAACAGCTCCCCCTGCTGGCCACTGCAGCTGTTGCACCAGGACTCTGCAGGTAGCCCTGCGAAGCCCTCCCTCCCACAGCCCCTTAGCCCCTTCAAGAGCCCACCTGAGAACCCAGGGGCCCTCAGAAAACTCCCCCCCTGCGGCGTCCCTAATACCTGGTTAGGAATGCTGCCTCCCACAGACCCTGAGCCTTCGGTCTAAATCTCCTGCTGTCATCTCAGGAATATGGGGCTGACCCTGCAGTATCTCTCCTCCCGGGCCACTTCCCCGCTGGTCCCCATCCTCACTGCCCTCCCCAGGAAGTGTCCATATGTTTATGGTCTCGACCACTGTGGGCCTGTTAGGGAAGAAAGGCACACTGGGCCTGACACTGGAGCTGGCGCGGAGGGTGCCCCCTAAAGAGAAGCTGAAAGGCAGTGGGGCGTCAGAGTGCGGACTCCAGGAGTATGGAGAAGCAGGTGACCACCAAACCAGGCAGCAGGACTTACTGAAGCCTGGAAGGGCACGTGGAAAAGGACAACCCACCAAGCGCTCTGGGGCTGACAGTGACAGCCTGGGGCTCGTCGCACAGAGTCCCAGGCATGCCCAGGCACAAGGATTTGGGGGTACAGTCCCCTTGACAGGCCTGGGCCTCTTCAGACAGACCGTGTCCTCTTAAGTTGGAGCTTCCTCATGTCACTGACACTGCAACCACTGGAAAAAGAAACACACGTTGTGGACAGCCTTCCTTCAGGGTAACCTCACGAAGCCCCCGAACCTGGTTATAATCCTTCAGTGAGCAGCCCCAAGGCACGTCTCTGTCACATGGGGCAGCTGGGGGAGGCTTGTGAGGCAGGGGTCAGCCTGGGAAGCGGGTGCTGGTGCCCATGCTTACCTCACCGTCTTGTATAAATCCCCTCAAGTTAAATTTTTATTTGTCAAGACAGAGTCTCGCTCTGTCTCCTGGGGTAGAGTATAGTGCCATCATTGCAGCTACAGCTCACTGCAACCTCAAACTCCCGGCCTCAAGTGAGCCTCTTGCCTCAGCCTCCCCAGTAGCTGGGACTGCAGGCTTATGCCACCAAGCCTGGCTAATTTTTCTATTTTTTGTAGAGACGGGGTCTTAACTCTTGCTCATGCTGGTCTTGAACTCCCGACCTCAAGCGATCCTCCCACCTTGGCCTCCCAGAGTGCTGGGATTACAGGCGTGAGCCACTGCACCTGGCTTCAAGTTGCTTTTATTAGCTTTTCTATGAATGTGTCCAATGGGATACTTATAAATTCTGGGGCCTGGATGAAACATTGAGAAGCTGGCTTGGAAGAAATAAAAGAAACTAGAAACAGTGGTTGCCTCTGGGTAGAGGCTGGAGAAACAGGGGTGAAGGATGGAGGATTTGCTTGTCACTTTTTTACCCTATTGTACTATTTGCATTTCTTTTATATGTTACTTTAAAAACACATTAGATTTAATAGGCTGGGCGCAGTGGCTCACACCTGTAATCCTAGCACTCGGGGCAGCGGAGACAGGAGAATCACTTGAGGTCAGGAGTTTGAGACCAGCTCTGAGCAAGAGTGAGACACTGTCTCTACAAAAAAATAGAAAAATTAGCCAGGCGGCATGTGCCTGTAGTCCAGGTACTGGGGAGGCTGAGGCAGGAGGATCGCTTGAGCTCAGGAGTTTGAGGTTACTGTGAGCTATGAGGATGCCACTGCATTCTACCTGGGACAACAGAATGAGACTCTGTCTCAAAAAAAAAATCAAAACACATTAGACTTAACAGATAAGAATTAAAAGGATACCACAAAAAGACATCTTATAAAATAAACCTCACAAGCAATATAAAAAGGAGATTGCCCTGATGAAAGAGAGATTAGTCTATTATTCAGGAAGAGAGGCTACTAATCAAAGCTGAGAGGTGGAGAGAACTGGAGAAACCGCCACATTTGTAACTGCTAGGGGTCTGGGAATTGGTCAACCCTTCTGAAAAGCAACATGGTAACATTTATAGTGACTAAGAGACTTTTTCTTTTCACATAATACCCTAGTAATTCCCCTTCTGGTCATCTAGCCAAAGCAAATAATTTGAAATGTGGAAGAAGCTATAGATATAAAAATATTCATTGCAGGAAGGCAGAATTTGGAATCCTAGACACCCAATAATATAGGGATGGATAGTTAACTCATGGGATTCACTCAATGAGATGTCATTTTTCTTAAATATATTTTTAAAAAGCATTTTCACAAAGTGATAAAGATTATCTAATCACAGGAAACATGCCTGTTCTACAATGTTAAGGGACAACAAAATCATATACGAAATCACAGAAACCCTGTGCTTGTACCTATGTTTAAAAAACTGCATAGGGAAAAAGACTGGAAGGAAATGAACCAAAATGTTAATAATGGTTGCATTAGGCTGGTGGGGTTGTTTTCCAATTATTTTGTAATATAGTTACTTTATTTTATGTGAAAAAATAAACATGTAAAGGAAGAAATGAGGTCTATTTTTCAATCCCTTCACCTGTTCAGCAGGAACACACATGAGGCTTCTTGGCCAGTTGAGATGCTATCCCGTTTTCAGGACGTCCAGGCTAGGAGAGGCGTACTTGAGGACCAACACCACACTCACACCTCTATTTCCAGAGTGTTTGAAGAGCTACTCTGAGGATGTGAGGATCCTAGCTACTGTGAACTTAGGAGTAAAATGTACCAAATGTCGTCCACACTCCAATCATAAAGGGTCCAAAAGGAACATGGCAAAATAAACGTAGCAACTAGCACCCAGCTCAGCTGAGTGATGTGTGTGGCATCCCTCCTCACCCACCGGGCATCCAAGGAGCGTTGCAAGCACATGGACCTTAGAGGTGGCAGCTCGGGAAGAATGATGGTCGATTCCAGAGCTCAGGTCGAGTGGTTCCGGGGATGACAGAGTATATTAGTCAGGGTTGTCCAGAGAACAGAACCAGAGAAACTTATCTCCTATGTATATGTATGTGCATGTGTGTATATGTATGTATGTGTGTGTACACGTATAGGGAAAGAGATTTATTATAAGAATGGGCTCATGCAGTTATAGAGGCCAAGAAGTCTCATGATTTGCCATCTGCAAGCTGCAATTCTGTCCAAGTGCAAAAGCTTGAGATTGGGGGTGTAGGGGGTGACACTGATTGTATAATTGCCGGTCCCAGCCTGAAGGCTGGAGAACAAGGACCACTGATGTCCAACAGCAGGAGAAGATGAGTCTCAGCTTCAGTAGAGAGTGAATTTGCCGTTCCTCCACGTTGTTGTTCTACTGGGCCCACAGATTGGATGAGGCCCACTCTCATGCCTTGGGGAGGGCCGTCTGTTTTACCCAGTCCTCCGATTCAAATGCTAATCTCTTCTGGAAACACCCTCACAGACACACCAGAAATCATGTTTTACCAGCTCTTTGGGCATCCTGTAGCCCAGTCAAGCTGACATATAAAATTAACCATCACACAGAGGATGTCACCACTGTTTTGTTCTCTGGGGGAGAGAGCCAGTGAGATCTTGGGCTTTCTGAGCCTGAAACTCAACATATGACCACCCAGGGCAAGCTGAAAATGCCACTTCCCAAACAGGCTAACCGTTCGGTGTTCGTTCAAATCAATACTCTTTCCTATTTGCTCACCGTACTTGAAGGCGAGAGGGAGCAGTGTTCTGGGGTGAGGATGTAGAAGGGAAGTTCTCTGGGGACAGACTTTAGTTTCCTCCACTGTTCAGGACAGATCAGCTCTGGTCCCAAACCGGGACATCCCAACTCAGCCAAACCCCAGCCCTGACCCTGTCTGGGTCCACCCTCCCCCTATAATGCAGTTCAGTCATTGTGCCTTTGGGGGTCTCACCACTCCCCAGTGTGGCTATTAAGGTATTGACTTCCTTTAGAGGATTTAAAAAAAAAAAAAAATGTTCACTCCTAATTACATTCCCAGTGATATTTTAGTGTCTTGGTGGAATCTGAGCACCCTACGCTACACCTCCCAGCTGGGCCTGCACCAGCTCCGCTCCGCACCGTCACTCTGGGAGCCTTCCCAAGGCCCACGCTCCCCATGGCCTGAATGCCACTATGTTCACCTTCAGTTTCTAACTGCAGAGGTGGATCTTTTGTTTGTAAAAATTGCTGGGTGTTTGGTCTTCTGTGTCTTGGCTGTTCTTCAATGTCTTCAAACAGTCGTTTCAAAAATATTTTTGTCCACCTTTTCAGTTGTTCTCAGTGTGAGCGTTCAGTTTGATTCTGGCTACCATACCATGCCTGAAACAGAACTCAAATCCTTTTTGAAAGTGGATGGCATGTAAAGCAATCCGTATTTTAAAAACCCAACATTCAGGCCAGACATGGTGGCTCATGCCTATAATTCCAGCACTTTGGGAGGCTGAGGCAGGAGGATCGCTTGAGCCTGGGAATTAGAGGTCGCAGTGAGCTATGATTGTGCCACTGCACTCCAGCCTGGGTGATGAGTGAGACCGTCTCAAAACCAAACCAAACCAAAACAAAACAAAACAAAAATTCCCTCAACATTCAGCACTTAATTTACCAAGAAAATTCCCATCCAAAAATAAAACAAAATGAAATGACTAAATAGTTACATCAACATAGACACTTCTCAAAAAACGATTTCGAATGTACAAGGATACCGACTAATATGTACAAGGTGCTAAGACATATATAAAATTTTAAAACACACAAAACAATACTACATGGTGTTCATGGGTGCCTATACATAAAAATATTAAAAACTGAATGAAGAACACACGGATTTGAGAATAGTGGTTGCTTTGGGAAGTGAAAAAGGAATGAGGCAGAGGGTGAAGGCCAACTCTCTCTGTAATGTTTGATTTCTTTTATTTAAAAACATAAAGCAGATTTGACCAATTCCTCAACAAAACAAACCAAAAATCCTCACTTGGAAATTCTCAGAGCTCAGATGTCAGCTTGTTACCTTGCCCATTCCTGTCTTCCCCGTGCTTGGTGCTCCCTAAATGTCCATGTTACTGATGTTGGCAGCAAAGTCACGGGAACTAAGTCCACGACTGGCCTCTTCACATCTGGGAAGCAAGCTCTGGATACAGGCTGGCACTTCTCAGCAAAGCACAGGCCCACGTGACGACCAGCCTGCACCCCTCTGACCCTCACAGGGGGTGGCCAACCCTGGTCGTCTTGGGCACACCTAACCCTTCCACAGGGCCTGGGAAGGCCACATGACTTTAGCAAGCCCGCAAGCACACTGCACCTTGATTTTAGAATGCAGCTGCACTGATACACAGACAAAAGAAAACAATTTGCCATCAAGGGGAAGCGGTAATAGAGTGAGTTTTTAATTTCCTCTAATACTCTGTTTCAGAAAATGAGCCTGGTTTAGGAAGCCATCCATGTGCAAGTCAGGAACGAGCACCACCCAGGAGGGCCGGAGCTTTGGATGATACCTAGGCCAGAGGAGGGGGCTCAGGCAGGCGGGATGGAGGCCAGTTGTTTTCCAGTTCTTCATTGTCTGAACGCCAGGAGACGTCTCCCCAGGGAGAGCAGACAGGCTATGGAGGAGCCAGAAGCCCTGGAGGGCGATCCTTGTCTGGCTCTGCAGAGAGACCCGCCCTGTCTCCCAAGAGCCCCAGGGTTCAGGCCCAGCGATAGCCTGGATGGTGACAGGCAAGGCGGGCCCAGCCGCTAAACCAAGGAGCTGGACTGGCAGGCTTATCAGCGGCCCTTTCAAAGGCAGGAGGGCATTTAACCCGAGGCACCTGGTTTATCTTAATCTCCAAGCCCTTTCCTGGAAGACAAGCCTGTCCTGAAAGGGCCAGAAGGCCCAAAGGTGGCTGGAAGCGGTGAGCAGGGCTGGCGGCATGCCACAGGCAGGAGGGGATTTGGCAGAGAGGAGACACCGTCGTCTGCCTTCCCTCGGAGCAGGCCGCGGGCTCCATGCGCAGACTTACAGACTTGCCGTCCAGAGGCCCAGACTTTGTGCCTAGTGTCCTCGGCTAGGGAAGTCGGCAGTGACGATTTTGGAGGGGCAGCAGGGTGAGAATGGCCAAGGTGAGGTACAGGGACGCTCTGGGATGGTTAGAGCTGCAGACTTGGGACCTTATCCCAACCCCACTATTTACTAGTTGGGTGACCTTGGGCAAGTGACTGATCTTTCTGCATATTCCACAACATGGGAAGCGGGGCAACACCGCCCACCTCAGAGGGTGCAGATTAAATCAGACAAAGTGCCAGGACTCCTGGCCCACAAAGTTTGCCCAATTGCAGCTGCTACCCTGTTAAGGGATCTTAGGTGTTAATAGAGAATCATTCCCACTGCCCCAAAATACTACCGGGCCCGGCCCCAGGGTAAAGTTGATTAGTCTTTGTACAGTCCCTGGGTGGGGTCCAGAAGAGATGACCTCTGTCTGTACCTGTGGGGGACGATCCCTGGGCATGGCTAGAATGGCTGGGAATGGCATCCCCTTCCTTCAAGATGAGCATAGCCCCAAGTCCCAGAACTGGCTGTGTCCCGCAGGATTCCTCCCTCCCTGGACACTCACGGGGAGCCAGAGCCCACTGCGCCTGGGAGCACTCCCCTAGCTCAGCAGAGACCACGCTGACGCCCCCGAGAAGGCAGCTCACCGCTGCCAACCCTGGGCCTTCCAGACTCTAGCCCAGAATCCAGACTCGGGTGAGACGTTTGTTTATGACCTCAGTGGATAGTGTTCTTCAGCTGGGGACAATCTGCTGATTTCAGGTTGCAAGTGCAGTTTTGAACATAAGACTGATGTAAAATGTGCACTACACAATGCAGATTATTATTGGGACACACCGTTATAGAAGAAGGTTTTCATCACAAAGCTGCCAGGGTTTGGGAGGAAAAATGTTTGCGCCAAGAACCCCCCAAACTCTTGCAGGACTGGCTGCTCTTGCCCAAAGCTCACCTTTGTGAGACAGTGGGGAGGCCCAGTGACCACCCAGAGCAGCCACTCCACCCCGATCAGGCACAGAGAAATCAGGTTAGCACCGAAGAGATCCAAAGATCAGAGCAGCAAATGGCACCAAAGACAGCTAGGCTAGAACAGCTACAACTCTGACTAGCCACATCCCTGAAATCTGTGGCTTCTGAGGTTCACTTTGATGTCCACCTGCCTCTGACTGCAGTGCTCAGAAAGAAACCCACCATTAATGGGAAACTGAGATCGGGAGGCCTCAGAATCCCCTAACACAGGGATCAAATTAAAGACCTTTGTCCTCCAGGGCGTGTGAGGTTGGTGAGAAGCAGCAGGGTGTGAATTCCAGAGCCAGACCCGGCTGCAGTCCCAGTCCTGCCATGTGCCCCTGGCAAGGCTAGAAACCTCCCCCGGCCTGGGTCACCTCACTTGTCACAATACGACCTGCTCAGGGGGTGGTTGTGAGGATCAAGTGACCCAGTGCACGTAAAGGGTTTAGACAGTGCCTGGTACGTGGCAAGTAAGTGCTCAACACACCTGTTAGCTGTTGGATCCTACATGAATGGTCTCAGGGAAGTCACGAGGGAAAACAGACCCATTTGGTGTGGCATAAATACATGAAGGACTTAATATATCTATTTCCATTGAGTTTAAAAACTACTTTGTAACCATATTGTGTACTCCTAAAGGTCCCAGCCTGTGGCAGAAACCTTGTTGGTTGCAGCACCTGGACCAGGCTGGCAGGTGCCACTCGTGGGCTGGCTACTTACTCCAAGTGTGACCGACAACAAAATAACCCACTTCCCCACCTTACTGGTCAAAAAGGCCAAAGTTTCTGCCTTTCTCCTAAAACTGTTTAATTGTGTTTACCCAGCAAACCTCTGGACTCACACTTCCCATCCCCGAGGATCTGTTGACGCCTACTGTGAGACCAAGCGAGATTCTGCACGATGACGTCCTTCTGAATTGCACTGGGGCCTTCTCTGCCTCAGTAACCCAGCCAGGGGCACGCACGCCAACCGCTCTTCGTGGATGGGATCTTGGGTGGCCTCAGTCGAGCACGTGAAAGTGGGCGATGCTCTCCAGCGCCATGTATCTGGCGGCTGTGAGACCAGGGCCAGCATGCTGGTCCCTGTGCAAAGAATGGAATTTCTGGATTTGGGGCTGTTAAGTCCCCGATAGGAACTTGCTGTGGAGCCAGAGCCATTTCTATCATTTGCAAATTTAGAAGAGAAATCTTTCTGGCTAATGAGAGTCTTTCAACAAAGACAGGCTCTCTTGTAACTATCCACAACTTCAAAGAAGGAATGCCGGGAATGTGGAGGAACCGAGTCCAGCCGAGCCCAGCCGCAGGCCTGGGCTCCCTCCCGTTCCTCCGCGGCCTGCCGGGAAGGTAGCCTCTCGGCAGCTCTGTTCCCAAGAGGACCCTGGCACAGAGGCAAAACAAAGAGGCCTAAATACAGTTTCAAAGCAAATGATACTAAAAATGGTGACTTTTATTACAAATTATTATGTCTCGATATACCTGACTTTCAAAAAAAAAGCAATTTATGCAAAGACTTTGAGGATTTATTAAGATTAGAAAACCTCATTTACGTTTGGGATGCGCCTTCCGGTTAGACTAGGGGCAGTTGATGGCCGCAGGACAGCGGGATGGATGGGATGTTAACATCCGCCCGGACAGGGCTCTGGACGGGAAACCGCAGGCAGCCGCAGCGGCTCAGCCAAGGGCTCGTGGGCAGGCAGCGTGGCAGGGACCCACGACGGCAGGGACTCAGAGGAACAGCAGGGGGCAGCCAGTGCCTTCAGCACTGCAGGCACGGGGGAGGAGGGCACCCAACAAGTGCTGGGCAGCCCACCTGAAAGTGCCGCACAGAGCAGGGAGTGACGGACAAATGCCCAGACCTCTGCCTGCCGGACCCCACCAGAGTGGCCACTGGTCCCGCAGGGAACCCAGGGCCATTACGCAGCAGCCTCCAGAGAGCAGGGCGAAGAACAGACCTGAGGACAAACAGAATGATCACAGTGTGTCCCTTCCACGGAGAAGTTGCTTTGTTCGCTATAAGATGGCGCCCACGGTGCCTGCTGTCGGCCCGCTGTGAGACCGAGAGAGACTGCGCGCCACTGGAATTTAGGAAGGAAGGGTACACAGGTGCCTGTTGAAGCTCCCAGCCCCTCACCCGCGCAGTTTCCTGGAGGACACAGAGAAAACAAGGAAGTCAAAATAACGGAAGAGTCGAGATTCCTGTTGGGTGACAGAGTTTATTGAAAGTAAATCTTGCTTTATCCAGGAATTCACTCACATGGAGGTAGCTGCAACAAGAGTCTCTCTTCCCCATGACAATGCAAAGCTGCCAAACCATACCCCAAAGCAGAAACCCAACAGAATAAGCCAATCGGCATTGTAGAATGATACTCAGAAGCAGGGGGAAAAAATTATAAAAGATATATGATTGTCTTCTCAGCATTGCATTTGGCCACATATATGTTTATACATAATTTTTTTCTTTTTAAACTAGCTAAAGAAAAAACTCTTGAGCAGGGTTAGTTCTTAAAGCAATAAACAGGAAAAAAATGTACATATATTAATAATAAAATCAAAGAAGGATATCATGTTAGATGTGGAAAGGACCTCAGGCCCTAATCCTCACCTCATCCCAGGCAACCCATGGCTCTGAGTGTCAGCGAGCACCCTGTCAAGGTCACCAGGGAGGGGAGACCAGTAAGGACTTGAAAACCCCTGTCTCGACTTCCAGGCCAATGTCCTTCCCGCCTGCCATACTGCACAACCCAGCTCACGGCCAGCTCCGTGGCAGCGCAGGATAGCACAATCGTTAGAATTTACAACAGTCTGTTTTTAGGGTGATGACACAAGTGTTTTGAATGGTGACCTCCCTTCTCTTTGCACGGATGGTTCTGCTTCCTTAGCCAGCCTCACGGCTACCAGAATTGGTCGGAATGAGGGGCAGCTGCCTTCTCACCCAGCAGACACTCATCCCAAAGGTCCTGGACCTGTAGTATCTCACATCTCTGGTTAGGGGTGGGGCTGAGGCATTTCTAGGCAGGGTTATTGGCAAATACATAATGACAGTGGGAGCCACAGGCAAATAAAGAACATACGGGGGCGGTGTCGAAGAATCTCTGTGAGTTCCAGTGAGCCAGGCTTGTCACTCGTGTCCCCAAGAGGGCACAGGGGTGCTCGGCCCATGTCGATGTCTTTGACTGTTGTCTAGCAACCCCTTCCCCAGATGCAGCTCCAGGTGGTGGTGGTGGGGGGGGGCGTTTTTACCTGTTTTATTCACTGCCGTTTTCCCAGTGCCAAGGGCTGTGCCTCACACATCATAGGTGCCAAAAAACGTTTGCTAAATGAATGAATGGCTGAGGGAAGACTCTCTCCACACCTCCAATGAGAAGGCAGAGGCAAGAATCACCCTGAGCTGTGGTCAGGTTGACCCTGGGCAGAGGGGGAAGAGGGCTTGGCTCTCCGGCTCCAGACACCCACCCTTAAACTGGGCTGACCTCTCTGAATCCTGCGGGTGGGCTTTGTGACCCGGGGTAGGTGGGACCCCGTGGCAACTGTCATGGAGTTCTCTGGTCCATAGGCCTCCCGTCTATTGGGATGCTTGGGGACACTGTGACACAGCTGAACACTGCCATCTCTGCCCCATACACGGAACCGACCCACAGGGTCCTCTCCCTGGCCACTTCCCTACTGAGCTGCCCTGCCCTGTGGAGGCCCAGCTGTGACTGGACCTGGCCTGTGGCCACGCCTGGGGATTGTCCTGGTGCAAGGTGACACGGGAAGGCCAGGAGGAAGTGCCAGGATACCCCGCATCCTCCCATGTTGCAGTCCCCGTGACTCCACTCCAGCCTCCTGGCCTTGCCCCCAGACCACACCGATTCCCAGTCACGTTGCCGCTGCTGGCAATGTCCCTTTGCCCCAGGAAGCTGGAACGAGTCCTCCAGTTTGCATGGACACACCTCTGCCTGACATCTGTTTCGTTCCCTCCCTTCCTTGACATAAACCTGAGATCCCGCTAAACCCGCCTCTTGCCTACACATCCCCCCAGCTTTCAAGAACTTCTCTGGCTTCCTTCTCATGTCCGGCCCCACGCCCACACCTGCCTGCCTGTGCCCTCTCATCTCCCTTCCCCCGTGACCTGCCTCGGCCTCACCCCTCAGCCCGTCCGTGACCCTCATCCCCCACATCCTCCTAGTCCCCATCCCGCCACCACCTCGCCAGGGACCCCAGGGGTACAGCTGGGAGGCCTGCTATGGGAGGACAGGGCCACAAGACACGGCGAGAGGGCCTTGTCCTTCCAGAAACCACAGCATTTGATAAAAACCTTACTGACAAGTCTCCCCCCTCCCCACCCCCGTGTAAAGCAACTGTCATTGGCGACTGGGAATCGGTCTCAGCATCATTCAGAAGTTATAATAAAATTCCAGATAAAACAGGCAACCAAGGCCGTAGCTACACCCCACAGAGACCAGAGACCTTCGGACTTTCCCTCTGCCGGCAGTCGTTTGCCCACATCTGAACGTCTGTCCTCGGTGTTCATCGCCCACTGTCACTACGATTCCCTCCTCCGACTCCACTTTCCAAAGCGGTCTTAGTGCTTTCCCTCTCTCTCACCTCTGCTCCTTAATACTTAAAATCTAGTAGCTTCATACTTTAAAAAAGAATACTTGATACGGATGTGTGAGCATCAGCAACCAGCCATCCCGCGAAGCCTCTGTAACACTGCGAACGGGACGGCAGCCGTCGTGAGAGGGGCTGGCTGAACATATGTACAACCTCTGCACCGCCTGCTCCCCCGCACAGCGGCTGCTCGGTAACGACCAGCCTTTTGGACCCTTTTTCTTGTGGGGTGGGGGGGAGCAGGAGAAGCAATGCAAACGGTGACGGCAGACAGCGGTGCAGAACCAAAGCGTGTTTTCCAGAACACCCCAACAGGCAGCGGCCCCCACTGCTCAAGCATCTGACCATTTTAAACTGCAGCGGCTCCCTGAGCCCCGCTGAGAGACCCCGGGGAGGAAGGTGGCACCAAGGAACCGGGAAGCTGTGTGAAGAGGAGGCGACGGGTCTCTGCAGCCGGCTCCCTTCCCTGCCTCCTGCCCTGGGCGGCTGCAGAGCTCCTGCCAGGAATGACGCCACTTCAACGGCCCTGGAAGTAGTCTCAGATCTGGCTGATGGCGGTGCTGTCCTTGGGGAAGGTGTAGCTCAGCGGTGCCTCATAGAGGCTCCCCCCGTCTGTGCTGAGGTCATCGTCGTCGTCCATGTCATCCAGCACTTTGCTGGGCAGCTTCTTAAGTCTGCGGAGACAACAAGGGGTGCGTTTTGGCCCTGGGCTGGGGCTCATCCCTGGTGTGCAGATGAAGGCAGACTCTGTCCCTCTGCCCCACCGAGTGGCACATAAGCACATGAACTTGACAGGTCACACCCCATGGCTGCTTCAGCCACAGGGAGCCAACTGCCCCCCTTCAGCACGGGCAGCTGGTGTGGACGGGGTGGGCTGGGCCAGGACAGGATCAGGATTACTGACTTCCTCTTTTGTCCAACCTCCTTATGGCTCGGTAGGCTGCTGTTTTTGATCATGTCAATTTAAAATTTTGATATGTTGCTCACCATGGACTATATGCATTCATATTTTTTAAAATGTTGCATTAAAATGCTATCTATCTAGATTACTGGGATTTTTGGTGTTCCTTAAATGTTGCACCCTAATGCTGATCTTGGGGCCAGTTTTCCCATAGACAGGCCCATTTTACAGAATTTTCAATGAGCTGAAGTCCCAGGTCACAGCTGGATGGGAAGAAAGGCTCAGCTCTCCGGGCATGAACCGAATCTCACCCCCTCTCCTCAATGCCCCAGGCAGTGGCCCTGGGCACACAAAGCAACCCACGCAGGCCCCCACTCAATCCTTAGGACCACAGCAGACGAGCTCTGGAGAGCTGCGATCTCCTGAAACCAGCCTTGGGATATCCTAGTTCTCGTGGGGATACAAAGCAAAACCACACCTTATTTCTTCTTACGTCAGACAAAAGCAGGCTGGTCTGGGAACTGGCCCCGCCATGGTGGTGTGAGCTAGTCTTACCTGCTCCGAGCCTCAGTTTCCCCTTATCGTTAATAGGGATAACACCAGCCCAGGTGACAGTGGGGCACTGGTACAAGGATGGCATGTGGGGTGACTGAAGTGGACACAGCCACCTTCATCTCATTCCGAGGATGAGATGACCCCGAAAGCAACAACAGGAAGTGGCTCGGGACAACAGGAGTGAGCGTGCTCTGAAAGCATCCAGCACGCCTCAGGTGTCGGGGCCATGCGCCCCGAGGGGCCGCTGCATGTGCCCACCTCAAGTCCTTCTTCATGGAGCTGAGCTGCCCCTGCAGCTGCTCGTTCACGTCCATCTGCTCCTCCAGCTCCCTCTGCAGCTTCTTCTTAGAACTTTCCAGTCTGTCGATTTCCTCCTCAGCCTCCTCCACCTGCCGCTTCATTGCTTTCAAGCGCAGGCTCAGCTGCGTGGGGAGGGAGGGCGCCTGTGAGTGCCGGCTGCTGGCTCGGCCCCGCCGGAGGAGGAACAGCTCCACATGGAGATGCCCCTGGGCCAGCCCCCTCCTCCCCAGGCAACCGAGACATGGGCAACCACACCCAGGTGACTGTCTAAAGGCCAAATTCAGGGTTTAAAGTTTGCTGAAGTCCCCTACTTAGGTAGGCTAGAAAGCCCCAATTCTACAACGTAACAGGTAAGTGTAAAGGGAGGAATCGGCCTCCCTGACTCCAGTGCCTGCCAGGGAGGGCTGGCCCCCCTTGTATCCCCAGCCTGAGACACACGCTCTCGTCCGTGACCACGCAGGGAAGCCCCACCTGGTCCTTCTGATCCGTCAGGGACAGGTGCTCATCGTCCACCTGCATCACCAGCTCCTTCACTTTCCGCTCCAGCCGCCGGTTGTTGAGCTGCAGGTTGGCCCGGTCCCTGGAAGCGGGGGGAGGCAGAAGCGAGGACCCTCTCATCCCCAGCCTGCAAGGGCCCAGCCCCAGCTGCGAGGAAGGGGAGGCTCCAGCCAGGGCTGCCCAGCCAGCTCAGGGCTCGGGGCCAAAGAAACACAACCGTGCAGGAGGACGGAGGCTCTGAGAAGAGGACCAACTTGCCCAGGGTTGCAGAGCCAGTGAGGGTCTGAGCTGGGACTAGAACCGCCCTGAGTCTACTCCCGGCTGCTCTGGTCCGACTCCCTCAAAGTCCTACTAAAAAGTAGATAATGTGAAGCGTTACATGCACACGCACTACACCCCTTCTAGGAAGGCGAGGGGCCATGATGGTCAAGTTCAACCTGGTGCCGGCCCGCAGAGTTAGCTGCAGAGAATCAAGGTGTTGGAAAGGAGTGTGGTCACCTGACTCCACACCCCTCTTCCTCACTGTGGGGGGACCTGCCCCTCCTCTAACAGCAGCCAGTTGGCCTCTGCTTAAATACACCTGGCCCCCAGGCAGAGTCAGCCCCCTGGCCCTAATCTGGCTCAAACCTAATGGCTTCCAAGGCAACCTGTCCTGTTTAGGGGCTGGGAAAGGAGCAGCAGGTCGAGTGGAAAAGCTATGGACTGAGGAGTGAGAGGGGAGTCCAGCATTCAGCCAGGCTCACGTCACTTATTTTGATGGGTCTCAGTTTTCTCATCTGTAAAATGGAACCAATAACAGCAAGATTGTGCTTGCTGTGCCTTCCTCACAGGCTTATGAAGGTGAGAAGAGATACCAAATGTAAAAGCACGTTTACCACCACCCGCCAGGGCCTCTGCACTACAGACGGCTGGCTCACCTCTCCTCGCTCTCGAGACGGTCCTCTAGCTCCGCGATCCTGGCCTCCATCTGCACCACCAGCCCCTCTTTGCTGGATCTGTAGGAACCTTCCAGGTGGACAATGCGGCTCTTTAAGTCCTTGTTCTGGAATCAGACAGGGAGACTGTGAGGAGCTGTTTGTCTCCATGCTCTCTGTGCAGAGCAGCGCAGAACAGAACACGGGGTGGAGACAGGTGTCTGGGTGGTGCCTGCGACAAGGCTCTGTCCACTCTGGGATGCGTGGCCTGGGGACCTGGGGACCCCAGAAATGCTTCCAGGGGAAACCCATGAACTGAGGTCCAAGCAGGCCAAAAGAAGAGATTCTATCGCATTCCCTCATAGGCCTGAATGAAATCTTTGGCATGTCCTAAGACTCCGGAACCTCAAATGGGTTTGGCCTTGTCTTTTCATAGGGGACAGGGGAAATAGGCTCCTTCCCTGATCATATTCAGTGAAGAACTGACAAGAACAGTATGTAAAAGAGATGATGATCCAGATAAGCTTTCTTATCCACTCTTTTTCATTCTCTTTATATTAGAATTTAGCTTTCTTTAGGTTCTAGAATACTTGCAATTCCTCTTCCCTGCAGCTGCCAAACTTCCAAGCAGAATTAATATGACTGGGAGAAACCTCTCTGGAAAAGGCCTTAGAAACGCCTCTCCCTCTCAGGTAAGTTACACCCCAGAGTTCTTGGGGAGCCGAGTAAAGGAGGCACCTCCAAGGGGTTCTCGCCCAAAGCCACAGGTGGGGGCTGAGGGGTGGGGAGGGGCTCGAGGGTGGCTGCCCTCACCTGTCGCTCCAAGGAAATCTTGTCACACTCCAGGTCTTGCCTCGCGGCTCTCTCCTGAAGCAGTTCGTTCCTCACCTGCTCCATCTGTAGCAAGAAGAACAAGAGCCCAGAGGTTAAAGGGGTTGTTCCTATATCCTCCATACTGAAATGGTTCCCAGGAACTGAATTCCAACCACCAAGTCAACTCCTCTTCATGAAGGGGGCCACCAGACAGGGTCTGTAGTACCATCTGTTCTCAGGTACAGGTCCTGCTTCTTAGTTCTTTCTTGGTTTCTGGATGATTGTAAAGATAGTGACACAAATAACAATAATAGCCATAGCGAACCCTGCTCTTAATAGGTTGAATTGTGTGTCCCCGCAAAGAGACATGCTGACATCCTAACCCCTACACCTCCGACGTGACCTTATTTGGAGATAGGGTCTTTACAGAGGTGATCAAGTTAAAATGAGGCCATTATGGACCCTAGTCCACTATGACGGGTGTCCTTATTAAAAAAAGGGGAAATTTGGATGCAGAAACAGACACACACAGAGGGAAGATTGCTACATGACGAGAGACACAGAGAGAACGCCCTATGGAGATGGAGGATTAGCGTGTGTCTATGAGCCCAGGAACATTGCAGATGGCCGGCAAACCCCCAGAAGCCAGGAGGAGGCATGTAAGGATTCCCCTACAGGTGTCAGAGGCAGTAAGGCTCTGCTGGCACTTCGATTTCAGATTTCTAGCCTCCAGAAGGATGAGACGATACATTTCAGTAGTTTGAAGACACTCAGTTTATGGTACTTTGATACAGCAGCTCTAGGAAACTGACACACATGCTTAGACTCCACAAACACCTATGACATCCCCGAACAACCCTGAGAAGTAGGTAATATTATCTCTGCTGAGGACATTAAGCCTTGGAGAAGTTGGCTGGGCGCAGTGGCTCACGCCTGTAATCCTAGCACTCTGGGAGGCCGAGGTGGGAGGATCCCTTGAGCTCAGGAGTTTGAAACCAGTCTGAGCAAGAGCGAGACCCTGTCTCTACTAAATTAGCTGGGTGTCGTGTTGCGTGCCTGTGGTCCCAGTTACCCAGGAGGCTGAGGTAGGAGGATCGCTTGAGCCCAGGAGTTTGAGGTTGCAGTGAGCTACGATGATATCACTGCACTCTAGCCTGGGCGACGGAGCAAGACTCTGCCTCAAAAAAAAAAAAAAGCTTAGAGAAGTTAATCACGTGAGCTCAATGCTAACACCGGAGGAGATGACTTTCCCAGTTGAGGAAGTCACCCAACTTGCCTGAGATCTGCATAACGAGGAATAGGAGAGCTAGGAGTCACCTGAGCTTCTGACTGCCGCATTATAAGTTCAAACTCCAGAAAGGGCTTCCCAGCGAGCATATCTCAGATACAGGGAGATTTCCCCTTTCTTATGCCAGAAACAGAAGCCACAAGAACACTGGGCAGCCTCAGGTGACCTGACAAACGCTAAGCATTACTAAGGATTTCTTCTATGCTCGGGACAGGAGCCTAGCAAGTGGCATGGGGAAGAAATCCCATCGCCTGACTGTAGGCGGCTCCTTTTCCCCGTCCCAGTGGGCTTGTGCAGGAGCCAGCACTGTCCAGCAGAGGGCGGCCTGAAGAAGCCAGAAGAATTAAGGAAGCCAGTAAAATAAAACCACCTTTTCTTTCTTAAAGATGAAAAACAAATTCCAGGGTCCCTGGAAACTGGGTTCTGGGAGCATTTGACACAGGCTCTCCTAGCCTGGCCTCAAGTTGAATTTCACCACCTGCATGAGCATCCTTGTTCTCCACCTGGAGAGCGAGAACGGGGGTCCCGGGATAGTAAGAGGAGACACCACCACATCGGACCAGCCTGCATTTGCTCCTCGGCTCCCGCGGTCCCAGCTGTGGTGTGTGCACGGAACGACACGCAGCATGATGAGGCCGGCGGGACAGGCAGGGCCCAGATACGGGGCCGCCAGTGCCAGGAGGAAGCTGGGCCTCTGCCTCTGGGTGAGGGGCTACTGTGTGGTCAAAAAAAATGCTTGAACTTTTGAATTCCTGCGTGGCGGGCTTCTGAGTCATGGAGGTTCAGCATTTCCAGCAGAGGAAATAGCAGCCTAGGGCGTTACACGGCCGCTGGCGGGAGCGGTGCCAGAACCCAGGCCGAGCCTGCTCGCTGCCCGCTGCTCCACCTGCTCTGTGTCTGGAGCAGCTAGGTGAAAAGGGTTCAGACAGTCCTAGAGTTCGAACACAGCTGTGACATAAAAGCCACAGAGGGCAGGCCAGTCTCCTGGGGCACGCCTGCGCAGAGCGGGCGAAGAATGCCCGCCATGCAGGGTGAGCAGGCAGAGCGCGTGAACTCTGCCCGCGGCCACTGCCACCCTGCCGGCCGAGCCCTCCCAGATCACATGCTGCAAAGAGGGCACCGAATGATTCCCGTAAGTGTTACATAAGCACAAAGTCCAAGGGTAACGAATGCGGGCTCACAGCCCCGCTCCGAGCACGGCTTCCCGACCAGCCACCACCGCCCAAGCAAGGAGGTCATCAGAATGCAGGGCCACGGGACGGGGACGCGCCTCCAGGGAAGCCAGCCTGTTCACACCCCTGGGGCAGAGGCCACCACTTTGCAGAGGACACAGTTAAACTTTCACTGCTTTCACTATGACGGGAAGCAATTATACGGACAAGCAGCAGCAGTCCGGCTCCTCTTGCTGGCTCCGCCATTCACTCGCCCGTGACCTTGTTCCTCTCTGGGATGCAGGCTCCTTGTCCCTGAGCAAGGGACTTGAATGAGGCACCTGTGAGGGCCTTCGAGCTGGCCTCTGACACAAGGAAGACACATTCTGGTGCCTCCACTACACTCCAGGGTGCTGTGTGGCGCTCCTTCTGCGAAAGCCAGAGGCCCCGGCCTCCACCCCTGGGCAGAGTGGCCACCCCGTCTCTCTAGCTGTTGGGGGTTTCCCCTGGAAAAACACACTTTGTGAAGGTGAGAGTGAGTGTGTTTGTGAAGGTCAGACTGTATCATCAGTCCTATGCCAGATATTGTGACAAAGAGACGCAAGCGGTGTCCTCCTAGCAGGGGACACATGAATGAGCCTGTACATATGGCCAATGTCACCACACCAGGTAGGGACAGTGTGCCAGGGCGGGCCACACTGGGTTACAGCCCAGACTGGGAAGGAAGGCCAGCAAAAGCTTCCAGGGAGAGGGACACTAAGCTGAGCCCTAAACGTGAGGCCAGCCGAAGCCACAGGGCAGAGGAGCTCACCAAGGAGAAATGTTTGAAGAAGGAAGGATCCAGAGCCATGCCCCGGGGAGCCTCCTGTCAGGGGAGGCAGGGAGAAAACCAGGACGCTGACCTGTGCCAAAGCCAAGGAGGGCAAGGACCGAGGATGGTCAGGCAGAGGGAGGACTGTGGGGGACACCCGGGCTGGGCGAGAGCGAGTTTGCTCTGGAAGACTCGGCAGAGAGGGGAGCCCGCCTGTGGAGCTCGGGGGGCTGGGGGCGAAGGCGTCACAGGGCTGCAGAGGGCACAGAGGGATGAGCAAGAGAGAGGCCCCACCCCTGACATCAGGCAACAGGAGAAGCCTTGGAAGGGAGTGTGGCCGGGGACAGGGCCACCAGGCAAGGGGATCCATGCCGGTGCCTGAGAGCGGGGAGAGAACCTCCTTCCCTGAGCTGAGGAGAAGGGACACCCCAGGGCTGGGGGTGAGGCAAGCTCCTGCAGCTCAGAGGGACGGAGGGAGGCCAGGAAAGGAGAGAAAGGAGATTATTTTCCCAAAAGTGAAGGGATAAGGAGGAACTGGAGACTTATATAGAGAGAGATTCAGAAATCTAGTTGCTGTGGAGTATGAGGCCTACAAATACCAGAAGACAATGAAAGGCCGGCAGAGCCGAGCAAGCCTCTCGTCACAGCTGCACTCCAGGCCTGGGGACCCAGTGGGGACATCCAAGACTCAAGAGCCTCCTTGAGCCGGGCACCAAGCAGGAGCTCTGAGGCAGATGGGATCCCGTTCAGAAACGTGCCTGAGTCAGAGTGAGTGGGCGCAGCTTTGGAATTCCACCCTGGTTCCTTTGAAAACCACACACGCTTTTCCAAACCTCGCCACTGTCTCTCAGCAAATCTGTGGCACGTAGGTCTGTCCGTGGAAGGGGAAATCCTACAAGGAGGGAGAGGTAGGCAGGGACTTCAGAGCCCAGAGGAGGCGGCATCTGCAATGGCGGGAGGCAGAGACGTCGAGAGCGGCTCCAGGGCTGCCAAGGGGTCACGCGGCACTGGGCCCAGGTGGGGTTTCGGGACAAAGCCTGCAACTTAAAGGAGGAGCCGCCAGCCATGGTCTTGCACCCTCAGTGCCATCAGCTGAAAAATCTGGACCCCACCAGGAAACAGACCTCCCTGTGCAGAGGAGCACCCAACACGGCAGCATCCCAGGGGCCCCTGCAGGTTCGAGACCTCCCTGGAGAGCCCCAGACAAATGGTGACTCTCCAGAGGAAGAAGAAGTAATTACTTATACCCCACATCCCCCTCAAAACATGGCTATTAAAATGGAAGTGTAAAATAATTCAGAGCGAAGAACAGGAAGGAATAAATGTGTAACCATAAAACTGAACAGTTACTGTAACCAGGAAGTCAATTTTTCTTGGGTCTTTGGAAACCAAGGCTTTTGGCAGACATAATAGGCTTCCTTCAGTACTTCGAAAGGGGCAGCCTGACACTGAATTCTAAAATTAATCCACCACATGGAGCCTTATACAAGGAATACTGCGTGGCGTTATGGACAATGCCCCAAGAAGACCAGGTTTCACCATAAGCCCAGAAATATTCTATGTGTGCTGCCGTTATCTGAGTTCAATTCAGTAATCCCTAAGACTGGGCCCACTGATTTGGGAATATTCCCAGTAAAATTCCTCTTACCCGGAGCCCACACTGGCAAGAAAAGAAAAAAAAAAAGAAAAGCCTCTGGCCTGGCTTGGCCAGCCTCCTTTTTTGGACCAAGGAAGTAAACTTGAGGCTGGGAAAATATTTCTTTATATAAGCTGAGCGCTTTATGTGCTGTTTATTTTTCAACTATATTAAATAGCCTGAACGAAAACTTTCCAGTTGAATTAAAAACAGAACAGGAGCTAAAGGCAAAAGTTTATCACAGCTGGATTGGAAGAATGCTAAGCCCTGGGCATTTTGATCGGAAATAACAGTGTCAGATTCCAGTGGGTTTCATGTCAGAGATACCCATGACCCGAGCCAGCTCTCAGGATTAGAAGCAGCTGCCTTTTGGATTAATGAAAAGCCAGAGATATTTACAATGGCTAATAACAATATTTCACCCATCACCTGTGTTTATCATTGGGCTGCAAAGAGGCTGGCAAGCCTACCCTCCTGGCTGGCATTAAGAATGATACTTAATCACAAGAAAGGAAAATTATAAATCAACTGTACACACTGGGTGTTTGAGCAGCCAATACAAGAGTAGGCAGTCCTGAGATCAGGATCATTTTAATTTAAAATAAAGAAAAGAAAGAAGAAACCCTCCTTTGATCTTTCGCTTGCTGGCTTGCACCATCTCATTTATTGGCAGCCGCATCCCCTGATGCTGACAGAGGAGCAGGTGTGAGCCGGCCACCGAGGAGCAGTTCCCAAAAGTGACTGTAGGAGCCCGCAACTTTATCACTGGGATTTATCCTGCAGTTGCCAAGGCAACAAGGCAGCCTTGCTCAGCCCCTGGCAAGACTGTGAAGCCACCCAAAGCTCAAGTTGGTATTTTTCCTGCTGCCTGCCAGCTGCCTGGGCCGGATGAATCATCTCTGCACGAGGCTGAGCCACGGTGGCCTCCCCGGCCAAGAGAATGCCTCTCCAGTCAGGCCTGGCTCTGCTGTTAACTGTTTGCTCCCAGACACCAGCAAGGACACCAGTGCCCACTGGGCCAGAACACCAGCCTGCTGGGCACATTTAGACACACCAAGCCAGACCTCTGTTTGGCTGTTTGAATTCTGTACTCATGGGGAGCCAGGAAAGGATCAGGTGAACTTAAATCCTCACCCATTCTAAGAAACAACATGACACCATTTTTAACTTGGGAGGAGAGGCCCAAATGTCCTTGGAGGGGTAGGCTTAAGACCCTTACATAGTCTGATGGAAGCAAGAGGCTCTGGGGTCAGATTGCGGCTCCACTTCTTACAAGCCGTGTGACCCTAGGAAGTCACTTCACCTGACAACAACACGCAGGTATGTCAGACACACAGCACAGCACCTAGCATTTAGGGAATCCCTGGTAAGGATGGCAGTTGCCATAAATAGGAGAGGAAAAAGGACTGCTCTGGATTTAAACAGACCAAAAGCCAGTAAAGTATCCACTGTTTAATTGAATTTTTCTTCAATTTAGAAGTCAATCAGAAACCATTCTGTATATGGTGGTGAAACTATATTTGGGTGAGAAAACACCTCTGTTTTATAAAAGAAGATATCACTTTATCTTCTTTTATAAATCCAAACCCATCCCTCTCCTTCAGATTGGCCAGATCTGGTACCCAAGGCCAAGCATCCAAGAGGTCTGAAAAACTTTCCTCTCTATTAGGATTCCCTGAATAAAACTATTCCTGAGTATGGATGGGGGGAAAAGGCCTTAGAAAGGCTGGGAACTTATTAATAGTATGGTTAGCATTTAGTGAGTGTCGAATGTATACATGAGAAAGAGAAAGAAAAACCGGAGGCGTGGGAAGCACAGAATGCTCCGTCTCACACTGCCTTTCCTGTCCGCTGGCCCTGGGACAGCCCATGGAAGCCTCCTCCCAGTCTCGCCTTCTCCAGTCCTTACCCTGCCACCTTCGTCTTCTAGAACACTGTGTGTGCTTCGCCGTTCTGCTCAACATCCTTCGATGGCTCCCCACTGCCTTCAGGATTGGGCCATTCAAAACCCTCAATCTGCCCCTCCAAACCCACCTCCTTTTTTTGTTCCCTTGTGGAACCCGGAAACCCGACTGAGCCACGCTCATTCATTCACTGCTCCTCAAAATGCTGCATATATTCCTGCCTCCCAGGCTCTCACAACATTCCTTCTGTCCAGGCTTCCATTCCCCCTCCTCGTGTTTTGTCCAAATCTAACCATTTCTTCAAAGCGGACTCCAGGTCCACCTTCCCCTAGAAA
Organism: Indri indri; assembly: GCA_004363605.1. Classification (NCBI taxonomy): domain Eukaryota; kingdom Metazoa; phylum Chordata; class Mammalia; order Primates; family Indriidae; genus Indri; species Indri indri. Next base: position 334,253 of record RJWJ010000148.1, read on the forward strand.
CTCTCCCATGGTCGCCCTTGCTATTAATATGATGGGCTTTCCCTCATGCGCTGCTCGAATCCTTCACTTGGCCTTTAGTATCTGGTAACTTTTGTTGTTAGTTACCCATTTTTGAGGTCTGGCCCATCTCCCCAAATAAGCCATAGCACCTCAAGGACAGGGACCACTTTGATCATTTTGTAGCTACTGTGATGCCATGCACACAGTACATATTCATTATATTTTGCAAGCTCTGGTAGATAGAGCACTGTCTTGGGAACCCAAGGCCAGCGCCGCAGCTAAATCACCAGGTGGCTCTGGGCCTTAAGTCTCCCATCCATTCCCAGAAGTCTGAAGAGTTGAACTCTGAGGTCCTCTCAAGATCTAAGAATCAGTGGGAGGGGGGTGGCCATCTGCTAATATTGCTGGAAAACCTTTTTCCTGCCTCATTCACGTAAGCCCTATCTCTAAGACTAGGAAAAAGAATGGGAGATATTTAAAGGAAGCAAAGATTCAGAAGAGGAGCTTGTGACAATTCTGAGTTTAAGTAGAGAGCTGTAAATTTAAAATTTTAATTTAAAGAAACCAAGATCCAAAAAATAAAATTTCCCTGCCTTCCCTTTTCAGTGCTTACTAGCAGCCTGCTAGGGAACCAGGGCCGGCACTATTAATTGGGTATGAGATAACAGTCACTATTTCCTGTTCTTTAGGGGACATCCTTGTTCAGGAGGTGTCACAAGGCCAGCATTTGAGGGGCAGAGGAAAAAGGGTCTTAAGCCTGGAATTTTTTTCACTCTGATTCTGGCAGGAAAGCAGCAGGCACGTGGTCCTAAGTGGACGAAATGGCTTCAGGATCGGGGCCCATCTGTCTACACCCAAGGTCCTCTCCGTGGAGCCTTCACTTTAAGAGGCAGAAAATGAAAGTCTTGTATCAACCCCAACGTTGAATGAGACTGAAATGCTTCCCAGGGAGGCAGGTATTGGGTCAATCCAATTCTTTGACCTCCCTTACAAAACAGGAGGCAGGAGAGGCCAGAGGAGAAGCTCTCTGAACTCACTCAGGAGACATCGCTTTATCTCAGGGATTTTGTTCTTCTTTTTTAAATTTTTTTTGTTTTTACTTTTTAAATTTTTATGTTATTTTATTATTTTTACAGAATTTTGTGATCTGGAGTATCTTAGGGTTTTTGTTTCATTGTTTTACCAATTCCTGCGTCCATTTGAACACGATGCTTAATTTCTCCACTTACAGCAAACACCAGGCTTTACCCTCCCTATGCCAGATCATGCAGTGAGAAGTAAGAAAATAGAAGAGGGAAAAAGAATTCATAAGGGAAGAAGCTGTAGACATCTGTGGGACTCATCCTTTCGGGCATATAACTCAGATACAGGGAGAGACTAGAAGAAATGAAAGGCTGAATCAGACATTGTTGGTTGAAATCCCTCTCATAGCATTTCAGTGTTAGAGTTTAGAACAGCCTTCAGGAATCCCCTGGCGCAATAGCCTCATTTTGGCAGATTTTAGAGACCGAGCTCAGGAAGGCCGGGATCTTGCCTGAGCTCCATGGGGCTGGTGCAGGAGCCAGGACTGGGACTTCCAGCCCAGTGCTCGTTCCAGCAGATCATGTGAGTTCCCTTACTTCCTCCTTAAACTTACTTCAAGTTCTTGGCTCAGTGGAAATATTTTCAAGCTTGACCACATCACAGGCAGCACTTCTATTCCCCACGATCCAAGTGCTCAGTTGAGAGGAAAAAGAAGGGCCCCGAACAATTGTGGGACCAGCTATCTAAGTGATCGGTTCTCAGTGCTGGGCCATCGGCCGAGCCAAGGGAGGCCAGCGCGTTCTGGTTCAATGTGTCTGAGTTTTGTTTTTGGTGTAAAACATGGGACTGAAAGTCTGTTTTAACTGCCTGGTTATTGATAGGATAACATAACTTTCCCACCATTCCTTTTTGCATAAGTCACAAGAAACGCTGGCAAAACAAATCCACGGTCACTTATTCTGTCATTGTGAATGCTTAGCAGGTCCTGAAACATCCTGTGGTAATGCAGCTACTTAGCCAAGCTGGCAGGAACTCATAACAAAACAGCTTTTATTCCGGTCAGAGAACTCAGAAAACACACACTTCAGTAAGGACTTGGGGGAGTGGGGGGGTGGCCCAAATGTCAAGGTTGAGTGCTCCATCTGGGCTTTTGGTTTCCATGAAGGTCCCTTTCTAAACCTTTGCAGCTCAGGCCTGACAGGCCGCCACCCCTCCAGAGGAATGCTATTAGCACAGCCCCAGGACGTGCAGACAGAACCCACACTCAGCGGGGAAGGCGGATAGAGCCTGGGGTTGCAATTTCCTTCGCTCTCGGGAGCACAGTAGCAGGAGGATCACACTTGTTTGCAAAGAAGACTGTCAACAGGATACACGAGATATGGAAAGGACGCCAGTGATTCACATTCAACTTTGGGCGGGGGCTGCCAGCTCATATGGTGCTATCCCTGTGCACTGGGATTTCTAGTTCTTGGTCACCCTGAGCACAGGGAAACGTACTTTAGTGAGTAAGCAGAACGGAGACCAGAGGAAAGTGCCCTCGTGGACAGGGAAGATTTTGCCCAAATTACTTGTATTTTAGATTTTACATTTTAACCCCTCATCAGATAATTTCCTAATCTATACTCAGCGTCATTCCAAGGTTTTTAGGTTTCGTTTTCAGTTTTTAATTAGGAAAGTGCCAACTTAGTCAAGGAAGATGTGAAGGACTTTTTGAATGTCCATGTACAGTTCCTCTGGTACCATTTTAAGGCCCTAGACATACACCTGAGTAAGTTGTCATTGGAAGCACATCCTCTCAGAAGTTCCTGCATCTATCCACAGGTATTGTGTCAACGAAAGCCTGAGATTAGAGAATGCAAATTAATTCTCTTCAAAACTGCCACTGAGTGCTCTGAATCCTTGTCCCCAGATGTTTCTATTTTATCTGTCAGGTGGTTTGGGCATGCACTGGGGACGCGGAAACTAATTAACAGTGCCACCACTTTCCAGCAACATGACCACTCTCCTCTACCCTCGCCACTCTCAGCACATCAATCACACAGCCACTTGGAACCTTCACTTAATTAAAAAATGGAAACAAAATCCAAAAACCTTGGGATGATGATGCATGTAGCTTGGGAAATTTGTTCTGTCGTCTACAATGGGAGAACGAGAACTCTCCCTGACTGCCTCATGGTGGCGCCATAAAGATCAAATAGTAGTGAAACTCCTTTCAAAACTGCAAAAAGCACTCACCTGGAGGGTAATTTTACCATATTGTGAATGCTCCATAGGTATACGGAGCTAATGTATCATGTAATACATTAGCATATGTATTGCTAAATAGCTTGTAAAGCTCTTAAAGGAAAAGGCTGTGTCCGAGAGTTTACTTTCTGTCTACCGAACACAGTGCCAGCTAACCAAATTTGACACAATTTCTTGTTGAACTAATGATTCTTGAGCCTCAGCTCTAAAAGCACTTTGCCTATCATGGCTAACAGATGGTTATTCACAACCACTCCGGAAACTTCCACTTTCTGCTTTGTTATTTATTATACCTCTCTCCTAGTGACCCATTATGGTGAAGACTAACCAATCTCCCACCCATTTCTGCAGCACCTGAACTTTCCCTCCCTGCTCTAACTGAATCCTCAGGTTTCACCTCTCACGCCTCCTTTCCACACAGGACAATCCACTCCTGGCTCAGCTATAGGACAGTACCTGTTCCCTGCTCCTGGAGATCCTCTCAGACAGCAAATCCGAGTTGTTTCTTTCTTCTTCCAGCTCCATCTCCAGTTGAGACACCTTGTCCTAGGAAAAAGGTCACAAACACAGCCTATTTAACTTGCGCTGAGCCAGATTAGGAGCAAGGAGAGCCCTGTGGAAGGAAAACCCCAAGGACAAATGAGAGCTGAGTATCACTAGGGTTTGGAAAAATGATCCATTTCTTATACTGCCCAAAGCAGATATTTTAAAAACTGTGTTGTTTTATGACTTTTGCAATGTAGAATATAACCACGTGTGTCAAAAACACATAAAAGAAGAAAAAATATTACCCCAAACCCTAACACAAACACTAAGGATATTTTAGCATGTTTCCTTCAAGTCTTTTTTCTTTCTATGAATCAGTAACTTCGAACAGATCCACCTAAGCCTGTTAAAAGACAATGTAGAAAAAAATTTAAAAATAAAACAAATAAAAGACAATGGGGGAGCTGAGATACCATCCAAGGAACATTTCTCTACGTACGTCACGCTCAGGACACTGTTTGGCCTCCCTCCTGCTCAGGATTTCCAGGAGCCTTGCAGGAATAAAGGCTATATAGCAGCCTTTTGCACTTGCCTCTCTCTTCTACGGAACACCATGCACTTCGCACTGTGTGCTTCCAAATCTGCACTGGATTTACACAAAGACAGGCTGACCAATTCTGCTAAACTCATCATTACATAAGAATAATGATTGGCGTCTTCCTCGATGGCTCCTAATGTAACATAATTAAGTGTTAAGAGAAAAGTATTTTAAAGTAGTCTGGTATATGGAAAAAGGCTTCTCACACAAACCACCCCACATTGAACTGGAGGGTTGTGGAGTTTGTGCATGTATTTCTCCTGTCACCAGCCAATTTGTCATATGTCTGGGTAAACTCAGAGCCATTAACGCTAAAAAAGCAATTGGCATTCTGAGTTTTAAACATGACCTTGCAGCATTTGTATATAAATATCGTCTGTGCAACTGCCAAAGTTGATTGACAAGCAATAGATGCCTCTGTGAGCACCAAAAATAAAATGCACAGAACTCGTGTGAATGACTGCATGTCTGTGAATGGCCCCCCTGGTAGTGATCGAAATCTACGGGGACGCTGACAAGCTCTCTCCCACAAGCCAAGCATCCCAAAGACCAACTGTGAACAGAGCTGGGTCCTGCACTGGAGCCTCCTATTTGTTTGGTGGTTCCCGATTCCTCCAAGGCCAATTTTACCGTAATCAGAAATCACCGCAAGAGCTGCGTTTACATACAACAGCCCCGAGTTTCTGAGTTTACAGAAAATGTCCATCCTTGGGAGACCTCTTAAGTCTTGAGAATTAAGTGCTAGGGAAGGAACAGGCTAGACATTAGTCACAGCAAGGCAGTCCTGCCAGCTGCCTCTCAGGGGAGGAAACACCCCTCAGGTGGCTGGCTCTTGAGAGCTATTCATTTTGTAATTAATGGAGGAATATCTAAAATATTGCAGAGGTGCAAATAAAGCTTAGCTAGGCTGCTGCTTCTAGACCTTAAGTCAGCCAAAGGAAATGTTGTTTTTTTAGTCAGGATATTCTAGAGGGAGAGGACCTGACAACCCAATCTTCAGCTAATAGCAACTCTTCACAGGGCTCTCTCCCTGCCCAAAACCTGTACACACAGAACCCAGCAGGAGCGTTCGGGGGTCCAGGCCAGAGCCCATTTGCCTGAAGCAGCTTTAGCTTGTTTTTAACCAAGCTGTTCAGGCCCCAGAATCGTCAGTTTGTAGTTAACTGGGCTGACCTTGGCTTCCCTTAAAATTACCCCCCCTACAGAGATCAGAACAAGGACATTAGCAAAATATATAGTGATCTTGCAAAAGAGTAATAAAACTGTAATCAGGTTATTCTCATCTCTAAAAGAGGCCCACCTAATAAAATTTTCAATGACTGAAACAACACTCCCTAGATCTAAACTGCTACTAAGTCCCCTCGAGGTTTTAAAAAGTTATTTCTGTTTATTTGCAAAGTTGAATCAGGAATTCCATTGATTTTGAATTCAGCCATCTCTCCCTGGCCTTGAGCACTGTCTGTCTTTTATCAAAACCTTGACAATTTTAACTTCTCCCAAAAGCCGGAGGCTTATTTTTCAGTGTCTCTATCTGTCTCTAAATTCCACTGGGTGTGTGTGTGTGTTGTTCTTCAGAATTATTCTTTTTAGAAGTTCAAGTGAACATATTTTAAGGTTCTTCCTGTTATTCTCAGTGGATTGTTCATACTTAGATTCTATTACTTCATTTACGTTTTTCTAGTATGTTGTGTTTTCAGCTTGTGAACAAATCACCCCCATCCAGTGAGAGCATTGAGCCCTTTCCGATACACCGTCTTGGTCCATGTATATACTGTGTACACAACAATGAAGAGAGCCGCAGTTTGCTGCCAGCTCTGGCAAAGCCAGATAACCTGCAAGGGAGAATGGACCAGAAACAGGAAACAAGAATGGAGTATGTGGTGTGGAACACGAGGGCTAATGACCGCTTGGGGCCCAAGGCACATGTCTGCCCCTCTCTGGACATGCAACAGTCTTGCTGGAAGCACTGCCCAAGAAGAACAAACAGAAAAGGAACTATCTGTGTCCTTATGCAAAATCCTGATCTCTCTGGGAATCTGTTCCATTTCCTCTTCATGACAATGAGGACATTAGACTACATTATGTCCATCACTCCTTCCAGCTCCGATGTCCTATGAGTCTAAGAACTACCTGCTTCTTCCTCAAATCAAGAAATCACCTCACTAACACCTGGCTGTTGGAGAGAATAAAAACCCAGGATGCCCGAAGGCTGAGGTATGAGCAGAGAGGCTGCCTCCCTGGTGCCCCAGACTCGCTCTCCACTGGCCCCCGGCTCCCGCTGTGCGGCCCACAGACCTCCATCTGCTTGACTAGTCTGCCGCGGTCATCTTTGAGGTGAGTCTTGGCCTCCAGCTCGTACTCCAGGTCCTTCAGCGTCTGCTCCAGGAGCTGCCTTTTCATGAGCGCTTCATCCTGAGCTCGCTGGTAGTCCCGTAACTCTTCCCCCATCAGACGCATCTAGGATGAGACAGAGTTGGGGTAGTTTTCTGGGGTACATCAGGAGCGCAGGCCCTCCACAGGCAGTACACAGGCTGACCCTAAAGAAAAGAAGACCCAGTGCCCCCCCCCCACTATATGGGCGATCAGAAAACCTTGGGCAAGTCCCACCTCCTTCTGTGTCTCTTTTTTTCTGTAAAAACAGTGGGTTTTCCAGCTACAGGTAGCAACCCATAGGTTATAAATTCTATTTAATACATGTTGACCAGCATTTTTAATTAAATAGAACAGAAAAAAATCAGAATATGAGAGAATATTGCTTTATGAATCTTTTATACTAGATATTCATATGTTTGTGTGGATGCACGTATTCCTGGGTTGCAATGCAACATGGAATTCTTACTACAGGTCATGCCAAAAACACATGAAAGTCACTGAACCAGATAAGTGCTTCCCACCTGTATCAGCATCACCTCGAAAGGTTTAAAGTTAGGGTACAATAAAAAATTTTAAAAAAGCAAAACCTAATGGCCCCAAAACAACTTATAGTCACAAAATCTAATGATATAAACATGCCCATTAGGGGAAAACCACTGCTTTGTAGAACAACAGCTAGCAAAATTTACAGTGCTTTTTTTTTCACCCACAAGGTGGCACTGAACTAACAGCTTTGAAGAAAGTGCGCCAGACAAAACCGCTCGATTCACAAGGGCCAGCCAGTGTTTTCAAGCCCTCTGGAATCTCCCCAGGGAGACTAGCCACCTCGGTACTCCTGAAACACCTGTGCGGACTGATCAGGCGAAGCCCAAGGCTGTCTGTTTTGTTCCTAATGTCCGAACCCTCCTGGAGATGGTCCAGCAGTCTTAGGAATAGAATATACCGGTGGTTTATTTCCTTCAGAGAGTTTAAGAAAGTGTGTGGCAAACTCCATTACAGAATAACCACCCTTTTGGGGTGTTTGTCACAGAAGAGTTGGGGAAGCCCCAACAGGGGAGGCTAGTTTAAGGAAGACCAGTGGGAAACTTCAGGCATGTGTTCTTCTCTTGGAGGCTGCTGGGAACACCTGACGTTTCTATGAGAACAGCCTCGCCTTGAAGGTGACATCTCATCTGGTTTGGGTGGTCACCATGGGAGAAACTGTGCACGAAAGCACAGAGTGAAAACCATCCCGTGGAAAGAGGATGATGGGGCATCCTCTGAATACAGAAGATGCGCTATACTCCAGAGCATTAACTCTCTCCGTGACTCAGTTTCCTCATCTGCAACATTGGGATAATTACAAAACCAACCTCCTAAAGCTAGTAGGAGAATGAAATGAGATGAAACTCCAAAATTTTTTAAAAAGTGGGTTTGAGAGTCAGAAAGAATGACAGGCAAATGGACAGCCTGCATTTTCTTCTTGGCATCCCTCCCAACACCTAACACGTCTCTCCCCAAGCCAGCTGCCTCCTCCCCACTGCTCAGTATAGTTCCACCTTCGATGCCCAGGAGGTCCCTCCCAGCCCCTAACAAGGGCTCTGCCACACCGAGAGTACTCAGTAAGGATGTGCAGAAGAGAATAACTAGTACAGTGTCCAAGAACAACTTCTCCTGATTCAAAAGTAAGCAAACAACTTTTGAACCTACTAGTGCTACTTTCCAAGTAGTTAAAACCACCCTTTGCTATGCAGGATTTAGAAAATAAACTGAACAATGATGACCTCAAAGTCTCAATTCTCTAAAGATTATCTTCATCAGAGGCAGAATAGGTAAAAATGCCATAGCACTTATAATGGCCTCCTGTAGCTTTTTTTTTTTTTTACTGAGAGCTTTAACTCAGCTCAATTAAAATACAGGCTGAGGGGGCAGTGAAGAGTTGAGCTTGAGTTTTTTAAGGATCCAGAGTGAACTTGGCTTGTCAGTTCACTTTGGTTTTAAACAACTCCATGACTTCAACGTCTGAATCAAGGGTGGGATCTCTGTAGTTTCCTGTCAGCATGATGAGGTGTACAAGTCTGTTGTTCAAATGGAAACAGCATCTCACAGGGCTATACCAGTGAGAAAATCTAGAAAGGCTTATATTTTCATTGTACGAAATCTTTTTTTTGAATTACTGGTCTTTTTTTAAAATACTGGTCTCCATCTGGCCTTCACTAATCACTATGGGCCTCAGTTTCCTTACCTAACTAGAGGATCTCTAAGTTTCCTTCCAACCCAAAGATTCCAGCATAAAAACCATGATACAAAAAGCAGTGTGAAGTATTCTGCAGGGGTCAGTGTGACAGTGACCTTTCGAAATCAAAACAGAACAGGGGTTTGTTGGTGTTCTGGCAAATATCTGAATTATTTTCAGATTCTGCCTCTGCTGTAGAAATGAACATGATTTTTCTTAATGCCAAAGAGAACTGTAATGTTAGTGTGCTAATTCCAGTTCTTACTTGGAGCCCTGTATCCTATGACCCTGAGCCAGAGGGGGTCTGTTATCTGGGTCCTTTCAGAAGTGTTCTAGACGTCTGTAATAAATATCCATTGTTCTTGTACACAGTTTCAGCACTGACTCATGGGCGACTTTTCTTTGATCATCAAAGAAATTAAAAGTTTGTTTTTTAAAGCAAAATTTGTTTTCCTTTGGAATCTTAGTGCTCTTGGCACTGCACATGAAAAAAATAAGCCTTAAAATTAAAGAAAGGGAAACTGACATTTATTAAGTGTCCAGGATGTACAGACCCTCTGCGACACAGTCTCACAGGTTACCTTGTTTAATTAAAGTCACTGATGTTTTGTGTGTTTTTAAAGAGGTAGAAACAGATGCTCAGAAAACTGGGATAACATTCAAAATCACCAGCTGGCCAGAGGCATAGCCCGAAATCACCATACGCTGTACTTGCATTTTAGAGGCTCCAGCTTTTCATTAAAACAATCAAAAACAGTCCCTTTATTTTTCTCATTTCTTTAGAGGTCATGACTAAAGGCAGATAACATTTGGGTTTCTTTGCTCTATTATTCTTAAATATAAAACCAAGAATATGTTTTAATAATTTCAGTCCTCATAAATTCCTGAGGATTTCTTTTAGTCTCTATTATTGTTCTGAAACTCTTATCCACCACTCCCACTCTAATAAAAGTCTGTATTTTCAAAAATAAATGGCAGAAAAAACAAAACAGTCGGTTCCTATAATCCTTGTTTCTAGGATTAAATTAAAACATGAAAGCAGATAAATCACTTGGATGCCACCGGGCACATCACTGCTGCTCCATAAATGGCTGCTAAACTTTTTTAGGCAGAAAATTTTTGATTGATCAAGAAAATAGTCAAGATAAAATTGTGACCATTCCGCCTTAGAGTGCTGAGTCCTTTGCGTCTTAGAATGTCATTTGCCCGGGTGACCCTCCTGAGGGTTAAAAGGAAAGGTTCGCGCACAAAAACTGTCTTACAAACACCCCCAAGTCCCTTCCAGAAGAGCTTCCAAGCCGGCTGGAAGGACACTGTGAATGAAGGACAGAGGAGGGACTTATCTGGCCCGGCATTACCTCCTCCTGCATTTTCACGGCTGTCAGTCGGGACTTTTCTGCCTCTAGGGTTTTCTCCTTCAACTGCCTTTGCATTTCTGCGAGCTCCCTGCGATTTTTCTCCTTGTACTCATCCAGCTGGTTCTGCAGCTCCAGTGTGGACGTGCGGGAGGCTTCAACAATGTCGGCCATCTGGAAGAAGTGACAGGGATGTGAGCCCGCCCTGCCATGCCATGCCCTATCCGAGACCAGGGAGCTGGGTTCGGGTCCTGTTTCAACATGGAACACAGCTCCTCTCCTCCAGTCCTCCACAGCCCCTCAAAGACTGCCAGGCACCTGGTCCTGGGCTGGGCAGCTTTGGTCCCCTCTGACTTGGAAGCAGCGTGGGGGAGTGAGCGGGCATATCCTTTGGAGCCAGACGCACAGTCCTGCGGTGATGTCCCTGCTTTGCTACTTGCCGGTGTACGACTGGGGCACGTCCTTAACCTCTCTGAGCCTCGGCATTGTCCTCGTTGGAAATAAATCATTTGTACTTCACAGGGTTGTTGTCAGAACTAAAACAGATACAGACCGAATTCTAGGGAGAAACAAAAGGAGCTAGCAAAGCGCCTGACCCATAATAGGTATCAGAAAATGAGCCACTCATGTCAGCTCCCAAAATACAGGGAGCCCACTGGCCCCGTGCCTCTCCCCTTCCGGGTATTTTGGGCCGAGAAGAGCAGAGGAACAGCCAGGACTGGGCTTTGACGCTGCCTTCCACACTCCTGGGCAACAAACTGATGCGAACTCAGAGACGCCACACAGAGGCGTAGATTCTGAGTCAGGGGACCTGGTTAAGTCTGCACTGAGGCACTGGACTTCTTCCGCTAATTGTTAGGAGGTGATTATGGTGCCCAGATTCCAGAGGGTATCGGCATTTGCTTTTTCTAGACCCTTTTCTCTCTATCTGGGATTCTCATCAAGTCTAAAGCGCTGCTTCAAGGGGTCTGCAAATCCCTGACACATTCATGCTTGGACCTAAGTGCGGCTCCCCTGGTTTTCACGAGACCCTCAGCGGGGCCGGGTCCCGCACCCTCGCCTCCTCCTCCGGCTCCCTCACCTCCTTCTGCAGTTTCTCGATGGTCTGGTCGAGGTGCCGCCGCTCGCTCTCCATCTCGTTCTTCAGCCTTCTCAGCTGCTCCCTCTGCTCGGTCTCCTCTTTCAGCTTCTCCCACAGCTGCTTCTGCTCCTGGGCGCTCCGCATCAGGTTCCTCTGCAAGGGCACAGAGAGGACAGTGCAGTCACCTACCTGCCGGGCAGCCACAGGGACGGGGGCACAGGGGATTTCCTGGCCACACCACACAGCAATCAGACCTGTCACCGCCGTGATAAGGAAAAAGATCACAATAAAGCCATGACAGAGACACAGGGACATTGCTGGTTCTGAAATTCAGGGACTGCAAAGGAAAGCTCACGTAACCAAAAACATCCACAGGCAGGAGGGGACAGAGGGTGTGTTACAGACACACGTGGGCAAGGCTGCTGGTGGCGTGAATTCAGGATGGGGCTGAAAATCTGAATGTTCGTGCTTGAAAATTGAGGTAAAGTTATACATTAGACCAACCTAAACCTACTTGGCAATTTATATGCTGTAATATCAGCATTGCAACTAATATTCTAGAATCTACTCTGCTGTGGAGATGGTTCTCACAGTCAGAATATCTAAAAATGCACCATAAGGAAAGAAAACACTGTCCCGCAGGACAGTGTCCCACAGTCCCCTCCCACTGACTTGGGAGAGGGCGTTGCAACGTTGCAATCAACAGCATCCGTGAGTTGGACGCAAACATAGACAAAAAGGAATTTGGAAACCCACAGGTGGATGAACTGAATGAACACAAGGTGTTAAACGGAAGAGACACCAGTGAGAAAAAGTACATAAGGGTGGTCTTTAGTGAATCAGCACCAAATACTAGCGCCTATTACATAATAAAATACAACCCATCTTGGGTACAATGTTCTCCCTGGTTGCCCTGAGGCTCTCATCTCAAATAGTCACACTGACTTACGTCCTTTATATAAACAACATGCAATTCCAAAACAAAATCCTAAAAGATCTCAGGAAGGTTACAGTGGCTTCTTTAAATGGGCAAGTGTTAGGCCATCGGTGTGGGGCTAACAGGAAGGAGCACAGCTCAGAAGAGAGCAACATGACCCAAACAGAGACTGGATCACCTGGGAAATGCCAGCAGGTGCCGAGGGCTGGGTGTGAGTAACTACTTGAACTACCGAGGGCCTACAGGCCTGTGTCCCTACTGAGGCTGTGTGAGAACAATGGTTTGTACTTGTACAGTGCTTAACATTTACAAGCAGCTGTCACATGCGGTAACTCAGGATCTTGAAAACACTCCAAATCACTCTGGGCTCTCCTGGTTTGCAGAGCATGGAACAGCTCTGGGCTGCCAACCACATGACGTGCGGCCGAGAAACCACCCGTGGTAGCCTTCTGGCCCCTGGGCTCCACTGAGCTGGCAGCGCTTTGAGAAGCAGGCAACACAGCCAGGCTGCTGGAGTTAACTGCTGTAGGGAACCAGGGTCGACAAAAGCTCTTGGGGAAGAGGTGGCAAAAGGAAGGTAATCAGGAGTTCAGCGTGGGGGCAACTAGCAGGCATGGGCCCCACCACAGCCACAGCTGGGCATACACCAGATGCAGGGGTGAACCCTGGGGCTTCTGTTCATGGTTTATTTAGTGGTGTTGGGGGCAAAGGGTAAGAAGAAAGAGTTATGGCAGCGGCGAGGAATGGTTCTGTTGTATGAGAGAAAATTCAGAATGTGCATCTCAAAAATGTAAATTTGTGAAAACAACAAAGGGCCAGCAATGGCTTCCTGCAGAACCTTCAGGATCCAACGCAGCCTCCTGCCTGTACAGATGCCCCTGTTCTCTTTCTCCTCCTCTGGGACCCCAGCCCCAAAAGCTCCAGGCCCACAGCCAAGCTGGCCTCAACTCCACTCAACCTACACACGGCTCGTGCATTTCTGCTTCACTCTGCCCAGGCAGGGCTGCCCGCTCCTCCCTCCTGTGCCACCAGAGACACCACGGACTCACCACTCTGCACCCAGGGCCTGCCAACACCCCCCGCCCCCCAAACATGCATTGTCTAGAAGGAGAATTTTGCTAAATTATTCCAAAATGTTCTTGTATCCTGCCTCTACCACAGGGTAGTAAGATCTGTAAAGGCAAGGAATAGATTTTCTATCTATCTGGGTATATTCACTATTAGGTATATGTTAAAAACTTAGTGGTTTTACCTATTCCGTAAAGTGATCTGAAGACTTCTTATATCAGAATCACCATGCAAGGGTGGGGTGCCCATTACTTAAAATGTATTATGGATTCTAGCTCTTTGTGATGGAGTCACAATTTTTCTTAGCATGGGGCCCACAAATTTGCGTTTGAAAGTTCCCCAGATAATTCCAATACATCCTAAGTTTTGAACATTGTTTAAAATAATATTCTGCCTCTGAAGTTATTCAAGAAATATGTTCCGATAAGTCACTGCTGAGAAAACACATCCCAAATTCACATGAAAAGAAGCTAACTTGGCAACTTTGCATTTTTTTTAACCCTTCATATGAACCATGTTCAGAGTGAAATATGAAATACTCTGTAGCTACAGTGACTAAATGTCCAAGATCAGCAATACAAGCCCACTGACCAATAATGGGACAGAAATTTGGAGAAAATGTATCAGGTCAGAGAATCCCAGACACAACGTTGGTGGATGTACCGTGAGTCATCCTGTCGATGGAAGCAGAGCCTTTTACTATATGACTGATAAGGCCCCAGTTAGCCCATGTTAACAACAACCAAGGTACACGTGAGCCTACCGGTTTCAAGGAACGAGTAGCTTGACCAAAAGGACCTGGTCTTCTCACAGCCCTTGCCACACTGCAACTGTGGGCTGCAACAGTGGAAACATTGGGGCTTTTTCCTTTGTTGTCTCCAAACGCAAAGTCCAATAGGGTGGGAGGTGAAGACATGGAGAATGTGTACCGTTATCCTTCCCTGAAACAAAGAACTGTGGCTTCTCCAGAAAAGACTTCTTCACCTCCCCATCTGCACAAGGCACTTGTAAATGCAATCATAGGTGTCTTTGCCCTGAACACAGTTCAAGCAGGCACAGATGGCAGCAAGGTCCCTGAACCAAGTCTGGGGTCAGCACACCAAGGCTGGTGTCTTCATGACCCTCGGCCACTTTTTGACTAAGTCACAGTAAATCAGATGTAAGTTCACCGTGGTCTTCAGCTACTATGTAAAGAAACATATTTATCATACATGAAGAGGCAACAGATTGCTACAGGCGCAAAGATTTTGAAACATATAATGTCTGTATGAGAAAAATACCAGTTACTTTTTCCTCTTCCTCCAGGGCTAAGTTCCCTGTGGCTTGCCAGCTTCAGGGTTGACAGGCATGCAGAAAGAGACCAGACAAAAGGAGCTGACTCTCTGGTTCCCAGTTTTAGAGAAAGCACAGTATTGCAGAGTGATGGTGCACTTTTCCTGGCACCCCTTTTGAAACCAGATAATTCAGGTAAAGATGGTGACACTGCACTGCCGGTGGCTAGCACGGCCACACACCCCATGAGGCATGCTCCCCTTCTCCACACCACTGGGAAAACAGGCTCAACAAAAGTAACCCGTCAGGGAGCCTTTCCAAAGCAAGGCTAGAGATCGGGAGGCGGGAGGCGGGGTGGGTGGGGATTACAGTAAGATCTTTTGGCCTCCAGGCCATCGTCTGTTCTATATGCTGAATTACCCATGAGCTGCAGATTCCCAGCCGGGAAACTACTTCCATATGCGCAAAAAGTTCTTGTTCGACCAAAGGAAAAGTTCTGAGAGACTCTCCATAGCTGCACGCTGTGTTTGGTGTGGACATGACACGAAGGTGCAGATGTCTGTGTCTGTAGAGTACCGATGCCTTTCCTCCCTTTCTGCCCCCCACCAGCTCACAAATTTAAACCCCACGCTTTGGCAGCTGGATTAGGTAACAGTAGCCACCCCAAGCCTTAAATAACAGCACGGGGAAATTGCCATCTGCACCAAATCAACCCAACAAGATTTTGTAACAAAGATCTAGAGTTAAAGAAAGAAAAACAAAGAAAGAAAAAAAAAATCTAAGGGAAGGCAGTCGGACACAGAACTAGAACAAATCAGGACTTTATTATAAACAAAAACAATTTCCTTCCAAAGCCAGGGAGAAGGCGTAGGCCTCTCTGATTTGGGGATGAGAGTCCCTGAGCTGTGGCTGACCTGTGTGACTCCCTTCTGTCCTCTACACCCTGAGGAGATGAAGCCCTGTACCTTTAGGGAAGCTGCACTGAGCCATTTACAGATCTGCATCCTAACTTAGCTCATTGCTTTTAATGTGCCCTCTCCCACCCATCCTCGTACAAGTGGGTCCCTAAGGAAACTTCGACAACCTTCCTGGCTTTTTACCTCCTCAGAAACTCGCCTAGGGGGTGCTTGGGTTCTGGTTCTTTAGAACCTGAGAGCCAACAGCAGGAAGGACACACCTGGATGATACTGGGGTCACTGCGCGATGTCAATTTAGAACTTCAGTCCAGGCTTTTCTTTAGAATGTATTTCAAATAATCTTTCTAAGCTTCAAATGGGAAAATCTAATTTTCTAAGAACCTACTGATTTTGAATAGAGATAGTTATCCAGTTTCAAGGAATGACTTCCTCCTGCCGCTTCTCACAGCCACCTTGGAGGACTGCACTCTACGGGGCGCATTTGCCCAGAGGAGAAGGGAAATTGGCTTCTGCCAGAAAGCCACCTCCGCACTGCCTTGGGGACCGATCCTGCTGGCCTTTCACACAATTCATATTTTATCTTTGGAAAGCTGTCAAGCTCTTTAATGTCAAGGTTTCTCAACCTTGGCACTCCTGACATCCGTGGCCAGACGATCCTCTGTTGTGGGGCTGTCCTGTGCTTTATAGGATTTTTGGCAGCATCCCTGGCCTCCACCGGCTACCTGCCAGTAGCACCTCCCTCGTGTGACAACCAAAAATGTCTTTAGACATCACCAAATATCCCTCAGTTGAGCATCACAGTCGAAATGGACAGTTCGAAGCCCAGGGTGGTTATTATGGGTGAAAGGGAGCTACCTGGGAAGAGAGGACCAGTGACAGTTTCTGCGTGTCCCTCCAATTTTGCTTCTCTGGGTTTCCTTTATGAGGCAGTAATGACGACAGCCCTCAGTGTTACCTGAGCGTCCTCCAATTCGCTCTCCAGGGCCCTTCTGGCTGATGCAGCTTCTTTTCCTTCCTTTCTGGCATGCACAAGGGCCTCTTCTAATTGTTGTATTTCTCCCTACGACAAAACGCTGGGTCAGTGTGCACTTAGGTGTGTGCCGCACCTTGAAAACGACTGACTGGGTGGAATGAAATGAATGCAGAAGACACCCACAGACACAGCAGTGGCTGTGGTCACGACGTGCCTGTCATGGGCCAAGATGACACACAACAGCCGTGTTCTTGGATGCGTGTGCCCACCTGCAGTTTCAGTTCTTAGTCAGGTGTGACCATCCAGATACCTGGGGTGATTTTTTTTAAGCCTTACCCCTGGAGATCCGGAAACAGCCGGTATTGAATGGACCCAGGCACATACAGTTTTGCAAAAGGTATCCAGGTGATTCTGATGGATGACTGCTATGGCTTGAATGCGTCCCCCAAAAACCATGTGTTGGAAACTTAATCACCATTGTAACAGTATTAAAAGGTGGGACCTTTAAGAGGTGATTAGGCTGAGAGAGCTCTGTCCTCATGAATGGATTAACGTGGGTTAGTGCCATCACGGAGGGAACGGGTTCCTTTTAAAGGATGAGCTCAGCCCCGTTTGGTCAGTCCCTCTCCCCGTCCCTGCCCTTTCACCATGTGACGCCTTTCACATCATGACACAGCAAGAACGCCCTTGCCAGACGCCAGCACCATGCTGTTAGATGTCCCAGCTTTCAGAACCGTAAGAAATAAATTTCTATTATTTGTAAATTACCCAGTCTGTGGACTTCTGTTATAGCAGAAGATGGTCTAAGACAATGACCACGCTTGTCCCCTCTTTTGTCATCAGCCGCCCTTTGTTACCGCCATCAGTGTGCATCCCTCGCTAACAGCTTCCCACTTCTAGAGGTCTAGCTAACCAGATAATTGGTCTGTTAAAACCTGTGTAACTTCAAAAACATCGTCTATGTGTTAAAAAAGAATAAATAGCCTCAAGTGAGAATCGGTCTGATGGTGGTGTCAAGATACCCGTCGGGTGTTTGGAGGCCTCCGCGAAGGCTCAGAAGACTGACGGGGCCTGACGCCTGGGTGAGTGGGGCTGTGATTCCCACCTGACTCTTCGTCCCTGTCCCCCTCCCACTCGCACCCCTCCCAGAGGAACAAAAGCAACGGCTTGCACAGGGGATATATTCACTATTGCCTCGACCCCTCCTACTGAATTATGGTAGGCAATCCCTTCCCCACTTCTGAAGCCGTTTACACGGGAAAGAAGGATCGGCAGCTGCCAGACCCGGGCTTGGGCCCGGCGAGCCTTACCTCGTACTTCTTGAGTGTTTCCTTCGCTTTGGCTTCGTCGCCTTTCATGTCATCAATCTGCCTCTGAAGCTGAGCGACTCTTCGCTCCAGCTCTCCAATCCTTCCCTGCAGCTTCTCGTTCTCCTCCTGCAGAAGCTTCACGCGTGTTTCAGCCCCCACCTGGTTTTGCTCTGAAGCGTGGCTCCGGCTGGCCAGGACCTCGACATTCTGTAAAAACACGGAGTGAGTGAGTAAGGGAACCAGCGTCAAGGGGCAGTCTGCAAGCTGGGAGAATGGCTGATGTTTATGAAAAACCCACAAGTGCCAGGCCCTGTGCTAAGCCAGGGGTTGGCAAATGACAGCCTGCAGGCCAAATCGAGCCCACCACCTGTCTTTTAAAAATGCAGCACTATTGGAACGTAGCCACACCCATCTGTTTGCAGATTGTCTACCGCTGCTTTCGAGCTGCAACAGCACAGCTGAGTGGTTGTGGCAGAGACCACAAGGCCTATGGTGTGTCACAAAGCCTAAAAGGTTTACTGTGTCTGGCTGTTTACAGAAAAAGTTTGCCAACACTCGCCTGTGTTAAGTCCTTTACACGGGATTTCCACCTTGTAACGATTCTAGAAGGTGGTGCTATTCTCATCACCACCTTAAACATGAGGAAACTGAGACACAGGTGGATTCAATAACTTATCCAAGATCACTGAGGAGGAACTGCGTTCAAGCAGACTGAATCCAGAACCTGTCCTCGCAACCCTCGCCTTCGATATGTTCACTTTCCTGCCCGCTTTGCATGGGCAGGGCCTTTAACAGAAGCTCTCGATGAAGGGCGGCTACTGTGTACAGATTTTTTAACAAATTAAAATTGGCTTAAATTACGATACAGTTCATAGTGTCAACTCTAGGCACTATCTTCTGAAAATGAGCTTATGCTGCACACAGTTCACAATAGAAAAATGGCAACAATCACAGGACGGTCATTGTTAATTCTAGATGTCACATAGGCTTTGCATTCTTTGGTTCAGCAACTTGAAGTGATGATAAGCGGTGCTGTCTAGAGTCCCAACTCTTTGGGCAGACCTCTTGCCTGTCCTCCATTTATCCACGGATATTTCTGCCTATATCAGCAGATCCCATGCCCATGAAACAACACTGCAGATGCCTGCCAGGAAGGAGAAAGACCCAGGGAGGGCAAGAATAGGCTTTGAAAGCCTGTATCTCAGGCCACTTGGGAAAGCTGCCTGTTGGAATTGCTTGCATAGCCTTTTGGAAAGATCTTTAAATCTTTTAACAGTACAGTAAGCTTATCCTGAACTTAATCAGCTAGAGAGTTTCAGAAACCAGAGCATCTTTTCACAGCCCAAATGTTTAATTCTATACATCTGAGAAAGCCCATCGGAGCCAAGTAACTGAGTTAGAATGAGGTTAGGGGGCATTGCCGGCAGAAAACTAAGGTGCCAGGCAGGACTACTTGAATATCATCTCCTAATGAAACCAACAAGAGGATGCATCATAAAGATGAACAGAGGAGAAATAAAGTGTGGTTGAAAGCTTGAGGAGGGATCTAAAGAATCCAATAACTGGTCAGATCAGGGAAAGAAGGGAAAAGTCTAGATTGCCCATTCCTGCCCTATCTTTTCCATTCAAACATAAGACGAAGCTACAGTTATCAAGAAGGGTAGAAGTGGCATCAGGATAAACATATACATCAATGGAATAGAACTGAGAGTCCAGAAATAAACTCTCACATTTATAGAGAATTGATTTTTAACAAGGGTGCCAAGACGATTTAATGGGGAAACAACAGCCTTTAACAAACGGTACTGGGACAACTAGACATCCACATGCAAAAAAAAAATGCAGTGAGACCCCTTCCCTAGACCACACACAGAAATTAACTCAAAGTGGATCATGGACCCAAATGGAAGGTCTAAAACTATAAAACTCTAAAACATAGGAGTAAACGTTTGTGACCTTGGGTTAGGAAAAGCCTTCTTAGCTACACCACCAACAGCACAAGTGACAAAAGAACAGATACAAAAAATGAGACTTCTTCAAAATGTAAATCTTTTGTGCTTCAAAGGATACCATCAAGCAAGTGAAAAGACAACCCACAGAACGAGAGAAAATATTTACAAATCATATATCTGACAAAGAACTCATATCCAGAAAATATGAGGAATTCTTTAACTCAATAATAAAAAGATAAATAGCCCATTTAAAAAGGGGGCAAAGGATACGAATATTCATTTTTTTTCAAAGAAGATATGCAAAAATCCAATAACTACATGAAAAGATGCTCAACATCGTTAGTCATTAGGGAAATGCAAATTAAAACCGTAACGAAATACTACTTCGCACACGCTAGGATGGCTATAATCAAAGACAGATAGTAACAACTGTTGGGGAAGATGTAGAGGAATTGGAATCCTCACAGATTGCTGGGGGGAATATATTAATAGAATGATTTAAAATTCACAGTCCGAAACCACAATTACCGTTGCATCAACCTAATAAAATGGTACAGCCACTTTGGAAAACAGTTTGGCAGTTCCTCAAAATGTTAAACAGAGTTATCCTATATGGCCCAGCAAATTTCATTCCTTAATATATACCTAAGAGAAATACAAATATACATTCACACAAAAACTTGTACAAATGTTTATAGCAGCCTCATTCATAGCATCCAAAAGGTGGAAACAATCCAAATGTCCATCAACCAGTGAACGGGTAAACAAAATGCAGCATGTCCATACTATGGAATATTATTTGGCCATACAAAGGAACAAAATACTGACGCATGCTGCAACACAGATGAACTTTGAAAACATTATTTTAAATGAAAGAAGCCACTCACACGCACAAAAATCCATATTGACATTTACATGAAATGTCTGGAATAGCAAATCTACAGAGACAGAAACTAGATTAGTGGGTCCCTAGGACTAGAGGGAGGGGCGCAGGGAATGGGGAGTAGCTGCTAAGGGGTATGGGATTTCTTTTGGGATGTGATGAAAATGTTCTATCACTGACTGTGGTGATAGTTGTACAATTCCGTGAACATAGTAAAAAACCACTGCATTGTACACTTTAAATAGTTTATTTATATGTTATATGTTATAGAAATTGAATCTTAATACAGCTGTTTTAAAAAGGGGGGGAAAGAAAGGCCAGGGAACCTGGGGGCTGGAGTAGGGACGGCGGGGAGAGAAGATGCATTTACCCCGGTGGTTTGGAGGCTTGCTGAGGTGTTAGTGAGGGGAAGAGGAGACTCAAGATATCTGTTCGAACCTTTCAGTAAAGCAAAGAAACTTACACATGTAATCAATGCTCTTCTGTTCACCCAGAAATCTCAGAAAAAACAAAGATGCTGAAAACCAGCCCTGGCTTAACCTGGACTTGGGCCTGACTGGCACGCTGGCACGCTAGATAAGGGAACTGGACCGTAGGTGATGGTCAGAACGTGACGTGCGAGCACACCGCCTGGCTTACAGCTGGCAGGGGTCGACGCCAATCCTAACTTTCCCATGGCAGAGGCTGACTGGGACTCTAGAGAAGCGTCTATGTGCTGAGACACTGAGGCCTGTTTCGATTATTTGCAAATGATGTTTTTCTCTGTGTCTTCACATTGTGGCAGACCACATTATGTTTACAAATAATTCAACATAAGGCTCTGGTGGCAAATCTTCCCAAAAGCCCTCTTCCCTGTCCACGCCCACCCCCTCCTCCCAACACCCAGCTCACTATTTTATATAAAGGCCACAGAATAAACGTTCCTTTCCTGAAACCATACCTAATTCACCTGCAGCAGTCCTGGAATCTACAAAATAAAATAAAATAAAAATCATATCCCTTTGTTCAAGGCAGGTACTGTGTACAAGTTCTACTTCATGACTTCCCGAGAAGAAAAGAATATTGGTCGAGAGGACCCCCAGAGTCCTCCCACCTGTGAAGTGCTTTGGTGCTTTGATCTATGCATCATCTTTTCCAAATGTTTAAGTTTGTGTCTCATGAGTGTTGTAAAGGCAGCAGAATCCACCAAGACAGAGCCGGCGAAGAACTACTCAGACGGGAGGTCAGTGGGGACAAACACTGCTGACCTCACTTAAGTTGCTGGTGCCATGCTTCTGCGAGCCTTTGATCTTAAGTCCTATATGTCATAACAAGATGGGAGAGGATGCTCCATCATAAATGAAACCAGAGCATGCAGTTTTTAATGATTCGCTTAGCCATTTCATACCACCTATGTAATGTCTATTGTTTAAAGGATTATATGGATTTGTTGTTTTTTTTTTTTTAACGTTTTAACCATTATTTACTCATGCAGGCAGCCCCAGGTGGTTAAAGATCAAGTCCAATTCCTCTGCCACCATAAAAAGTTGGAAACACCACACTAGATCATCACCCCAAAGGCAAAAGTAGCAGACAGGCTATTTTCTATTGTTTTTCAAGATTGGACCATCACTAAAAATTACACTGAGATTACTATTTTTTTTTTTTTTTTACCTATCAGGCAGCCAAGGTCAAAAGGTTTGATAACACAGTGTGTGGGCAGTGTGAGGAAACAGGCACACTCATCCATTGCCGATAGGGCTAGAAATTGGTCTGAGTTCCTGGAGGGCAATTTGGGAGTATCTAGCGAAGTTATAACGTACATTCCTTTCGACCCAGCAACTTCTCCTCTAGCACTTATCCCACATGTGTGCAAGATGACATATAAATGAGATTATTCATTTCGGCACTGTCATAGCAAAAGACCACAAACAACTAAATGCCAATTAATTGGGCACTAGTTAAATAAATTACATCAGTTCAATGGTATCCTGTGCAGCTGGCGGGGTGGGGGGTAGAATGAGAAAGTGAGGAAAGAGCAAGTGACAGAACAGTACGCACAGCAAGCCTCTGCGCGTGTAAAAAGGTGAGGGGGGGTGAAGATGTATTTATGGGCTACACAGGAAACCCGTTACACTGACTGGCTATGAGGAAGGGAATTGGGGCTACGGACAAAAGAGGAGGGAAGTTTTCAATTGCAAACCTTCTTGTAATTTTTAAATTTTGAACCATAGAAATTGAACATGTATTAAAAGTTTTAAAATAAATACACATTTGCTTTGAAAAGACTGACCAGCAATGATCACAGGCACCTGGAGGACAACTCACCTCCGTGGCCAAGTCCTCACCTCCTCCAGCCTCTAGAAACCCTTCCCCTGCCTGTTCACGGATACTTCTGGGCCATGCGAGATAGCGGAGCCGGAGCCCCGAGAGCAGCTGTACAAACAGAGCACAGGGCCAACTCTCCCACGCTGGGTTACAGAGTTAAGCAATTCCTTTTCACCACATATAGCTGGGGGAGTGGAAAAGGCCCAGATGGCCCAGGACTTGCAACTACATGAACGCTTCCCCTGCTTTTCCACTCCAGCAACGCTGGGGTGGAGAAGTCCAACGTGGGGTGATGAGAGACATCCAACAGAATACACAGAACTGCCTTCAAGGCTCAGGTTTTTCCATTAATAATGCATGTAAATTTTGCATTTGACATCATAACATTTTTCATTCTACTATCTCCCTTTTTATATTAAGGATACTGTGTTCTTGGTATTCTGGGAAGAGCTGTTACTTTACCCGGTGACTATGCCAAGCACTCTCCACCGTACATGAACATATATCCCATCCTGAGTAATAAAGACAAATCACCTTAAGATTGGAATTCTCATTTTTACTTCTAAAAATGCTACTCTAAGCACGTAGAGGAAAGAGCAGGGCTCTGCAGCCAGCCAGATCAGATCCAAATGCAAACTGTGCCTCTTGCTGGGGCCTTCCACTTGCCCTGGGCTCACAGAGCCTCAGTTTCAAGGGGGATGAACTTACCTACCTCGTACATTATTGTGAATATCCAGTTAACTGAGAATATAGCTCTTGAGGCAGCCATAATTATTACTAGGCCAACTAAACCTACATCTGTCTCCCCAAAGGGAAGGACTTTGTACAGCCTACACTGTGGTTCTAAATCACCACATTTGGCTTCAGACCACAACCTGCAAATTTTTACCAGCTAAAAGTCAAGCCTAGAGTTTTCGAAAGAGAGAACCGAGATCTTCTAACAATCTTTCCAGGGTGACTGCACTGTACAAATAAGATCCCCCACCCCCCATCTTATTTTAAGGGCAAGTTAGGTTTCTTGGTTGGCTGATTTATTAAAAATTTAGCCCCATTTCCCAATCAAGGGTAGTCTGGTAAACTGATGGCAACTAATGAAAAAATTCTTCTAAATCAGACAAACAGCTTGTTTGCTAAATTTCCACTACTTTTTAAATAGTTGACTTTTAACCATATGCTCCAATTATCAATTTTTTTTTTTTTTTTTTTTTGAGACAAAGTCTTGCTCTGTCACCCTGGCTAGAGCTAGAGTGCAGTGGCATCAGCCTAGCTCACAGCAACCTCAAACTCCTGGGCTCAAGCAATCCTCCTGCCTCAGCTGCCCGAGTAGCTGGGATGACAGGCACACACCACCATGCACAGCTAATTTTTTCTGTTTTTAGTACAGATGGGGTCTCACTCTTGCTTAGGCTGGTTTTGAACTCCTGAGCTCAAGGGATCCTCTTGCCTCAGCCTCCCAGAATGCTAGGATTACAGACATGAGCCACCATGCCTGGCCCAATGATCAATTTAAAAGGAGTAGAAAAAAGGAATATGCAATTGTATCTCATACACACACACACACACCCCAAAGAGCAAAATCCCAGTCTTTGAGAGGCACCACCATTCATTGCAAATAATGACTTGCTTACACGCTGCCATATTTTCATGAATTAACACCCACATTTAGAAATGTTCACAATGGCCCCTGGAGCCAGAGGAAACTTTTATTCATGACAAGCACAAACAGTACCCCAAATGGCCACGTCTGAGGGTTCTGCCTTATCAAAGGGGCTGACGCACTTTCCTTGCAGGAGCACAGACCTGACACCTTGGACTGGCTGCTCCTGATGGATAACAAGCGACCGACCACACAGGGACAGGGCCTCCTGGCTTGTCCTGGTGCTGACCCAACACACAGACACATCAGGTTTTACTAATTAACGAGGCCTCTGCCACAGCCCGCTTTGTTTCCTTTCTGTCTCCCTTTTTTGCTGAATGAGTGAAAACAGCTGAGGCGTAGAGGCAGGGGCGTCCAGGGAATGGAATGTGGATGTGTCAGTTCCACCTCGCTGGCCACCCCCACGCTCCGGTGTGTTGAGGCTGCAGGATCCCAGCTGAGAGGCATCCAAAGTGTCCCCAGGTCAGCTCATCTGCTGGGAAGTTATCATCTTCTCACTGTCACGGCCGGGGACGTCCACTTTCACTTGCACAGTGAAGGCCCAAGTCACAAATAATGAGTCCCTCACTCTGCGTGTGCAGAAAACCAAGTCCCCTGTATTGTGTCTTCAGCTTCCCCCTCACCTGAGCAACTATTTAGGTCCAGAAACAGGGTATATTTTAGTCTTAAGTAGCTCACTTCATCCCTTACCCTAGCTATCTGTGAATTTTCCTAACCTAAGGTTTCTAATTCCAGCTTCTCAAGTTTGAGTGAGCATAGAAATCACCTGGAGATCTCATTCAAATGCTCATTCAGACTCAGGTCGGCTGGCTCGGGACCTGGGACTCTGCATTTCAAACAAGCCCCCAGGTGATGCCAAATGATGCTGTCTGCGGATCTCACTTTGAGCGGTGAGGTCTGGGCTGACGAGACGCTGCTCAGACCTCAGGGCCTTTCTGCAGAGGTTTGAGCTCGGCTCACAACTGGCCAAGTCCTTTGTGCTTCTTGGTATGACTCTAAGTGCCTGGGATTAGGTAGCGTCAGGTGCTTGGGTACTACTGCAGGCTTCCCCATGCAAGCTCTTGACCTCTGACTTCAATTCACATCATTAAAGAGAGTGTAATAGGTAATACTTGCCCTAAATGGGTCAGAAAGTCAAAAAAGAATGAGGTACAAAAGCTTTTAAAAAGTTGAAATTCCCCTAATAAGGTATAAAGTGATGGGTTCCTACCTTCCTACTTTTTAACTCTACCTACTTACCATTCTTTGGTCAAGATGGGGTTGAGCCATTAAAAAACATCATTTTTAAATCCCATGGTCCAAGACCTACATCAGAGTTTCCAAATTTTCTCTCACGGTATTTACCAAATGCCAATACCGTTCCCTAGCCCCATGTTTACAGTTCAGAACTCAACTGGTTATACAGTGATAAGCTCTTTTTGTTTGGTTGGTTTTGGGCAAAGGAACAGTATGTGGGAGAGACGGGAAAAGTGGGGCAAAGGACGGGACAAAGAAGTAGAGGTGCTCGTTACCGAAACCCCAGGTATTTCTAAGGACAAGTTGGTTCCAAAGCCAAGAATAGTGGAGGTCAATGTTCAATTTCCTTTTGTTAGAAGATGTGGATTCTAGACCAGACCCCGCTAATAATTTACTGTATGATGACGTTAGGCAAGCCATTTCACTTCCATCTGCCTTCGGTTTCCTTCTCTGTCACATGGAAGGGTCAGTCTGGCTCATCTCAATGTCCCTGCCAGCTCTAACAGTCTGGAATTCTAGAATGAACTTGAAATCAAGCAGTATTGGGCAGTCGTGGAATTAAATAAACTAAGACTTCTAGAGCTATTACTTCTACCATGTTATGTTTACATTTTCTTTTCAAATGCTGTCAGCTAAGCCAGATCATTTGTATCAGTGTTCCTGCCAGAGCTTCTAGAGCTGAGGGTCGTGCCTAAAGACAGGCAACTTCCTGCCACTGAGGCAGAACAAAGTGTCACTAGCTCATCCCTCTCTACGGTCACAACTTGCCATGCTTAAGGAGTTTAAATATAGCGTGCAAAATGAAGATTGTCTTTACATCCTGTGTTTTCATTGCCCTGGTGGTAATTTTCTTGCTTACAGGACCGCCTAAAAGAAACTCCCTTTTAATCATATTCAATCACCCAGTTTTTCCTTTAGTAACTCAGTGATTATGTAGGTTAAAAATATCACTGGTTTTCTTCACCAGTGAAATAAATAAATGTGAAATAAATTAATATGCTTCCCTTTAAATAGTCAAGAAACCAGAAAGATTTGCTCTCAGAGTGGCCTGTCATTCGGTGCAGGTCAAAAGTCATGGCAATAAAATTCTCACACTTGTTCACAGAATGCATTTGACACACAGTAAGTCTACATAGGTACCCAGGATGGGGATAAAAATACCTACGACAGACAAAAATACTCTGCAACTAAACAGGTACAGAACAAGTTAGTGATTTTCCCAAAGGGTAACATGCTCAGGCCTTGCTACATGGTATGACAGTTTACATGAAATGTCCAGAACGGGCAAATCCACAGAGATAGAAAGGAGACCAGTGGTTGACAAAGGATGGGACAAAGGGGGAATTCAAATGAAAGGGGTTTCGTTTGGAGGAGATGGAATTGGACAGTAGCGATGGTTACCCAAATTGTGAATATATAAAAACCACTGACGTGTACACTTTAAAATGGTTAATATGGTGAATTCTGTGTTATGTGAACGTTATCTCAATAAAAACAAAACAAAACAAAAAAAAGATTTCAGGCCTTGCAGTCAGCAGACCTGAATTGGTCCTGCTTGTTCGTCTCGAAACCACGGTTTTCTCATTATTCTAAAACTGAAGTGAGATGTTACGCCAGGCACTTAGCAATGTCTCAGGCGCACGGTAAGAACTCAGTGGACAACAGCTACATGTTAAGATCAGGTAGCTGAAAGTCACACAACCAAGACTTGAACCCAGCTCTCTGGCTCCTTGTCTGTGATCTCTGCTGGTTGCTAGTAGGTTCTTCCAAGTGGGGCAGCAGCTTCAGGGAAAATTCCCCAGTCAGTTAGAGAAGGGGAAAGGAAGATCCAAACCTGAAAACTCAGGGCTTTAGCTACGTCCACCCAACTGCATCTCGTGGGCTTCTCTGAAACACAGGCCTGGGTTACAGACTTTCAATTATGCTTTATTTTTTAACACCACTCCTTAAAAAAATTCTTACCAAATGTTCCCCAGTTTCCCTGGGTCCTCTCAGGTTCCAGGAGATAAAAAGAGCCCAACATCCATATTTATGACACCATGTCCCTTACTGTGAGAGCCACAGTCTAAACTAACCTTGTAACCAGCGTGTACAAGTTCTGTTTATAGAACCCAACATCCCCCTGCTGTGCCGTTAGCCTTCAAGGAGCTGCAGGCTGGCGGAAGGGACTCCACCCAGGCGATGCCATGCTTCCAGAGCTCTGCGTCACCAGGAAAATATTGGGGGTGGGAACAGGAAAAAAGCAGGGGTTAGACTCTCAGTTGGATTTGCTGTCACCGACAGACCACATGGCTTTGCAAATGGTTCCAGATTAGCCTGCTGTCGGCACACATGTGTCCAACAGGTTGAACAGGAATTTTGAAGAAAGAAGATAAACAAAGCAGGTTCTCCAGAGCACTGCCTCTCGGGGAGGCGTGGGGACCCCTCCAAAATAAACAAGCTCAGTCTGGAAGCCAACAGGTCCTAATCCAGTCCACAGCTCTACACTGCTCCCCTGCCCAGAAATCTCGTTATTTGTGAAAGCTGATCCTTCGACTTCCCCATTTTGCTGCTACCACATATCCATAAATGCTGAGCGGATCAACCCTCGATGGTAGAAATCATGCCATTTTAAAAACTTAAATCAAAATGCTTAGACCAAGAACTCTCGATCAGATGACCATTCTCATTAGTGCCTCTTTGCACCCCCAAACAAGACCAAGTATCTACGTAGACAACTGTCATTTTCTCCCTTCGCCCCCCCACCTCTGTGGCTACAGGAACGAAGCTAGCGGGGACTACAAAGGAAAAGGAGGACTGACACCACCTTGGCAGGCAAGAGGCCGAGCCGAGACTTACCAAGTTTTGAGGCTGACACCCCTCCACCCCCGGGGTTAAGACACACAACAAGGGCAACCTTTATTTATTTCCTCCTTCAAAGCAGTTGGCTGTTCCCTGGGACAGAGCTGAGCAGACCAGGCTCTGACAAAGCCCACAGTTCCCAGGCCCCTCCTTGCAGGCCAGCCTGCTGGGGTTAGCAGCCAGCTCTAACTGACCAGCAAAGGGAACGGGGCCAGAATGGAAATCCTGGTACGGTCACCTGTCTGTTCTGAGGTTTCGTCCAATGACAACATCTCTGAATCGCAGTTTGGTTTTCTTAAAAACAAGGGTGGCTTTATGGATCCATTCACTGCACGGATCAAGAAAAATGAAAGCTAATAGCGCCAAATGTCAAAGCACTAGTCACTGTATAAATAGCAAGCAGTGTTCAGGAAGGAATTACTATGTACCACCCAGAAGGTATAAGACATAAATCACAGATTTCCTTCTAGACAGAGGCCTTAAAAGAGGCGTGGTGACTTTTTGGCCCCCGGCCCCTTGGACCAATTGTTCCCCAGCCATGCTGTTGGCAGGACTCTCACTCACTCCCTCCCTTTCTAAATGAAGAACGAAATGTCACCTTCCCCCTCTGAAAACTGGGAGAGACAGAGGAGGGGTAGGGATGGAGAAACCAAGTCTAATTAAACACCTACCCCAGGGACTGCTCTAGAACCAGCTCCCATCTGTTTTAAAAAGAAGCCATCGTGATGCCGACCAGAGAGGCCCCATGAATCACTGTGGTGGTCATTAGTGCTGCTTACCTAATATTTCCAGGTCTTCTCCCCTCCAGGTACCTGCAATGTGCTTCCCTGTCCCCTTGAAGTCAGGGGTGGCCATGTAACTAGCTTTGGCCCATGAAATGTGGGAAGTGGCATGTGTCATATCCAGGTACAAGCTCCAAGAGCCCACTACTGATTCACCATATCTTCCCTCTACCCTGCTGCAGAGACCACCAACGCCTGGGTCCTCCAGGGACTCCCATGAGCAAAGCAACCCACCCCCACCTTCCATGACCCACACTGGAAATGCAGACTGAGCAGGAAACAGGCTTTCCTTTGTTAAGCTACTGAGGTTTGGGGGCTGTTATTGTTGAGCATCATCTAACACATCACATCCCGTAAAGACCTACTACTTGCAGATTCAGCCCACGCACCTCGAGTGCACAGAGAAACCTGGAGTACAGCACAAGCTTCGTCCCCAAGAGCCAGTGGGGCTGTGACAAGGAAAGAGCATGGGCTTCCAGAGTCCTACAGACGTGAGTTCAAATCCTGATTCTGCCACCCACTAGCCATGTGACTCCAAGCCAATCAATTACCCTTTGCTGAACCACAATCTCCTCCACTTTGAAATGGCAACGATGGCCAGGAGTGGTAGCTCCTATCTGTAATCCCAGTACTTCGGGGGCTGAGGCAGGAAGATCACATGAGGCCAAGAGTTTGAAACCAGCCTGGGCAACATAGCAAGACTCCGTCTCTATAAAAAGTTTTTAAAAAATTAGCTGAGTGTGGTGGTGCACACCTGCAGTCCCAGCTACTAGGGAGCCTGAGGTGGGAGGATCACTTGAGCCCAGAAGATCAAGGCTGCAGTGAGCTAGGATCACTTCACTGCACTCCAGCCTGGGTGACAAAGCAAGACTCTGTCTCTTAAAAAAGCAAAAAAGAAAAAGAAAAAACAAATGACAATGCTATCGCACACGACGTACCATACAGGGTCATGGCGTGGATGAATTGCAATGTGTATAAAGCATGTAGCGTATGGCCAGGCATGTAGTGTGCACTAAATAGACAGGAGTGATTACAGTCACCCTCATCATTATTATCACCTTGCTCTTGTCACGGACCAGCTGTGGAACTGTGGCCTCTCTTTTCTGCTCTGTAAACTGGGGAGATAATGCCGTGCCCACTCTCAGGGTGGCTACCAGGGCTCAGCATGTGAGTGTCTATGGAAGCACCCAGCTCAATGCTGGGCACAGGTGGTGGCTGCTCAGTAAGCGTGAATACCCCACACTACCCCTTCTACTCTAAACCCTTGTCCAGCCTTCCCTGAGAGCCCTGGAACACCCCAGGGCTCATGAAGCTGCAGCACCCACCCCATGGACATGGAGGGCCCAGTCCTCAGCTGGCATTCTTCCCTGAGCTTCTGATTGCCTTCCGGGCCCTGTATGATGAGAGTCCTACTCCCCAACTCCCAGCCACTGGCTGCCACTTACTGACCACTGTATCTGCTAAAGGACTCTGACCTTGGGGACCCTGCACACCAGCAGATACCCACACCAACCCAGGTGACCCACGAGATTGAGAAGCCCTCTTTGGTATTATTCACAGAGACCCCGCCCATGCCTGGGGCCAGCTCTGCAGGAGTTGGGGGAGGTCCCCTGCCAGCGCTCCTACAAACCTACTGTTAAAGATCCAGAGAGCCTGGCAGCCCCTCCCAGCCCCAGCTTGACAATTACACTGTTACAGTGAGGCTCTGAGGAGTAAAAGACCTCCCATCTAGGAAAATCTGCCATTTGTCACAAAATCCTTGGTCAAACACTGAAAACCCAAACTGTATGTCCTTAGGCGGTGGCTTAATGAAATGCTATCACCGGTGCTGAAATATCCCAACTGCACGAAACCTCTGCCAATGGCCTAAATGGAAGGAATGCCGGAGGCTGAATAGGAGCAGGTGTCCTGTGTGATCCGAGGCAGTCACAACTTTTCTGAGCCTCATTTCTATAACTATAAAACATCAGAGGAGAAGGGACTCCAATTAAGGATTGAAGTGCCCACCATGGACTGTCTACACTCAATGAACATGAAGGCTGAACTAGGTACGGTGCCACTCTTAAAGTCTCACAAGAGACACGTTCACAGTGAAATGTAAACAATCAGTGCCTAAAGAGAGGCTCATGAGCACAACTGTCTAACGGTCTTCAAGGTCATGGCCATCTCTGTGATTGAGAATATGGTGTCCACGTGGCAGATAGAGGTGATTTCCTCCCTCTGACCTACGAAAGTTTCCACTTCTCCAGATAAATTAAAACAGACCTGGATATTCATTCATTCATTCATTCATATCGCACTCACTCATAAAGTCAGAGAATGTCAGCATTATTTGAGACACCAAATTGCTCAGGTTCAAATCTGAATTACCAATACTCCGTTCCACCTCCTCCCGTATCTCTGACAGAGAAACAGCCATCCAGCCCCTACAGGGGCTGGAGATACACTGCCTCTCAAAACAAGCCTTTCCACGTTCCCACCACTCTAGTCACAGAAACTTCTCCTTCCTGCTAAGCTGACATCTGCATGCCTACGTCATCGGGACCAACCAAAGACGGTACAATCCTTCTTCCAAATGACGGCCTTTCGAACATTTGGAGCCTACCCTCACACCATCTCGTCTGGTCTTGTCTTCTGTAGGCTAAACTTTCCGAGGTCCTTCCTCACTCACTGGGACGTAGTATCAAGTATTCTCACAAAGTGCAGGGGCCAAAACCAAAACAATACTTCCTGGAAGCATCCAGCCTGTCATCATCTTGACCACCAACTACTCCAGGCCCCCCAGACAAAGTTTCCCAGTAAATAAAACAGTCAGATCCCTCACAGATATGCGTCGGCATAGAGGCCAAAGATGAAACCCAGGGCTTGAACCAAAGCCCACCAACCAAAAAAGCTTCAGCCACCTCTAGACATGTAACGTCCATCAGACCCTTCCCAAGACCCCCTCTCTGGGAGCGGTGCTGCAGGATCCATGGTTCATGTCAGGCATCACTGCTGGGGACATACTCCAGCCCCCATCCCTTCTTCGGCTGCCACTCCTCTTCCCCCTCCCTCCCCATCCAGTTCCCTCCAACGCCCTCTGGCTCCCGCGCATTTCTCACATAGCTCCTGGAGGTCACCTCTTGCTCCAACCCCATCCCTTGTGCTGGGGAGCTGTACCTTGACTTCTGGAGAAAAAGAAGACAATGCCCTTCTCCTTAGCCTCTTCCCCCTCCCACACTTCTTCTGTCCCTTTATAACCAACACTCCCACCTTCCCCTACCCCATTCCACACCAGGGCTATGCCTGGGGAACTGGACAAGGAACCCAACTCCCCATGTGGTCCCAGGTGAGATGCTGGCTCCACCACCCAAGGACAAGGTTCTGGGCCAAGCAGGCGTAACTACAGCTACTGAGCATGCTCACTTTACACAAGGCATCGTGCTAAGTGCTTTCCACGGGTCATCTCCTTGAATTCTTAGGTTTCCCCCCTGAGGAAGGCACGATTAGTAACTATTGTTATCCTTTGCCTATAAGTGAGGAAATGGAAGCACTGAGAGGTGCATCACTTGCTTACCATCTCACAGCTAGTAAGTAGTAGAGCCAGGACACAGCACAGACAGGCTTCCTCGAGAGCCACAGGCTGAAAACCAGATGGTGAGCTCTTCTAGGTGGGGGCTGCACCTCAGTCTGCCCAGCCTAGCCCAGGCCTTGGACACAGAGCACTCGTAATCCAAGTGTATTGAATTAATCAGCTTGCTATACGCTTTCAAGTGTCCAGGTATATTTTAAAGTATCCAGTGATATTCACCAAGCACACACACACACTCCCCTACCGTATATTTATTTTTTATATATCTTCAAATAGTCAACATACACCATTTTAGCTGTGTCATGGGCTAAATCAACTTTTGTTACCTGATCCCAGAGCCTAACCCCAATTTAAAACTATGTCTCTAGGACAAAATTCTTTCGACTTCCAAACATCCTACATAAAATAAATTTTCAGCACCCTCTGTTCCTGAATTGAGCACCCAATTAGCAGATTCCTTCATTAGGGAGCTGTTTCCCTTTGCATTAGTAAAAAGTTTGTCCTGCCTTATTTTGTTGCATCTTTGCCTCAGAAAAGATGCCTGATTTTCAGAGAAATGTGTGAATTGGAGACTCTGCACATTTTTTACAAAGGCTCCATTCTCAATCTAAATTTTTCACAAAATTGATAGTTCTCTGGGAGGCACAGAGTCTTGCTTACCCTGATAAACGATTGCCCCAATTAATGAACATTCAGTTCTCTAACATGGCTGGAATTTTCGGCTGGGTGGGGCAGGGGTGTGCATTTGTTACAGCCTCTCATTTTCCAGATGAGCAAACTGGGGCCTGCAGAGGTTAAATGGCTTATTCAAAGTCACACAGTGAAATTTTAGCCCTGGCAGAAACTTGATGGCCTTAACTCCAACTTAACACCCTCATTAGGCACTATCTATTAACCTGAGTAGCACCGCACCTGCTCCCTGACAATGGCAATGCCATTCTGAACACGCATCCTCTCCTCCGGCACTGCCTGGGAACCCAAGGGCTCCAAGGGAGTCCTTATGCTTATCTGGCCTCAGAAAAACACAGATGAGTCTCTCTTGCTGTTCTGGGCTGCTCATGGTGGCCGCCCGCCAAGGGGAAAGGGTATGAAGAAAAACAATCTTACACTTCCTTCTCAGCCCCAAAGATGCATTCCCCGTTCCCACTCCCCCAAGCTCAGGTTCTCATCTACTTCTAGAAAGCCAGGCTACATACAACAAATTGAATCCAAACTCCTCCTAGCCTGGCCTCCAAAACCTTCCTGAATTGACCTCACTCTACATATTCACTCTGACCTTGCCCATGTCTTCCATTCAAACCCCATGTCAAACAGACTCTTCTTTGTACTGTATGTGAGGCTCATTCCCAGTCAGAGACCTTTGTACAGTATCCAGAACCCTCCGTGGAAAGCAGCCAAAAAGAAATTATGTAATGCAGTATTTCCCCAAGAGTATTCCTTAGAACAAAAGTATCGTGGAAAGATTCTTTGGAAAAAAAGGTTTGTGGTCCAATCATACACTTCTGAAAAATTGTTTGGTTGAGTTCTTTCTTGGAGAATCACAATCCATATCTAGCTCATATAGTAAAGGCTCTGAGAAGTCCCCTAATAAGAAAAGCCACTTAACTTTGTCTCAGGAGTCCCCAAATGTATCTCAGATCTACTCTCCTTCGCCCACCTCCACTGTCCCTGTGCCAGTCCCAGCTGCCGACATTTCCTTCTTGCACGAGGACCTCCAGGCCTGTCACCCACATCCCCTCTCCTGCCCTCTCCAGTCCATTCCCCACACTCTGGAGCAGGAGAGAGGATTCAGAAGCCCAAATCGTATCACGTCATCTCCGCTTACATGCCTCAGTGGCTTTCCTGAGCTCCTAAGTAGAAAGGAAAAGCAAATGGCAAACCGCTTTCACTCAGTCCACGGGCCTACGTGGTCCGCCTACCTGTCCGGCCCCATGTCGCGCCACACCATCCTTCCACTGGCCTTTTTTAAGCCCTCCCCCCCCCCCACCACCACTGGGCCTGTGCACAGCTGCCAGGAAGACTCTGCCCTCTGTCCCACTCCTCCCCTCCTCAAGGAAACAGTCCCCGGTCGCCCAGACGGGGTCAAATCCTCATCTAAAGCCCTCTCTTCCGTGAACTTTGTCACAGTTACAATTTTTATTTACTTGTATGGTTTTTTTTCTTATATTTTCTCCCACCAGACTGTAAGCTTTTTAGGACAGAGAGCATGAGTCCATTTTTGGTCCATTTTTGGTCACTAGGCTTAATACAGCGTCTAGCCCCAACTGAATACTCAAGAAAAAAAGTTGTGCCAATTATCTAAAGTAGGAGCAACCGACGTGAAAGAAGACAGTATAACGTAATGCAATATATTCCACAATGGAGGGAGAAGAGGTGAGGGAGCCTTAACTCTACCAGGTGACATGGGTACAGCTGAAAAGTGCTTGGTGCCATGCACAGAAAGGAAAGAAAAGTCACCGCGGATGCAAGAAAACAGCACGTGCCAAGGGACAGAAGCTGGCAAGGGCTGGCTGCTTTCTGGATGACTCTTTTACGTCCAGACCATCCCCATCTCCGATCCCCATGGGCAGGAAGAACAGCTTTTACACTCTTCTCTCCAGCGTGAAGCTGAGGGCACCAGGAAAACAGATGTGCCCGCTCCCGTGAGGAGGAAACGCCTCCCTAGACGACGGCCTTGCTTCTTTTGGACCGGGGTCCTAGAGGCGCCGTCCCCGCGTGTGCGTGGCGCGAACCCGCATCTTGGCTGCATGGCACACACACGCTCGCTCACCACGGCCTTGACATTAATGCCCCCTTCTGCACATTCCACAGCCCGCCCTCTGCCTGGCCCACTCGCACCCTCCATTCCTGTGGAACCACCCCATTTCTGAAAACTACACCTCTCTTTAACCCCACTCTGTGGTTAGCGGCTGTCCCCGATAGTTTCCCTATTTACGCCAAATAAGAAGCCTGGAGTTAAGAGGTTCAGGCCACTCGTGACCCTTTTCTGTGGGCTTTCACTTCACCGGATCAAAGTTTAAACATATGAATGTGTCTTTATTCTTTTTCCCCATCTGAAACAGGGAGATGCATGCCAGACGCCTGTCCCAGAGAGTGTTTTAACCAAGAGGAACCCTGTCAGGAACCGTCCTGCCCCTCCCCGGTCACCCCCAGCCCCCACTCCAATCTAAGCAGGCCTGTTCTTTGTTCTGCAAAACAAACAGCCAGTTCCGCCTGCCGGGGCAGACAAGGTGCACACACAGCCAAGCAGACAAAGAGGCCCTCTTGCCGAAGGCTTTCTTTCCTGTTGGACTGACGCTGTCACTGGTGCCTTTTAAGTCACCAGATGCACCAGGCACCCACGGGGACCTGCCAGAAGATCCCTGGGCCTGCACCAGCTGGGAATATCACTCCCTGGCCTTCTGTTCCCATGGCCACCCCCACACCACCAAACACAGTAGGATGTAGGGTCCCGGGGGTGCCAGAGGCCACAGGGCCTCCTATTCTTGGGGTCTGCTGCTCTGTTCAGATTGCTGGTGTGCTACTTCCACAGAACGTACGTCCCACTCCCCCCACAAACGCAAACGCCCTGCTCGCTCAGGGCTGCGGGGCAGTGGCTGTGCCTGGCCGCCCACCCTGCTCTCCCCTCTGACCCTAAGAGCACCCTCTGTTGGTAGCTACAGCGTGCCAGATACTGCGCTACCAACAGTGGTGAATCCATTGGCTTGTCTCCCGTCACCGAAGCTCTGTTACCACCCCCATCTTAACTGATGAGAAAACTGGGGCTCAGACCAGTTAAACCTCAAATCTCACAGCCAGGATTCCAACCGAGTCTGTCTGACTCCAGAGCGCATGCTTTTACCCTCTGTAATATCTGGCCTGACACCCCGACTATTGGCTAAAAAGCTACCAACCTCCTTTTTGCAGCTGTTGATAATTCCTTTATAAAACAGACTTGGAACGGAGTCCAAGGCGGTGCTCGACCCGAACAGCAGTTCAAGCACAACTCTTGATCTGTTCAGTAGGTAATTCTGTTGGAAATCATAAGGATTTTCTTGGAAATGGTCACATTTATTTTTAAGACCCTACAAGGAAGGAAAAAACGCTGTTTGGGTTTTGTTTTTATTTTTTAACATATTTGTTGCCTTTGTGAGCCCATCCAGTTAAGCTTTAGAACAATCCTGTGAAGCTGTTCCTGAAAACACTCACTTCCCTCCTCTTGTCTTTCACTCATTTATCTTATCTCGGAGTTCAGGAGGCTCCATTCCACAGTCATTCCTGGTTATCAGTTTTGCTTTTACAAACAACATTTATCTGGGTTGCTAAGACATTCTTGGCCTTCTGGAAACATGCTTTCATTTTTCTTGTCAATTAGTTGCTTTATGTGCTTCCAAAGTTATGCTTTCACATGAAAATAGATGCCTTCCCAATCCCTCACCCTTCATTTGACGTTAACAGAAGTTACAATGGAACCAGGACACTAATACTTTATTAAAAGTCAATTTGTATCAGGGAAATGATGTTGGTCATAATCCAAATCATGGCAAACACTTCCCAAGACAATGTGGATCAGTTTAATGCTCTTTCTTGGTGTTTATAAGCATTTCCCCAAAACTGTTCATCAATACTTTAATATGCATTTCCCCAAAACTGTTCATCAATACTTTAATATGCTGAACCCAAAATAGTAGAGTGGCTACACCTTTGTGTTTTCCTGGACAGACTGAGACTCCCTAGGGCTGCTATTTACCCACATCCTTTCTTTCTCTCCTTAGTGTTCCTGGGTCAAGAGGGCAAAGTAAGGCTGTTTTTTGAGAGTCATCAGAGGTATGAAACCAGAAATTCAGGTTTTACGAGAAGTTAGATTTTAAAGAAGCCAGCTGGTCATAAGCATGAGGAATTCTTGACATAGAAGAGAGGCCTTCCCCCAAGACAGGTCGAAGCATCCTCCAGGTCTGAGCGCTGACAGACGTTTGAGAGTCACTACATCTTATAATTCATGAGGAAGCTAGTAATGAAAACACCACCAACTGCAAGGCCTGATGGCAAATGAGCTAACTGAGAAAGCAAGAAGGATATTGATGATATAATGCAAATGAGTCGCTGACAGCTGGTTTCTGGGTTACACATGCAAGCTATTTCAGTGACTTCACGGGAAAAATTTCC
Organism: Indri indri; assembly: GCA_004363605.1. Lineage (NCBI taxonomy): Eukaryota > Metazoa > Chordata > Mammalia > Primates > Indriidae > Indri > Indri indri. Next base: position 372,479 of record RJWJ010000148.1, read on the forward strand.
TGTACAATCTACAGGAAACATCCATGGTTTAAGGACCCACAGTGTATGGCCAAGTTACACGAACTGATCCTCTACCCTACAAAGCCACCAATAGGATGTAAAGAAAAAATTTAAAAAGACCTGCTTTCGAGAAGTTTCTAGTAGAGGTGATGACAACCATCTTCGCAGTTCCTGTCATGCAAGGAATGGGAGATAAATCCCTAAGAAAGCAGCAAGGAGAAAGCTATTGCACGCAGAGAAGAGGAGCTACCTTCTGGCACTACATTTGCATTACACGCGAAGCACATGGAGATATTTAGAGGGAAGGCAGACGCGCCAGTGTCTGAGCTCATGCCTAGACACTCAAGTTTCCAGGGAACACCCTTGGCCCAGATCTGCGGGATGAGATGCCAGCTGAATAGTGCGCACCAGCGCAAGTGGCTGGAGTTCAGGCATGAACAAAAAGCCATAATCCAGTTGTTCTGGGATGGAAAATGTAACACGCACCAGTTTGCAATTAGTCTAAAATGAAGAATCAGGACCATTTAGCCCAAAACAGAAAGAACAGAAAGTTCAAGGGATTGGGCCCTTTCCCAAAATAAAATCCATCCATCTTCATGCTTTTTTTCCCTATTTCTATTTTTAATGGCCTAATCGTATATGAGTAGTTTATTGTAAGCCGCTCACAAGTGAAGGGTGTTAAATGCTGAATCCAGGTGCAGAGGAGAAAAAAAAGAACAAAGAGGAAGGGTGGTGGCAGAGAGGGACTCTTTTCACACCCTGGATTTCAACAGAACCCGCAGCAGGGACCCAGAGAGAGCACAGAAGAAAGAGAATTCCACCTTTGTATTTCCATCAGAAATACAGCTTTTTGGCTTCCATTTCCGAACACAGATCCTTCTCAGCCCCTCCTCACTCACACGCTATCCAGTTACAAATATGCACTTCATGGCTACGCCTTGAAAACAATAAGTCACTAGATGAGCCTATAAATGTAAAATTTTTAAATGGCACAAGCACAGGCATATAAAAATGATGGCCTTTGGAGCCTACATTCCCTGCCTTGGAGATTTAAGTTTTTAAGTGATTTTCAGGTTTATATCCCCAGTCAGTGTTTTCACACACCTCTGAGTGATTTTTGTTCATCTCATTCTTCTAAGTGCTGTGGGTTGCAACAGCGGCAGACAACTTCCTCCCTCACCCGCACATATTTAGGAGAGAAGCCTGGGTCCCTTGGTGATCTGGACCTTGTCTCATTTGTCTTCTTTGCTACAGTGCCTGGACTAGTGTCATGTATACAGCTGGAGCTCAATAGATATGTACTATTTGTTGAATACCTTTGGGTATGGAAAGTTACCAAGTGCCAACTATAACCACAGCAGATAGAAATAGTATAGAATTTGAGAAAATGCAATCTCACTGAAGCCACTGAATGGTAGTTCAGAGGTTTCTGAAATTTGGGAGCGTGTGTACTTATGCACATGAGTACATCTGGGCTCCTGCCAGGACGTGGAGCTTTTGGTTATCCAAAAGTCCCACTAAGCCATGGGTCTGCCATTCTACACTCCATCCCTAAAAATGAAAGAAAAAGAAATAAGAGATGTCATGTATCTCTTTTCAGTTTAATCAAGTTGGTTTTTAATCCATTGTTTCTGCCCACTGAGATCATTTTGAATCTTAGGTCTGCTGTTCCGAGCTCTCTCTGCCTGCTGTGGGTCACCTACAGACAGGGTAAGTATGCTTTCTGTGTCTTTACGTCATGAAAAACAAGATAACGGGGCAGGACCAAGAGTCCTGGCACCTATCACTGTTCTGAGTCTGTCTGTGACTCCAGCCTCCTCGCCTAGTAACCCCACACAAGGAAGCAAGCATGATTCGGGTGATTCGGAATGAGGTTTGGCTGACTTCAGGGATCGTGTCTTCCTTCAGCTCTTTCTTGAACTTTACTGGTCTCAAAAGAAGGACAAGACAATTGATATGATTGAACTTTATCACCATTAACTTCACTGCAAATTGGAAATCATGGACTCATTATTAAAAACATTAATTCTGGTCTAATATATTTATTCTCCTTGCCATGTTCATTCCTGACATCAAACCAGACCTCGGAATCACAGATACTCACATACTGACAGACGACTGCTTGACTCATCCCCTTACCCCACCTGCTGAAGGACAGATGTGATCTCTTAGTTCACAATAAGGAAGTAAAATTTGGAAATAGGGTTGGTTGTTCAAGACTCTGACACAATGATTTTTTTCTACCCCAGTAACACATGAGCTTGAGGCACATACAGATGACAGTGGCACGTCTGGATCTTATCATCGACCTCCTGTCTCTGCTCCTGGGGTCCCCATACCCGTGACTAGGAAAGAAACTTGGGCATAACTTCCAAAATTATATGTCGAGAGAAGCTTTACTTCCTCTAAGGAAATGTTTTCTTTTTTTTCTTATGGACAAGAAAAATCATGAAGTTGATCATATTTCCTTTTTCACTTTGATTGCCAGAAGTCTCAGAACGAAACATTTCTAATTCAGGACCACTGGACTGTAAGACTGGGCTCCATTTTGTCCCCCACTATCCCCAAAATTGATTCTATTTATATTTATATCGTCCACGATCTTTTATATATTTTTATTACATGTGCTTTTGTGAGTGTTCTCAGATTCAACCTACGCAAAATGTCAAGGTATAAACAAAGTAGCAAAGCCAGTGCTCACAGAAAATCCCCCTCCAAATGAGAACCTGGCACCCCTCAATCTTTGCACTGTGCGAGAAGGTAGGATTGGAGTATAACTCTGAAACATGTGTGATGTCTCTAAGGAAGCAGATCAAGTTGGGTCTGCCTCAGTTTTTGAACTTCAATTTCTGGGGCCACTGAGTGGATCAGACCCTCTAACCTTCTCCCTTAAGAGGTCCTGCCTTACTCCCAGGGGTCCTGCGTGAGAAACCTAGGGCTTCAGCTGGTGAATCAAGTGTATGCCTCCAGGCCAGGCAAGGTGGCTCACGCCTGTAATCCTAGCACTCTAGGAGGCAGAGGCAGGAGCATCACTCAGGGTCAGGAGTTCGAGACCAGCCTGAGCAAGAGCAAGACCCCGTCTCTATTTAGTGGGGCGGGGGGGGGAAGTATACTCCTCCAGTTAGTCATCATAACTGAGGATGTCAAAGAGTAAACACCTTAAATGAAGAAATAAAGTCTCTAACTTTATGCCTGGAAGTGAAGTTGGTAGAGGAGGGGAGTTGGTCCCACCAGTACCATTTGAATTGTTGGGATAAACATATTTTTTGAGCACTTTTCTGACATAATCTCATTGAACTTCATGCTGTTCTTGAATGTAGACAGAGTAGGCATTTCTTTCTTACTGCATCATGGACATCGCTATTCCATTACTATGCTGCCTCTTAGCCACGTGAGCTGTGAGTAGAAGGACCATAACAGCAAAGGTGGTACGTGTGGTAGATTCATGAAATATACGTTCTCGTGTTCATTCCTTCACTGCATCAGTTAACAAACACGTGAGTGCCTCCGTGTGCCAGAGGTATGCATAAAGATGAATGAGCAGCTCACAGACTTGCAGGGCAGATAAGAGAGTAAGTTAAGTGCCACACAAGCGACATAACAGAGGTGCAAGTGGTGCCATGGAGAAAACAGTGGCGCCCGGGCAGAAGGTTGCTCAGGGATAACTTAGCAGAAGAGGAACCGAATTAGGTGTTAGGATATGTCACCAGGTAGGGTTCTTTTTTTTTTTTTTTTTAACTGTAATTTATTTTTAGAATGTTTTTAGATTGCAGAAAAATTGCTAATACATAATTCCCATATATCCTATACTCGGCTTGCCCTATGACTGCATCTTACATGGATATGGCACATTTGTCATAATTAAGGAACTAATATGAATATATTATCATTAACTAGAGTCCATACTTTATTCGGCTTTCCTTAGTTTTTACCTAATGTCCTTTTTCCGTTCCTGAGCCAGGATGTCCTGACTTGGGATACCACATTACACATGGTCAGGAGTGGAGAGTTAACCTCTACCTACTTGAGCACAACAGACTTAAATAACTTGTAACTCTTCTGCAAGGGTGATTTTTCTATTTTTGCCCATTTACACATTTATTCAATTATTTGTTATATCAGTATGCACCCATGGGTATTTATTTGATTTCTGGGTTCTAATTCAATACTGCTTTACTCTGTTTCTTAGACTGTTCCACCTTTGGTCACTGGGAGCTTCTGCATTCTACGTCCTGTGTCCCTTCCCCAGACCTCATCAGCGTGGGTATGTGTGTGTGTTTCTCTAGAGCACTTCCTTACTTTCTGGCACTACTAGGTAAGTTTTTATAATGTGGTTTCTAAACATCAAAGCCTGACCACGTTGGCAACGTCTTCGAATACACCAACATCACAGAACTTTAATGTCAGAGAGGAGGCCCCCAAAGGTTGTAAATCCAGCTCCCTCGTTTGACAAGGTTGCAGCAGTGTGCCTGAGGTGACAAAGCTTTGCAATAACAGAGTAACGAGCCAATATGAGAACCTCTGTTTTTTGTTGCTTAAGTTCATTTCCTTTTTTTCACTATTCCATATATCCAGTGTTATCCACGTGTGAAAGTCCAGTCTGCAAAAGAGAAACTGTGCCCACTACTAAATCTCTCCAGGTGACCAGGTTACCATCAGTAAGGCTGCAAGCACAGCAGGTTTGAAAATATGCTTATATGACCTTCAGACATCCAAGGGTAATGGCACTCTTTTTATCTCCTAGTAACTTCAAATTTTCTTCACAATCTCTCTAATTTTTCTCAAACTCCCTCACCCACCTAGGATGGCAGTAACCCTAACTTGAACTTAACAGTTAGCAGTATCTTGGTTCCTTCTCTTTTGGGTAAATGCTCTAATTCCCTAATGATCAGGCCTCAGCACAAAACCTAAAGTCTGAGGAACAACTTGGATGGCGAGAGGCCTGGGAAACATACTTTAAGAGGCACAGAACAGTACTAAGACAATTAAATGAAGCAAGAATAGTTTCTTCAGCAAGCAGTAATGGGACAACTGATATCTACATGCAGAAGAATAAAATGGACCCTTATACTTCATGCTATATTCAAAAATTAACTCAAAATGAATCGTAGTCTTAAATGTCAGGGCTAAAACTATGAAACTCTTAGAAGAAGTGTAAATCCAGGCTGGGTGCAGTGGCTCACACCTGTAATCCCAGCACTCTGGAAGGCCAAGGTGGGAGGATCGCTTGAGGTCAGGAGTTCAAGACCAGCCTGAGCAAGAGTGAGACCCTGTTTCTACTAAAAACAGAAAAAACCAGCCGGGCATGGTGGTGCAGGCCTGTAGTCCCAGCTACTTGGGAGGCTGAGGCAGGAGGACTGCTTGAGCCCAGGAGTTTGAGGTTGCTGTGAGCTAGGCTGATGCCATGGCACTCTAGCCCTGGCAACAGAGTAAGACTCTGTCTCAAAAAAAAAGTGTAAATCTTCATGACCTTGGATGAGGCAATGGCTTCTTAGATACGACACAAGTAACAAAAGGAAAAATAGATAAACTGAACCTTATGAAAATTAAAAATCTTTGTGCTTCAAAGGACAGCAATAAGAAAGTGAAAAGACAACCCAAAGAATGGGAGAGAAAGTTTGCAAATTAAATATGTGATAAGAGACTGGTATCTAGAACATATAAAAAACTATTACAACTCAGTAATAAAAAGACAACCCAATTTCAAAATGCACAAAGGATCTGAAAATACAGCTCTCCAAACAAAGACATACAAATGGCCAATAAGCACATGAAAAGATACTATCATTAGCCATCAGGGAAATGCAAATCAAAACCACAATGAAATGCCACTTCACATCCATTATGATGGCTATCATAACAAAGACAGATAATAACAAGTGTTGCCCAAGATGTGGGGAAATTAGAACCCTCATACATTACTGGTGGGAATGTGAAATGGTGCTATCACTTTGGAAAATGGTTTCGCAGTTCCTCAAACAGTTAAACCATATGACCTAGTGATTCTACTCCTGGGTATATACCCCAAAGAAATGAAAACATCTGTCCATGCAAAACCTTATCACTCAGTATACTCTGAAACTATACTCAGACTGTAGAATATTGAAGACTCTTTTTGAGAAAGGTTATCTAAAGCTTTTTTCTTCCCACTTAGCATAACTGGCAGCATTTGAACTTGAATAGCAACTCTGTTTCATAGACCTGCATATTATGAGACGTAAAAAAGCCAGTAAAGGCAAGATTCTCAATAACAGCACTATCTACAAGGCTAGAAACTAATCCCAATTCTAATCACATAGGCCTACATAAATAACTGCCTCAACATGGGCCTTTTTAAAATACAATATAACCTGAGGAAAAAGAAAATCTGAGTATATAGACTCATTTGGTAACAACCAATAATGCTTATATTATTACCAATATCAGAGAACGCCAACCCTTAAAAATTCCTAAAAATGCTAATGAGAAAAAAACGTATTCTAATCCAGTATGTTGGTTTTGGCCAAATGTTCCCACCAGCTATCATTTTTGCCCAGAAAGACAAAAATAAACCAACCTTCCTCTTCAATAATTTTTTTTTGGCTCTGTGCACCTGAAAATAAGTAATGTTGGCTCAAAGTAAAATAAGCTAAGAAGGTTAAATAAGCTCAAGAAGAGAAAGAAAAAGTTGTTTCTTTGGAACCCACTTGCCATCTTGGAAGAATTCATCTCCCAAGAAGAAGCACTCCGATTCTTCATAATAAATTTGAATTTGCAAATACTCACCCTCTACCCGCCCCCCACCAAAATACACACATATAATACAGATTCTAATCTTAGTCTTTTTACCAGCTGTGCAATTAGAGTGAGTGTGATTGTGCTGATATAAAAGCATTTTAAACCTGTCCACTAAAAAGCTTTCCTCTACTAAAAGCTTAGCTTGCATCTGGAAACAGTTGAACTGGGCTGGGAAAACTAGCACCAAAGAAGTGAATTATCTCCACAGTACCTCAAGCATGACTGGTAGGGCCAGGTCTACAATTACTGTGACATCTGTAAGAAGTTCTAGAACCCATCCTCCTAGTGGGAAAATAAAACTAACACAGCCTCTTCCTTAGGATCATGTAACAACTGCAAGTGCCCTTTGGGGCAACCAAACTTGGTAGCTCTGGGCCAGCCTCTCTCTTGTGGCCCACCTTGGATGTCAAACAGACCCCTCACACTCAACACAGACAGACTCAGTGTAAATAAGACAGAAGTCCTCATCCCACTTACCACTCCAAGACATGGACTTCCTCTGGTCCTTCTCACTGCCTCTAGAACTCAGTGTCAAAGCTGAAGGTCACTGTTGACCGTTCTCACTCCCTCCCTCCAGTCATACCATGGCTGTGAGCGGGACTCCAGCAAAAAGGCTAAGATGTCGGGAATGAGATGGAGGAAGAGTGGACAGACTTACCTGAGTGACAGAATCAACCAGACTCGGTGACAATTCTTGCAGAAGAGCCCAGTGTCTGTCTTGCTTTCCAGCCCTGTTTCTCTCTTCCTCACTGTGACTTCTTGGTCTCCCTCTTCCTTTCCCTCCACTACCCTCTCTGGGACCCTTTGCAAAGATAGCATTCCCATTTCCATAAAAAGAAACAAAGTCATAGGCCCCTAAAGTTTGCTTTACGTTTTTATGACAGGTAACCTAACACAGGAGAAGGGGGGAAACTTGACCTGGGCCAAATTCCTCCTGAGCCCTGTGAGAGATGAGGTTTCAGGCTTCAGCACAGTTGAGCCTAACCCTGCCCTGGAGCACCAGAAAGGCAGCTGATTCAACAAGGTCACCACCTGGGCCCTCTAGTCGGCCAGGGCCCTGGTCCTGACTCACCCTCACTTCTGATTCCAGTCCCCTGACTCAGCTGCTCACGAATTCCTGCATTTCTGGCCCTCGACTGGTTTGCTGACTTACCTTGGCAGACTCTGATTTCTCTAGAAGGCAAATGCTAGACTATAAGGAGAGCTTAGTGGCAGGTGGCTAAACTCCTCTTAAATCATTGTTCAATGGGCTGTGCTCCTGCCACTAAAGAGTATGGGGATATTCTACGTATGTTTACCTAAAAAGATCTTCCAAATATATTGTGAGAGAGGAGAAATATGTGTTGTCAAAAGTATGATCCAAAACACATATTTTTTCTACCTTATACTCTTATGCATTATTCAATTCAATTTAAAACAAGCTTTTTCTATCATTTATTTTTACTAAAGCAACTATAAAACAGAAAAACTCTATAAGACTACAATTTTAATGGAAAAAACTCTCAGTGGCAAATAATATAATACTTCACATATCCTCTACCACTAACTTTCAACATGCAAACAGAATCGGATTTGTAAACCACCAAAAAGGATGTATTCCCATTTTTACATTATATAACTAAGGCTGGGAGCGGTTAAAGATGACTTATTCAACTATCAACAATATTTCTATTGCCAAAGGTGAAAAAAAAAATCGCTTATTTTTATCCCTGAGGTAGACCTTAACTGTTTTTTAAAATCCCTTTCTAGCAAAATACACAATATTTTCAAGATCCCAGGGAATACATACCAAGATAAACCTTATCCTGAGCCATAAAACAAACCTCAGCAAATATAAAAGAATTGAAATCATACAGAGAGGTTCTCTGACCAAAATGGAATCAAACTAGAAATCAACAAAAGAAAGATACCAGGAAAATACCCAAACACTTATAAATTTTAAAAACACATTTCTAAATAATCTATGGGTCAAAGAGGAAGCCTCAAGGAAAATTTTTTAAAAACATACTGACCTGAATGAAAATTATAATAAAATTTATAACACTAAATGTTTATATTAGGGGAAAAAAAAGTCACAGTTCAATAATCTAAGCTCCCACCTCAAGAACCTGGAAAAGGAAGAGCAATATAAACCCAAAGCAAGCAGAAAGAAGGAAATAATAAAGAGAAGAGAAGAAATCAATGAAATTGAAAAGAAAAACGACAGGAAAAAAATCAATGAAACAAAAAGCTGATCCTTTTAAAAGATTAATAAGATCGACAGGCAGGGCACGGTGGCTCACGCCTGTAATCCTAGCACTCTGGGAGGCCGAGGCGGGTGGATTGTTTGAGCTCAGGAGTTCGAGACCAGCCTGAGCAAGAGCGAGACCCCATCTCTACCAAAAATAGAAAGAAATTAATCAGACAACTAAAACTATATAGAAAAAATTAGCTGGGCATGGTGGCACATGCCTGTAGTCCCAGCTACTCAGGAGGCTGAGGCAGGAGGATCGCTTGAGCCCAGGAGTTTGAGGTTGCTGTGAGCTAGGCTAACGCCACGGCACTCACTCTAGCCAGGGAAACAGAGTGAGACTCTGTCTCAAAA
>RJWJ010000149.1:0-219539 GCA_004363605.1 Indri indri
TTTTTCTATATATATTTTTACCTGTCCGATTAATTTCTTTCTATTTTTGGTAGAGACGGGGTCTCGCTCTTGCTCAGGGTGGTCTCGAACTCCTGAGCTCAGAACGATCCGCCCGCCTCGGCCTCCCAGAGTGCTAGGATTACAGGCGTGAGCCACCGCGCCCGGCCTTCCTACCCTTTTTGAGACCCAAGTATGTACTAAGAAAAGCTTCAACTTTTAGGATATTTTTCTTTTTTCTTTTTTTTTTTTTTTTTGTGAGACAGAGTCTCACCCTCTTGCCTGGGGCGAGTGCCGTGGCGTCAGCCTGGCTCACAGCAACCTCAAACTCCTGGGCTCGAGCAATTCTACTGTCTCAGCCTCCCGAGTAGCTGGGACTACAGGCATGCGCCACCATGCCCGGCTAATTTTTTCTATATATATATTTAGCTGTCCCATTAATTTCTTTCTATTTTTTTTTGGTAGAGACGGGGTCTCGCTCTTGCTCAGGCTGGTCTCGAACTCCTGAGCTCAGGACGATCCGCCCGCCTCGGCCTCCCAGAGTGCTAGGATTACAGGTGTGAGCCACCGTGCCCGGCTAGGATATTTTTCTAGTTCATCTTGAAGATTCTTAGCAAGTAATAGATACTGCTTGTCTTTGCTCTATGTGTAGCATAATGCATTGGCATGAGAATTAAGAAAATGAACTCTGAAATCATATAAAGATGAATTTGAACTCTCACTCTGCCACTTACTACTGTCTTGGGTAAATTACATACTTAGTGTTTCTAAGCTTAAATACGCTTGTATGTAAAATGGCAACAAACAACAGTGTTGGGATGGAGGGAGACACAGTAAATAACTTTTATCTCCTGCCCAAGAATGGAACCAATTGAAAGTTGGGCAGATGGATATAAAAATTTCACCTTTTTATACTTGAATACTGATAAAGATTAGATTGAAGGATGTGGCTTAGGTGTGTGTGCAGCAGTAATGGGTGTCCAGTACTGACCTAGAGTTAGGCGTACATATTAAATGAACTCACCCAACAAATCTCTGAAAGTGCAGGACAACCACATGTCTCTCTCCGCAGAGTCAGGCAGAGCCTGTCTGTCACTTCTGAGGAAAATGTGTACCTTCTGCAAGCAAGCAGCTCCTGGGGGTGGGGGGCGCAGAATGGGCTGAGCCACAGTTTTTTCCTCCCAAACAAGCCAATCAGAAAAGCCACTAGTATTCCCAGACTAGATTGAGGAGGCCAGGACTATAGCTAATGAAAACTGGAGGTGAGGAAGATAAGCATTTCTTCCTTAAGAAAAGTACCTGCCTTGTAACAATACATGTAAATCATTTAGTACTGTGCCTGGCACGTAGTAAACGCTAAGTGCAGGATTTTATTATTTGCCTATGGTGGATGCTCAGCAGCTATTTACTGTTTGAGCATATTGCCACCAAGTGCTTATAAGATAAAAGATATTTTTTTTCCCAGACTGGTGATACCTGCTTCAGAAGGTGTATTTTTAAATTTGGGAAAAATTAAAAAATTAAAGCTGATTTATTACCCAGAATTAACAAACGGTAGCATTTTATATTTACTGTTCTTTTGTGTGTGTGTGTGTTTTTTTTTTACAAAAATAAAACAAAATGAATGAAATTTGAGTCTTTTTTGTAACACCCACGCCAATCTCATTTCTGTTCTCCAGAAGTAACAACTACCAAGGATTTGATCTGTATCTTTCCATTCCATGGTTTATAAGCATCTTATATTCAGCAAGTGATACCATGTTCATATTTTTCAACAACTTTTCACATTTTGAGCTCCAGCTGCACAGTAAATATTCATTCATTCTAACTGCTATGGGGGCATTCCATAAGAACGTGAACCTTTCCGTGTTTTATTTAAAGGACCCACTGTTGATAGCTTCGGTATACACCATGTAAATGTGGCTGATGACTCCTTTGGTGTAAAGCATAAACATGGCTAGTGGGAGGGCTAGTTGGTGGGCTCGAGGATGTGAGTGCCAGCAGGTCAGTCAGATCTGCTGCTTTTATTTCCTGATAGCCGTGGAGTCTGTGGCGAAGCCATCTCATGAGCTTGGTGGCCTCTGCCTGTGTTTTAGGAATGGAGATCATGTGTTCTTCACAGAGCCAGAGCCAGAATCTGTCAGAGAAAAAGAGGGAGATCAGAGTGGTAACCCAGGATTCCAGGTTCTAGGCTCCAGCCACTCTGTCATTCACTTTTGCTCTGAAAGAAATGGGGTTCTTATGCCATGGTTGTATACCCCAAGTAGCTGGACCTTCTATTTGTGGTCATTTTCTTATAAAATGATAAACTCCAGAGTTTATACCAGCTCTGAGTAAAGAGATAAGTGGTTTCTAAGTGGCCTGGCATCTGGAAATTGAAGAAAGGGCAAAGTGAAAACCACCCCTTGAATCATGTTTGCAGAGAGAAGTATGCCAAGGACTCTTTTATTACTCCAGTGTCATTATAAATTTAATTGGTGTTATGTCAGCTATTAGATCAGAGCTATTAGCATATTAAACTCCATTCTGTTTACACCAGTTCCATGGTAACTTGGTGGGTGTGGAGTTGGGGACAAGTGGCAGCTGTGACGGTTGGTCTGTAGAGCAATTTCATCATGGTCTAAGCCCTGTGTCCCCGTGGATGGAGAAGTGTCACTGGGTGGTGTGGATCTGACCTCTCAATCCCCCTCAGAACAGCCAGTGCTGGGAATAAAGGTCCTGGGCTGCTTTGTGTCCTAAAAGTTTAGCTCAGAGTTAGAGAACAGTGCTTTCTTGCGTGATATTGAGAGGTACGACTATGAATTTCCTCTCTCTTTCTTAGTGAAAAGAGGTTTTTGGAAAGCTTTATAAATAGCCCTTTGATATTGGAGTATGTTCGTGGTTCTCCAATTCTGCCCTCTGCTGACCTGTACACATCAGCCGAGGAGGTGCCCATGAGTCATGCATCTGTGCTTGCCATGGCTCTGAGCTAGTGCTTGTTTTCACTGGCTCCAGGTCCTTTTATGGGTTTCCGGTGCCGTATCTCTATTTTTTTAGTTGTATAAATATGTTACTCGATTGGAAAGTGGTAATGTGATCACATAGAAGTTTCCTTACCCTTGTTTGTCCACTGGCTCTCCCAGAGTACCTTATTAACTCATTAATCTAAATGCTTAGTGCTTCTGCTTACAACATTTAAGTTCACTTTGAGAAATTAGCATGTCAGTTTATTTTACCCTGGCCAGTTTGTGTATGTATTACTCTAAGTCTTTGGGTGGAGTACAGACCGATTTGCTGGTGAAAATAATTTGTTAGGAACTTGTCTTGCCATGCCCGTTTTCAACACAGAGCTTTAATGTCCTGTCTTTTCCCCTTGTGGTGCAGCATTTTGAGAAGGTAGGAATTTTTTTTTTTTAAATTGAGGTAAAATTCACATAACATAAAATTCACAATCTTGCATAACCATCACCACTGTCTGATTCTAGAACATTTTCATCACCCCAAAAAGAAACCCCTTACCCATTAAGCTGTCACTGTCAGTTCCCTTTCTCCCCAAGAACCTGGCAGCCATTACTCTGTTTTCTGTCGCTGTAGATTTCCCTGTTCATATAAATGGACCACAAAAATGTGTGGCTTTTTGTTTCTGGCCTCTTTCACTTATTGTTTTCAGGGTTCATTCATGTTGTAGCAGGTATGAGTACTCTTTCCTTTTTATGTTTGAAGAATATTCCATTGTATGGATATACCACATTTTGTTTATCCATTCATAAGTTGATGGACATTTGGGTTGTTTCACTTTTTGGCTATTGTGAATAATGCTGTTATGAACATTTACAAGTTTTTGTTTGAACAGCTGTTTTCATTTCTCTTGGATACATACCTTGGAGTGAAATTGCTGGGTCGTATGATAATTTTTATGTTTTAATTTCTTGAGTAACTGCCAAACTATTTTCCACAGCAGCAGCACCATTTCATTCCCACCAGCAATATATGAGGGTTCCAGTTTCTCCACATCTTTGCCAACAATTGTTATTTTACGTTTTGATTATAGATATTGTAGTGTGTGTAAAGTAGTCTCTCGTTATGGTTTTTATTTGCATTTCTGTAGTGGCTAATGATATTGAACAGCTTTTCATGTGCTTATTGGCCATTAATATATCTTCTTTAGAGACATATCTGCTCAAGTCCTTTGCTCATTTTTTAATTGGGTCGTCTTTTTATTGTTGAGTTGTAAGAGAACAGGAATGCTGGACTTGCTTGGAGCAGAGAGCCAGGTCAGACTGACTTCAGGCTTTTGCCACACTTACCTGCATGTTAGTCTTGCCCCCACAGTTGAGTCAATTACACCTCCACTTCCAAGAATGCAAGGTGTTGCCCTTACTTCCTCTCTCAGTGGGCACACCCTTATTCACCTACCCCTTTACCATGCCTACAGGCCAAACTCCACTGTAAACACTGTTCGTTTAATCCTCTTGCTCTTTTTGTAAGACTGGGTCAAACTGAAGACAAATTGAAATGGTATGACTTTTTGTTTTAATTTTTTTGCTCATTTAGAAGACTTGCAGAGTTTTAATAGTCCTTCTGGTTCCTCTTATTGATGAATACTTGCCTATTTGATTCTGGAAAAACAGAAGAAAAATAATGTACATTGGAAATGTCTTTTGTGAAATTTGTTTTCATGAGGTTTCTTTATTATGTACTCTGTACAGTTGTTTTTCACACGATAGACTTAGAAGTCTGTTCTGTATAGCCTGTACTTTTTAGTTTTTTGTTTGTTTGTTCGAGAAAGGAATCAAAGGTCCCAGGGTTGGATTTTGGGGTGGTGATATTGGTAGTGTTCTCTGTGCTTCTTTTCCTGATCTCTTTTGCTCAGTTCCTGAAATAGGCAAATACTTAGGTTTAGTATACCTTTAGTACATTTATACTGCACAGAATTCTCAGCCGTGTCATTGTGTGGTCTCTGAAGTACATTCTCTTAGCTCCTTTATTTCCTGAACATAATATTTCAGCCCCCTAGTCATGTCCTTGGGCATAATTATACTGATGCTTCTACAGCACTTGTGTTGGACCTGCACAAAGCCCAGTGTCTCACTGAAGATGGGAGGTACAGTTATTTGTCCTGATGCTGCATTACGTGTGCTCTAAAGGCTCATCTGTGACAATGAAAACACCAGCCAATTTTCCTTCATAGAGTTTTTGGGTCAAGTCTCAACTTTTCAAAGTTGCAAGATATCCTGGAAGCCACTTGGCGTAGCACTGCCCTCTCCAGCCCCCAGCCATTTCTGACTCGTTGTCATTCCTCTTGAACACATCCATTGGTTTCTAGTGATTGCATGCATCCTGTTTCCTGAACTGCTCTTCTCTTGGTTGCTGTGACACAGTTTCCCGCTACTGGTTCCTTCTCTTCCTTCCCACCTTTAAAGGTTGAATTTCTTCAAGGCTAAGTTCTCTTATTCTATGTTCTTTCTCTAGGAATTCCATTCATTCTCGTGACTTCAAGTACCACCTGTATGTAGAATTATTATCTCCAGCCCAGATTTCTTCCATGAACTTCAGACCCAATCTAGTTTGCTTTTCACATCTCACTTGGATATGTCACAGGTACCTTAAACTCATTATATCCAAAACAAAACTCATAATCTTCCCGTCCAAACCTGGTCCTCCCCCCCTGTTTCTTATCTCAGTGAAAGGCAACACCATCCCACCAGCGTGCAAGCCCAAGCAAGGCATCTTGGGAGTCATCCTTGGCATCCTCCCCCACCAACTTCTGACACCCGTTGAAGGTTGTGGTGAAGGACATGGTGAAATCCTGACAGCTTCCCAGCATTCACACTTGTATTCTCTAATCCAGTGCTTCCCAGCCTTTTTTTTTCTTTCTTACATCACAGCACAGAGAAAATTGTATTTGCACGATTCACCAGGGTAACTGGACAAGGGTGCTCAAGGATGGAGGCAGCTGCCCATGGGGACTTTGGCTGCCCTGGACCCACCCAGCCACTCAAGGGCCTGAAGGGATCAATATCTTGGGCACATGTGTTACCCATTCATGACTCATAGGGCCTTCTGCGGGAAGCTCCGTTCTAACTTACTCTCTCTGTTTCAGTCTGAGTGATAGTCTGTTTTCAATGGAAATTTGACTTTTGTCTTTCCTGCTTAAAACCCACTGGCTTTCCATGGCCTTCAAGAGAAATACCCAAACTTTAATACGGCTTAAGACCCTGCATGATCTGACTCAGCCTCACCTCTCTGTGTTATCCCCCTTCCTCTCTCTCTCTCTCTCTCTGCTCAGTCCCACTGGCCACCATTCAGTTCTCCAGACTTGCCATGCTCCTTCGACCTTTGCACACGCTGCCCCATTTGTCTGGAATTGCTCTCTTCCCCACTCCACCCTCTCCTCTTGGTTAATTCTTCCTTGTCCTTCAGAGCCACGGTCAGAAGTGCTTCTGTGATTTCCTTGATTACACCAGGTGTTTCCTCCATTAGAGACTGTGCTTTTCCCTCAGAGCCCTTATTACAATGGTAAGTGTCTGTGTGCCCTGCGACAGTGTAATCTCTAGGACTAAGTGTGTGAGTTGTTTGCTGCTCTAATCCCAGGGTTCTTTGGGCCTTAACCATATTGGGTGTTCAATACATGTTGGTTAAATGAATTGTGTGCCAGTTCTTGGTGCTAGGGGTGAAGCATTAATGAAATCAGACACAATCCCTACTCTTTGGAGCTTACACTGAGATACAGAAATAAACAAGAAACTATCATATAGTTTCTTTCAGAGAGTTACTGGGGACCTCCTTTAGTTGACTAATCAGGAAGGCCTCTCTAAAAAGGTTTAATTTCAGTTAAGATCTGAATGAAAAGAAGTAACCAGCCACTTAAAAATATATAGAGGAAGAACATTCCAGGTGGAGAGCACAGGTTGTACAGGTCTTATGATAGGAGGAAGTCTGGTGGAGTTGTTCAAGTGAGCGAAAGGGAGACAGGAGTGGTGATGGGGCTGGAGGGGTCGGCAGGGGCCAGAGCAGGTAGGCAGGGCCTTATTTCCCAGGGTGAGGAGTTTGATTCTGTTCTAAGTGTGAGGGGACGCCGTTAGGGGAGTTTGAGGAGAGGCCAACCTGATTTAAGTGTGAAAGTATCCATGACAGACAGTCCAGGCAAGAGATGACGGAGGCTTGGACTAGGATGGTGGCAGTGGAGCTAGATAGAAAGAAGGGTACGGTTTGGGAATGTTTTTGGAAGTGAGTTAATAAGATTAGCCGATGGATTGGATGGGAGAGATGGGGTTTGAGGAAAAGAAAAGAAGCAGTGATGGCTCCTGTATTTTTTTGTGTGTTTTCTTTTACAATGAGCAATTGGATGAGTGCCATTCACTGAGACAGGGATGACTGAAAGGGGGCTGGGTGTGACTACCAGTCACTTGTGTTTGTTTTAAACATGTAAAGTGTAGACTTGATACCTTAAGAGGATATGCTTTATAAACAATTGGATATATAAAGCTGGACTTAAGGGGAGGTCAGGTTGGAGATGTAAATTTAGGGGTCATAACAATATTTAAAGCTCCGAGACTAGAGGAGAGTTTCTTTTCTTTTCTTTTTTTATTTTAAGAGATGGAATCTTGCTCTGTCACCCAGACTGGAGTGCAGTGGTGTGATCATAGCTCACTGTAGTTTCAAACTCCTGGGCTCAAGCGGTCCTTTCACCTTAGCCTCCTGAGTCACTAGGACTACAGGCATGTGCCACCTTGCGCAGCGAGACTAGATGGGAGTTTCGGAGAGAGAATGTAGATGGGGAGAGGCGGAGTTCCAGGACAGCTTCCTGGAAAATGCCAGCCTTTAGAAGTTGAGCAGAGAGGGGGTGGTCAGCAAAGGTGAACTTAGAAGGAGTAGCCGGTGACGTAGGAGGAAATAGGAACGTGGTGTTATGAAAGCTAAGAGAAGAAAGCATTTCAGGAATTGTGTTGCATGCTGCTGAGAGATTGAGTAAGAGGATAACAGAGAAGTAAGTGCTGCTTCGGCACGGTAGAGATCGTTGGACCAGGAGCACAGTCAGTTCAGGAGGGTAGATGGGAGAGCAGCTGGGGAGGTCTAAGGAGCAAATGGGGGATAAAGCAGAGCGGACGCTGCCTCCGAACTACTGGTTCAAGATGTTTTGCTGAGAAGAGGAGGGGAGACGGGGCAGTGCCTACAGGGGACTGGGAGGCGATTTGCTTCACCATGAAGATCTTGCAGAGAAAGAAATAGGAGATTAAGAAGAAAGAGAAGGGATAACTGTGAGTGAAGTTTCTGAGAAGGCACGTGGGCATAGAATCAGTGTCTAAGTGGAAGGGCTGTGTTTTGATTCCTTTAAAAACACGGGGACACTACCCATTTTAACAGTAGGGAGAGAAGAGACTAACGGACAGGTCCAGGTCAGTTAGTAGATTTGGTAGCGGGAAGACACAGGAGTTCTTATCACATTGCTTTTATTGTCTCAGTGAGCCGAGGGGAGAGGAGAGCATAGGAGATTTGCGGAGACAAGGCGAAGTATGAAAGAGTTATTGTGGAGAGCAGACAAGTGGACATATTAGGGAAGTTTAATAGAATTTCCGGAGTGCCCATTTAAGGTTCATGGCCCTGAATTTAAAGTGAGACCATTCAGCACAGTTAAGTGTTTTCCTCCAGCAACCCTCAACCATTCAGGTACAGCCGTGGAGTAGGTAGACGGCTGAGTGTAACCTGGGTTGGCACTTTGCCAGGGAAGTGCAACTGAGGGGGAAAGGGCCAAGGGGGAAAGGGTGTTCACAGGGGGAATAAATATCCGTGATGGACTGCGGAAGCACAGTGGGTTGGAGGGGAAAAGGCCATGAAGCATAATGGATAACGAAAAATTTTTTGTCGAGTGCACAGGTTGAAGAACTGCTAGAGTGAGAGTATCAGAGAGAAATGATCTGGAAGAACGTGAGGCAGTAGTGGTGAAATTGAGATTCTGGAAGTGGTGCAGTCACTGGTGTTGATGCGATCTAGGGTAGGACTGGACTGGGTGGCTGATGCGGGGTAGAGTAAAAATGGTGAGGGGAGAGGAGGTCATGGTATAGGGTGGATCATGTGCATTCTTGTTGAAGTCCCCTTGGATGGCACAGCAGTGGTGGAGAGAAAGGCAGGGCGCCATCGGGGAGTGAGGGGCAGTGCCCAGGAGAGGGGTAAACCACAGCAGCCGGGGGTCTGGGGCAGGGGAGTCAGGTGGTGAAGCATGGAGCCATGAACCTCAAGAACCAGGGTTTGTGAGGGTAACAGAGGGGAAATGGTTTGGCAGGGAGCTGAGTGAATGAATGGAAGGGTGGATTGATGGAACTTATGTTTTTATTAGGCAGCTTTCATTGAAAGTTAAAAATCTGAAATGTCTCCCTGCTGGACTCAGTCCTACCCTTTTGAAAGTTCCATCTTTTTTAAGAACAGAGATTGGCAAACTACAGCCGGCCTGCCAGATGCAGCCTACTGCCTGTTTTTGTGTTTTTGAAACACAGCCATGCCCATTCATTTACACCACACTCGTTTGTTTATACATCGTCTCTGGCCGCCTTTGTGCTACAGCGGCAAGTTGAGTAGTTGTAACAGAGGCAACCCTGTGAAGCCTCAAATATTTATTATCTGCCCCTTTATAGAAAAAGTTTGCTGACTCCTGATTTAGAACAAAAAGTTTGATTCTCAGACTTTAGTGTGTGTCAGAATCACCTGGAGGTCTTGTGAAAACACAGATTGCTAGACTCCACCCCCAGAGTTTCTGATTCCATGGGTCTGGGTTGAGGCCCAAGAATGCATTTCTAACAAGTTCCCGGGTGCTGCTGATGCAGCTGATACAGAAATCACACTTGAAGAGCCATTGCTTTAGATAGGTTCTCCTCCCCTTAATCCCTGATCTGCTGTCACTGCCCATTTCAGCTGCCCGTCACTTGACATGATTTACTGGCTTGTCATTATGCCTTTTCAGTCTGCTGCCTGCAAATGGTAATGATTCTTTGGATGAAGCTTGAGCAGTGCCATATGCATTGGAACAGTTGCTCCTGGCTCTGTGCCTAGCTGTGAGCTTTCTTTCTACTCTCTTTCCCAGATTATCTGATAGGCTGAGCTTTCTCTGGGACTTAAGTGAAGCTAATGTACCTGGATGAGTTCCCCATTGGACATGTCCTCGGATCACTTGTATCTTGTCTCTTAGCTTCAAAGTCCTGGTCAGGTTCGCCTGCCTCCCCTGCAGAGCAGAGCACTTGCACTCTCAGGGCTCTGCACTGCTCCTGCCCATTCTTTCTCATTTCCTTTTCTGACTTCTCTGTTGTGCCATCTCAATGCTGCTTTTTCTCTCTTTTCCCTCTCGTTTCCTCTGCCTTCTTCCACATTTCGCCCCAGTCTGCCAAGACATGATGCCTCAATGAATTCCTGGGCTCTTGCTTAACTTCCCCCTTGTGGGCGGCTGGCACCCTCTAACCATTTTACAGTTTTACCAATTGATTGAACATGAGAATCAGTGATGTTCTTGGGTTTTTGATTTGGAAGTCATGGAAGAGACAGGTGGCCTTTGCCTTAATTTTTTTGATTAATAGTAGAGCTTAAAGTCGGCAGTGGTCTGCAGAAGCTGGAAGCTGTGGATTCAGCACAAGGGACACGTTAAGTGGCCAGGGTAGGTCCAACTCGGGGTCAGAACCAGGGACTCAGAGCAGAGGGTCCTTGAGGACACAGCTCTCATAGACCATCAGGGACAGAAGGGAGCCTGCCCTGTCGCCCTTGTAGCCAGGATTGGAGTGGGGCAAGCCAGCAGGGCTGCTTTTATCTGCCACATCTCCCCTCTCCTCTGAGCTCCATTTTACCCGTTTTATTTGTTTAGTCTTTAAGGCAAGAGTGCATTTGATAAAAGGGTTCTGTGGCTAGAGTAAAAGTGGGGGTGTGGTGGGTGTGTGGAGGGACTCACTGGTATTGTCCAAATCCTCATTTTACAGATGGGAAAATAGAGAGTCAGAGAGGAGAAAACCTCTTCTCTACACCTGAAGACATGACAAATAGGAAAAAAATACTAATTTAGAGGAGAGCTAGAGACAAAGTTCCTAAGCAAAGAAGAAAGTCTATAGAGAGAGTGTCACAAGATGAATTACTTCAGGAGTCTCTTGAGGGATTGTGTCATGTCAGGAAATTCTAGGTACTTGAACCTCTTTCCTTTGTGAGAGGATGAGGATGAAACACCAGCCCCAGTCTGACTCCCAGCAAAAAGAATCTCAGGCTGGTGAGCAGCAGCTCTAGCAGTGTCATCCCCTGGCCATGCTGAGCCCCCCGGGGACTCTCAGACTCTCTCACCAGGACAAGGCCCCACAAGAATGCCACTGCACCCAGAGCTTTGTGGTTTGATGCCACCAGGGAAACTTCCTAGGGAAAGCGTCCTGAGGGAAATTGCTCCGCAAGACAGAACGATGCTGCAGTGAGGACAGCAAATGCCTACCAGGACTGCTGGTGGAACGTGCCAGTTTCCGATGCCCCCTGGAGCGTACACAGCAGTCATTGTCCCCGTGTAGCTTCTGGCAGTGCTGAGGCTGACATCAGATATAGCAGTTTTTCAAGGTTTTAGAGGCCAGGACAAGGGGAATTGGGATGGTTTGTTTTATCGTTTTACAAGCTGACGTGTCGAAGCAGAAGGGCCCGACTCCTAGGGCCTGCTGTTTGTGGGAGCAAGGCTTCGAAGCCACCACTGGAATCATAGAAGTTTGAGGTTTGTTTTTTATTTTTTATTATAAATCAATCATTTATAATAGTATAAATTTATGGGGTACAAAGTGATGTTATGGTTTATAAATGTAACGTAGAATAATTCAATCAATCTAGCTAACATATTCATCACCACAAATACCGAACATTTTTTGTGGTGCTGGGTTTGAGTTTTGAATCTATGTATGTCATGGGGCAGAGGTTAGAGGGCAGTGCCTAAAACTGAAAACTACCTTGAAGGAGAATGGTCAGTTTCTGCCTTTGCTTCCTCTGTGGGTGTTCCTCATTTATTCTATTCCAGTTGGGAGGGAAAGCTGAAAAGCAGCAGCGCCTGCACGCCTAGAGCAGCGAGGCATCAGTTCCTACCCTAAATGCACTTTATTCAACGAGTGTGAGTTCCTGTTATGCACCAGCCATTCTTTCAGGCGCTAGGACTGTGTCAGGGGACAGGACAAAGTCTTGCCCTCGAGGACCTTTCCTTCTCATGAGGGACCCAGACCATTACCCTTTCACGTGGTGCTCAGTGCCTGGAGAAAGGCCAGGGAAGGAGATTAGGGAGTATAGGGGCAGGTGTAATCATGAAGGCCTTCCAGATAAGGCAAAGTTTGAGAAAGGCCTGAGGGCAGTGACGGAGCAGGTATGTGGGAATCTGGGGAAGAGAGCACGGCAAAGGGCAGAGGCCAGGCAGGAACATACCTGGAGCACTGGAGGAATAGCACCGGAGGCCAGTGTGGCTGGAGCTGAAGGAGTGACGGTGAGAGTTGTCGGGGGTGATGTCAGAGACTTAGCTCAAGAGCAAGACTGTGCCTGGCTTTTTGGTAGTTGAAAAGTACCATGGTCTGAACATTTGCTACCCCCAAATTCATAGGTTGAGATCCTAACTGCTAAAAGCGATAGTGTTAGGAGGTGGGGTCTTTGGGGAGGTGATTAGGTCACCAGGGCAGAGCCCTCAGGGATTGTATTAGTGCCCTTAGAAAAAAGCACAACACAGTACCTGAAATGAGGAACGGCCCCAGAGACAGTCTATCTGGAGGCTCTTCTGGACCCAAAGGTCCCTATCCTGCCGTGGCTCTGACCACACTGAATTGCAGAGGTCTGGGTAACTGTCCCTACGAGTTTGTAAGCTAGGATCATACTTATCCTGAAAATAATTGTGGTAGAATTGACCCAAATACAAATGAGGCTGGCAGGGAGGATCAAGAAAATCAAGGAACTAGTGATTAAGTCAAACTTTTTCCTCCTTGAATCTCTATAGCCTGTTCCTAAAACTCTTAGAAAATAGTAGCGCAGTGTTGCTCCAGTGGCATGAAAAGGCCTTAGCAGTAGGAGAGCTGGGCTCCATTATAGCAAGAAAGACTGTGAAACCAAAAAGAGTCATGTTACCTCGAGAAGCACTTTGGATGCCCAGGCTGGTGAAGAGGGACTGACAATAGACCATCTTCCTATGAACTCCCAACTAAACTACTTCAGGACATGTATCTGCTGAAATATATTTTATTTTCAAGGTGGAAGGAGAAATCGTCTGAGCATTTCCTAAATCCTTTGCAGGATCTGATAGTCTAGGCCTTTGTCTGCGAGTAATGCAGAACTGACGGTTCGACTGTTGACCAGAACGGCTGGCCGGCGTCGGTCAGGGTTACCTGTGCGTGCTGGGGGAGGGACGATTTGGGCAGGTGCAGATCCAAGGGCTGTGGTGAAAAGGAGAGCTCGTTTTTTTGTTGTTGAAGTGGAAAAAAACCTGAGGGTTTGTACAGACATCCCATCTTCCCAGAGAAGGTGGACACTCTGGGGTTCGTTGTAAAGTGCCTGCTGTATCATTAAAGCTCTTGGCTTATTAAAAAAAAACAAAAAAATAAAGATAGGTAAGTTCATTTGCATTTTCTGAAACTTGAAGACTTTAGGGTATGTAGTGGTAAAATTCATGAAAATAGAAGATAGAAGAGGTGTTAAGGAATAAAGAATTTTTAGCTGGATGAGGTGGTGCGTGCCTGTAGTCCTAGCTACTCAGGAGGCTGAGGCAGGAGGATTGCTTGAGCCCAGGAGTTCGGGGCAGTAGCGCACTATGATGATTCGGTGTCCGCACTAAGTTCGGCATCAATATGGTGACCTCTCGGGAGTGGGGGACCACCAGGTTGCCTAAGGAGGGGAGAACTGGCCCATGCCAGAAGTGGAGCAGATCAAAACTCCCGTGCTGGTCAGTAGTGGGATCCCGCCTGTGAATAGCCACTGCACTCTAGCCTGGGCAACACAGCAAGACCCCGTCTCAAAGAAAAAAAAATTTTTTTTTAATGTTTTCATTTTTATAATTTTTTTTTTCCTTAGCAACACATTCCAAACCTAAAGGAATAAAGAATTTTTAAAGCTGAATTTGGCCAGAGGCCTGGGCAGTAGAGCAGAAAAGCTCTTCCTGATTGTGGTTTGCCAACTGTGGTACCCAGTTGGCAGAGATCAGATGCAGCAGACCAGGGGCCCTGGGCATGGGCTGGCTGTTGCAGGGGAGAGGCCAGCTTGCTGCACTGGGCTTTCCCCTGCAGTCCAGTGGGGCTGGAACCCACATGGTGCCCAGGTGGCGCGTGGCGCTGTTGAGCTGCTGCTCCCCTCTGTGCGGCACCCGGTGCACGCGCATTCTTCAGCGGTGTGTCAGCAGTTGCTAGTGTTTGCCTCTCTTCAGCGCACCACAGGTAAAGTCTAAGAGTTGTTTATCAAAGGAAGTTTAAGTTCTCACTCTGATACCACAATGATAGATAGGACTGTATCAGGTTTAGCAATGTAATTAGACACAATTCCTTAGCAACAACATCCATTTATGGCCTTTGAATTGTTATCGTGGTCACTGTGTTTTTATGGAGCTCCTGGTGCGTTGTAAGGAACTGTGCGCGCGTTGGACAGATGGGAGATGAGTAAGCAATGCTCTTTCTAGTCTTCAGGAAATCGAAGTTAGGAGAGGACAAACAGGAATCGGGTTTGCGAAGGAACTGATAACGGTTTGTGTATGCCACATTTGGCTTCTGTGGAAAAAGCCTCTTGGTGTATCATTTACTAACTGGACAGAGAGTGGGGTAAGTTAGAGGGATCTGTAGAGGGCTTCAGAGAGGTTTAATGGTGCAGGCAAGGAGTGGGGCATTCATTTTGATTTTCCTGTCTCAGAGCTTGGGGATCGGCTCCCAAGCGAGGCCTACCGTACCAGGCTGTGCCGCCACTTGAAGCAGCCATGTGCAGCTCACCTGCCCTCTGCCCTCAGCACCCCCGGCTTCCCTGAGTCCTGAGGGCCCTTCAGGGGTCAACTGAGTCTCCAGCTGTTGGGGCGAAGTGGGGGGGAGGGCGCCTGGGCCAGACACGGCATTGCTGGCTCCAGTGTGGTTTGGTCCACGTGTGCCCTGGGAGGTGAGAATTTTGAGTATTCCTTCAGGCCATGAATAATACTCCTTAAAAAGAGAGCTTTCGTTTCATGTCTGTTAAGTGGGAACACAGCCACAACTGTGTCCTCGGGGCAGGGACCAGTGGTAAAGCCACCATACTTCTGGGGTGAGCACAGGGCAAATCATGTACAGACATCATTTCCTTTGACTAATCTTCTATAATCCTGGCCCAGATGTGGCTCCTGAAAGCAGTAAAAGTTCTTTGTGTAAACTGAGAGTTGTAATCTAGGACCCAGATGGGGTAGGAGGGAAACTTCCACGAGGTCTGTTTCATGCAGTGTCTCACCAGCCTGGATTCCTGGCAGGCGGCAGCAGCACTGGAAAAGCCGCTTTCATCCTGACTCATCTGCCTCGGTGCAGCGTGTGCCACACTCGCCGCAGCCTGCAGTCCCGCCGGCCGGAGCAGAGCGTGCACTGTCCACGGCGGCTGCAGGAACCTGGCCTGGGCCATGGAAAACCGTGAAAGGAGATAGTCTGTTATGGGGCAGGAGCTTTGTTCTGGAATTTCCTGGCCTTTGTCTGTCTGGTATAACTTCATGTACCGAGATGCCTGTTTTCAGAGTTCACTTCCTTCTGGGGGAAGAGCACCTCTGCTTCCTGTACCAAGCCGCCCCCTCACCCTGCCCGTAGGCCACAGGTGGGGAAGCATTAGGGCAGGAGTGTGCCCCTGGCTCCCATTAAGACAGTGTGCTCCTGGAAGTTGCTCATCACAAAAGAGGAGCCATAACCCTTGGGCATAAAGCCTGGTCCTAACCCTTGTTTCTTTCTCATGTTGCAGCAGAAGAAATCCTACCTGGAGCGGAGCGTTAAGGAAGCTGAAGACAACATCCGGGAGATGCTGATGGCACGAAGGGCCCAGTAGGGAGCCTCCAGGGAAAGCTCTTCCTCCTGCCCCCCTGCTCTGATGGACGTTTCATCTGGATGGCCTAGCAACCTCACATTTTCTCCATAATCGTGAGCCCCTTTCAGATCCCAACCGTGTAATTTTCACCCTGGCTCTGCCTGCCACCCTGCCTAGACACTCTTCTCTCCTGGGGTGAGTCGCAAACTCCTAGGAGAGGAAACATGAGAGCCAGGACAGAGAAGGAAGCTTCCCTGAGCCTGTCACTGCATGCACTGACCAGGCCAATAAAAGGTACCCATCCCCCTCTGCTAAGTCTGCTTTTTCTCGAGCAGAGGGCTGAGAACAGAGCGAGAGAGGCAGTGGCCGTCTCCACCTCAGCTCCCGCTCCCTCTGCGTCGGAGCCTTTCCTTCCTTGGGGAGTGGGATCTTGTCCTCTTCTTCTCCTTCTGTACCTTTTTGACTAACCTCCTCAGCTTCTGGGCCTCCATGTAATTGTAGTGTACAGACGAGGAAGAAAGAATAGCAGTCTCTCCGTGGCAGTCTGCCTAAAGATTCCTTTCCTCGCTGCTTTCTCAATGTTCCAAAAGAAAGTTCAATAATAAGCAGCATCTCCAAGACTCTTTCCCTTTGGCCAGTATCATAAGATGGACACTGTAATCCTGAGGCTTCCTAGAGGCTCTGGGACAGTGAGTGGTGTGCTGGACCTGGCTTGTCCCGGCTCAGGAGGGCCGATTATTCAATTTTCAGAAATTTTGTTGCGAGCCGGTTGTTAAACACAGCCATTATTAAAGATTATGTAAATCTTCAAATTATGTTAAAACCAAGGATGGTAATATTCAGAACTTATCCCTTCCTAATTATATTACTACAGTTGACCATTATCTGTTAACTCTGAGGTTAATAGTATTGTGTCTGGGTGGTAAAAACAGCACATAATGGTGCATTCCTGTGCTTTTCTTCCCAACTCCGTGATCAGTGCCATTGTATTGGTAGCCTGAAATCAGCCATGACATGGTGGGGGCATTCACGGTCCCCTTGCCCTGAGAGAACTGGTAGGTAGACATTTATCAGCACACCACTGCTTCGGAGGGAAGGCAGGCAGAATGTGCAGCGAGCTGTCAACAGCAGCCTTCTGTGTGGCATGGGTGGGGCCGGACAGGCTGGAGAATCTGACTTGCTGCTGTGGCAGGTCACTGCCACCTCGTGGCCAAAGATGAGTGGTGTGGCTGACTAGTTTGGGGTGAGGACGTGGGAGGGGACGGCAGGAAAAGAAAGCCTCTGGTCTGGACCCATGTGACTGTGGACTCCCAGGCTTCTAGGGAGCAAGGCCTGGTTACCAAAAGGCCCTTTTCCTAGGCTTCTGGGTAAAGGCAGGTATGAGCTGAGGTCGCAAATGCTCCTGCCTGAGCCCATCACCGAGTGTGACAGGGAGAGAATGCTAGCCAGGTGCCCCGTGACCATGGCAGCCACAGTGTTCAGCTACTAGCGAATGGAAAGGTGGACGGGCTCCTCGTCAGACACTGGCCAGTGGCCGCTAGCTTGTCGACATGCCCTCACTTGCCTCAGTGAGATGAGTAGTTAGAAACCAGAGTCCGGGAGACACAGAAACAGACTCGGGAGCTCAGATTGTATCTGGAATAATTTAGACAAGTGAGGTTTGGACAAATTTATTGAAACTTAGAGGGTGATAGCAGAGAAAAATTACTCTGTTGTTTGTTACATTTTGCCACTACCTTGAATGTATAATTTAAAATCATAAATATGTATTCATAACTAAGCCTTTGGCCAATAAAAGGAATCATTTAGCACATTTGTTAAAGATCAGTAAGAAATGTATTTCGAACATCAGAAAGATCAAGTCACTGAATTAAACAGCAGCAACCCCCGCTAATCTAGATTCCCACAGTGCTGAAAGTAGAGGTTTCTGTGCAGAGCCTAGTCATTTATTACAGCAGTCAGAAGAGATGGGGGCTGGCACACCTATGGGAGGTGGCGGCAGAGCCGGCAGGACAGCTGGCCTGGTCAGGTGAGCATGTCCCAGAGACAGCAGCAACACAGAGCAGTCCAGCAGGCTGTAAGGCAGGTGGATGGTCCCAGGTCGTCTCTTCTCTGGTCTTCCACCACATACACTGGAGGGGGAGCAGAAGAGGGTGAGAATGAACTGGAATAAACCTCAGGCCTACACAGTTAGCCTGTCTGGACTAAGGGAGGGCTACAGGTGGAGCCATCAAGCAGACTGGTGCAGCCTCTTGGCTCCTGTCATTGCTGCTGATGATGAATGAAGGGTGGCTCAGCTCATCAGCTACTTTCCCTCCCCTCCTACTACTCAACTAAGGACACGCTTATCCTCCCAGGGACAAGTCCTGGGGAACCGCGGAATGGCCCCACACCAAGGCAGATGGAGTTGGCTAACTGTACTTGGTTTATAGACCAGGTAGCATTACGTCCTCTACCCCACAGGGGAATGGAGGGGGCATTTCTTCAGCTACAGTTAAGCCACCACCCAAGAGTGAGAGGAATGGGAGTTAAAATCTCCTAAGAAGGGGATTTAAGCCCTTAAAGAACCACCAAGAGCCCGGGTTTTCCATACATGGGAATATACAATTTCAGAATGTGCCCCCAACCTCTCCATACTTTGACACAAAGCTTAAAGGCAGGCAGGGATGAAAACTGGGCCCATGGGACAGGATGGCTGGGGCCTGTGTGGTGTCTCCTCCTGAGCCCTGGCAGGGCTAAGTGCTCTAGTAAGAGATCTGAGTGCTAAGCAAATCCACAGGTCAAGAAGGACCCCAGCCACCCCCTACTTGTCAGCTGAGTGTCAGCTGGCATTAGTTTCTCCTCCTGTAAGGACAAACTTAAATGGCTAATAGTCAATCTGTGGCCACTTCTTAAAAAAAATCTCAAAACAGCAGCAGCCATCGTCCAACTCATAAGCAGTGAGCATTTTAAACTTTTCCAAAGTTTGTGAATGCTTGAATCTTAGGTTTAATTTCTATTTTTGTATTTTGTATCTATTTTTATACCTCCTCTCTTGGCAGCTTCTCTCTCTGGAGCCTGGTGGTGTAGCTAGAATGGGCTAGGGTAGTGGGAAGCTTTTCCCAGTCCTCCCATCGTATCAGTCGCCCTCTACCCCACAGAGATGTTCCTTTTCCTCCTCTCACGGCACAGGTTTAATCCCAGCCTACTTGTGTTTGGCCCCGCTCAGCAGCACACACAAGCTGCCCTGGGTCTGGGCGAGAACCCATCACCGGGAAAACGTGGTCAGAGGGGAGAGGACGCACGACCTGTTTATTCTGAGGCTTCATAAGGTCCGTTTCCTCATTTAATCCTCACGATGACCTTGATAGATACTACCGTCATTCCTACTTCACACGTAAGGGACTCGAGGCTTAGAGAGGTCTCTTGTTCAAGTACACATGGCCGGGCAGGATCTGAACCCATGCCTTTATGGCTCTAAAGCCTCTGGCAAGCCCATCTTGCTTGGGCCCCACTGGGATAGAAAAGGGACCAGGAAGAGCACGGAGGGGACTGGGACTGTAGCAAAGTCCTCTCTCACACCTAGCCAGAGCCTGCCCCACCCACTGAAGCTTGGGCACCCCAGGCTGTGGAGTCATTGCAGCAGGAAAGCCAGGCAGAGTGTCACCTCCATTTGCCTGGATGACCTGTTCATGTCCCCAGCTCCTGCACGGGCAGCTTTGGACAGGGAAACCAGGATACAGTGGCTGCAGACCCCCTTGAATAACTCTTTCCTTGTACGCTCCTTGCCAGAGGACTGGAACTCCTTCCCCTGGGACAGAAGGGCCCCCTCCCCTACCAGCTCTAGAAATAGCCTGCTTGACTCACAGGCCTTCCCCGGGCTTCAGGCCAGAGACTCGGCCCGAGGCTGGTTGCTGTGTGAGGTCCTAAGTCTCTCTTAAGCTATCACTTACTGAGGGGTTCACAAGCGCCAGGACCTGCACTGAGGGCTGTCTGGAAGGTGGGCCACTCCATCTTCACAGCCACCCTGTGGGGTGAGTATCGGGACACCCGTCTCACTGCTGCCCCTTCTTGCCACCCCTCCAAGCCAGGGCCAAGCGGCAGCCGTGCCTTTCTCTCCCATCAGAACCACTGAGGCTCGAGCAGCTTCATCAGGGAAACGAAAATGTCCCAGTCTCTCCTCCCCCGTCACCTTTCTCCTCCAGTTTAGTCAAGTTTGACCTTGTGGGGCTTCTTCCACATAACACACTCTGAAACCTGGGGAACTAGGGACTTTGAGCTCATTGCTCCCAGACGATGCCAGCAGAGGTTAGGAACAGTCAGCAGCTACACAGCAGAGGACTTCAAACCAGAGGGTGCGTCGACCATGACGGGGGTGGAAGTGCCCACACACACCTTAGAGACCCGAGTCAGTTAAGTCTTCCCAAGCCCTTATGACTTTCCCCGCTATAATTGGCTGAGGACAGAACCTCTGCCCCTAGGCTGTTGGGAGGATGGCGGCTGGGGGACAGAGTGGGTCCGGAGGTGGGAGTGACTTGTGTTTTCCTGGCTTTTTAGTCACCCAAAGCATGGGGGAGACTGGCCCAGAAGAAACCTCTTAAGGAGGACCGCACAGTTCCACAGAGCACCTGCTGTGGGGCCCAGATGCCCTGCCTACCCATAGGGTCCCATGCACTGCACGTCGGAGGGTGCCTGCCACTCTGAACCTCATAAGCATAGCCTAGTCTCTGCCCCAGGATCCTGGCCCACCCGAGGAGCCTCACTGCCCCTCACCTTCTGCTCTGCCACCGTCCCTGTCACTCCCCACTCCCTGATGGGGGAACCTGAGAACTCCTACGCTACCCTGCCTGGCACTCCATGCTGCTGGAGTCCTGGGCCATGACACCCTGGGTACTTGAAGCCAGTGGCCCCATGTGCTTAGCTGGCAGTACTAGTCACGCAGCAGGAGCTGGGGCAGAGAAGCCTCAACCCAGGTGGTTCCACACCCAGAGATGGGCCAGAGCATAAAGAGGGGAGAACCATGACTATGTCAGTCGTTAAACTACTACCTCTGCAACTCTTTTCTAAATTGAATACTGTTTAAAAATACAAAAGTGTTTTTTGAAAGAAGGAAAAAAGGGGAGGGGTCAAAAGAACCAAGCGGGAGGTGTTGGGAGCAGGTATTGCCTTTCCAGGCAAGTTCAGCAGTCAGTGCCCAGCCCCAGAAGAGGTTCTGGTGCCTGCAGTGGCTGCTCAGGTCGAGCTCCTCCTTGGAGATCACGTGCCCCCCTGTGGCCAGTCTGGGGACAAAGGCTGGGCTCCAGCTCCTTCTCACTGGCTTCCTTCCATAAGCATAAGCCATGGGAGGCTGACCCTCCCATTCACTATTTCACACCATCCTATTCAGCCAGTGGTAGGAGCCTGTACACTGGCCCCATGCAAGAAGGGACTGAAGATCTGTGGAAAGCAATATGGAGATACCTCAAAGAGCTACAAGTAGAACTACCATTCTACTTACAGAATTGACCC
The DNA here is from genome assembly GCA_004363605.1 of Indri indri. Taxonomy (NCBI): domain Eukaryota; kingdom Metazoa; phylum Chordata; class Mammalia; order Primates; family Indriidae; genus Indri; species Indri indri. Next base: position 21,439 of record RJWJ010000149.1, read on the forward strand.
AGCAATCTCATTACTGGGCATCTACCCAAAGGAACAAAAGACATTCTATAAGAAAGACATCTGCACTGGAATGTTTATAGTAGCACAATTCACAATTGCAAAGATGTGGAAACAACCCAAGTGCCCATCAATACACGAGTGGATTAATAAAATGTGCTATATGTATACCATGGAATAGTACTCAGCCACAAAAAACAAGGGTGATCTAGCACCTCTTGTATTATCCTGGATAGAGCTGGAGCCCATTCTACTAAGTATCACAAGAATGGAAAAACAAGCACCACATGTACTCACCATCAAATTGGTATTAGCTGACAACACTTAAGTGCACGTATAGTAGTAACAATAATCGGGTGTCGGGCAGATGCGGGGGGGAGGAGGGGATGGGTGTATTCACACCTAATAGGTGCGGTGCACACTGTCTGGGGGGTGGACAGGCTTGAAGCTCTGACTTGGGTGGGGCAGGGCAATATATGTAACCTAAACATTTGTACCCGTGTAACATGCTGAAATAAAAAAAATTTAAAAAAGGGGAGGGCTGAAGTGATTCTCCATTCCCAGGGGACTACAGCTGGGTGGGGTCAGCTCCGGGGATGTCTTCACTGGCTTGCCTCTCTTGCCCACAGTCAGCCCTTTGAACCAACCCTCAGGATTCTCAGCCCCAGCCCAGTGCGCGGCCCACAGAGGGGCAGGTACCCAGAGTTTTGCCACGTGATGTAAGCGCAAGAGAGGGGTGGGGAACATGTGGGGACATGTGTATGAGCATGCAGGAGTGATCCAGAGGCCCAGACTGGGTCAGAAAGGCCCGGGGAAGCTTTGGGTCTTGGATGCATAGCAGCGTTGGGAAGAGCTGAGCAGCTTCCAGCAGGGACGCCCACCCTCCTTCTTGCCTTTGTACAGAGAAGATACATGGAAGATGCCGGGAGGCATGCAGTCTCCTGTCCAAGCCCTGGGATCTTCTCCAGGGCCACCAGTGCCCACTGCAACCTTGGCCAACTGTAGTCCCCTTGGTCCCAGGATCTAGGACGACTGTATTGTACAACCCCAGAGGTGACATTCACATAGGCTATTCAGAAACCTGGTTCTGGGCACGCAGTGGGCAAGTTGGGCTTCTGTCCCCATAGGGGCCAGGGCAGGAATGACCTGCAAGAAATGTGAGCAGAGGCCTTCTCAGGTGAAGGCTCCAATTCTTAGCCCCAATCCAGCATCTGAAACCTTCACTTGCACAGCTCGTACTTTTTAAATGATTAATCAAGTGCTTCGACATGGTAATAGAGTCTTATTAATAGGTCCTTCTGGTTTGTGTATGCTTGCAAATGCATCTGTACCCAGTCCCAACCCAGGAGAGCTAAGGGTGAGAGGCAAAAAAAGACTGGAACCCTCCATAAGGTTCTGATGCCTGCAGCCTTCTTGCTCCAGGAGCGAAGCACCACCCCGGCCCCTCATGGCCCAGACCAGTGACGGGCACTCAGGGCTGGCCCTCAACTGCTAAGACCACCATAGCCACAGCAGATGGTGGTACTCTCCTGGATCCTTGCATAGGGCCAGGGTACAGGAGTGTGTCATCTTCTAGATGAGCCTCCCAAGAAGTGCCATGAGTGTGGGCTGTGCTAGGGGTAGGAAGACCTGAAGTCTGCTTGACTGCCCTCGCCCCACGTTGGGCATCTAGACCAACAGAAGGAGGCCAGTCTGCCTGCTGGGAGGTTTCAGAGGATGCCAGAAGAGCCCTTTTACTGCCAGACCATGAGGCAGGAAGGGAGGGAGAAATCTTTAAGCATTTTCTGAATAAGTAAAACCTCAAGAAAGCCCTGAGATGGTGGTTCCTGTCCCTTCATGCTGGGGTAGAGAGAACACAAAACTTGCTGAGGCTTCAGTTCAGCTTTCCTTGGATGTGCACGTGCAGCTGGATCATTTACTACCCCGCACAAAGGGGCTGCACTGATGAGAACAAAATGTCCTGAGGGCAGTGGCACTGTGCACCCTGTGCAAGCCCAGCGAGCACCAGGCACAGACACTGAGAGGGCAAGTGATGGTGTGAAAGATGGCCGGGAATAGCAGAGGGAAGCAGTCCAACTTCTGTCCTTCCAGAGCTTATCGGGACAGAGGTGATCAAGGGTCTGTAGTTTGCTCTGAAGGGTAAGGGCAGGAGAGGTCAGGAACCTCTTCCACTTTCCCCTTCCTCTACAGGGAGGATGAGGGGCTGGCACAACTGGCACAGCCTTGGCCCCGCCGCCTTTGCCTGCTAAGCTGGGGGCCTTCCAGGGGACTTCTGTGCCTTGTTGCCTGGCCTACTCCTCACACCTCCTTTTCCCGCAGCTTCAGCTCTGGCCTTTCTGTCATTTCAGTGAAGCTGAGATGTCTCCCAAGTCCTTGTCCCTCTCTCTGGTTCAGTGGCCCAAGATACCCACTCCACAGTAGAACAGACTGGGAGCTGGACAACCAACTCACCCACTAACCTGTGCCCCACTGACTGCTGCCCAAATGATCAACTGTCTGGCCAGCCACTGCTCTCCAGACAGGGGCAGCTATTTATATGGATTGGTCTAGAAAGGGTGTGAGAGCTTGCTGACCTGTGTGTGGGTCCCTGTTCCAAGGCCTCCAGAAGTGCAGCCGCCACCATCCTGTGAGGGAGGCCACCCCTGGACGAAACCGAGCAGCTATCCCAGGGCCAAGACCAAGCCTCTGAGAGGCGAGGAAGCGTAGGGAACCCCAGCTGAGTGTGTCATCTCCTAGATGAGCCCCAGACCCATCCCACCTCCACCCCAGGCTCAACCACAAGGTCTGCTTTCACTTTAGCCCTGCCCACCCCCAGTCCATCCTGTGAACCACAGACTCAACAGCACAATTTCTGGATAAACAGCGAAAACAGTTTAGTGCATCTGGGCAAGGTGTGCCAGCCTAACAAGTGGGACTGCACTGCTAGCAATTCCTGTGGCCCTATCCTTGGGCTAGAGCTGCTGGGGCCACTAGGACAGGGTTGGTTGCAGGTACTGGGAGAGTTGAGAACTTCTCAGATGCCAGAACCGCAGACGAAACTGCCTTGGGGACCACCTTGGCCAGTCACTTTTTGGTAAGAAGAGGATGTTGAGTTCAAAGGGAAGTAACCTGAGGTCACACAGTGAACTAAAAGGCAGGTCCAGGCCTGTCACTCCATCCTCCTGCCTCCTAGCCCACTGCTCTCTGCACATCGAGATTAGGCTCGCTTCCAATCAGACAGCAGCCTGGCTGCATGTGACCTGAAACGTGGCTACGCACTGAGGTGAAAGCCCTCTCTCGTCTCTGTGACCGTTCTCCCTCTAAATCCAAGGTCTGTGTGTGAGGTCAGGATCTAGACCTCGCCCTGTTCCAGAATGTGTCCCAAAGAGAGTCAGGGCCCATCACCTCAGAACGACCTGGTCCAGCAGTCACCTGGAGGCAGACTGAATTTCTGTCCAGTCACAGAAGTGAAAGGTCCATCGTCCTCCCCGCCCCCACCTGCGCCTTCCACATGGAGACGCTGGCGAAGGAAAGAAGGTCGCTGAGGAGCCTGCACGAGGAGAGTGAGGGAACGCTGGAGACGCGTCTGCCCCCTCGTGTGGAACTCGGCTGCAGTGCTGGAAGCTGACGATTCCTGCGCAAGTGGCTAGAGATCTAGAAGTGCTTGGTATTTTCTAGTAAAGACCATGCTATTCTACAAGAAGATATCACCCTATTTAAATAAAACAGAGAAAATAAGGACTTTCTTTTTTTACTATGACAAAAAACAAGAGGTTAAAACGAGGGCCCACATCCCCCATGTCCCTGCTACCAACTCCAGAGCTGGGCAGACCTGAGCTGAGGTCACAGCTCTGTTCTTCCACTGCTGGGTGACCTCAGGCAAGTCACTTAACCTCTTTGAGCCTCTGCTTCCTCCTCTACAGGACGGGAAGGCAGAGTTGTGGAAGCTACTGCTTGAGATAACACAGGAAAATGCTATGATGAAGACAAAGGTTAATATCATTAAGACAGGTCAAAAATAAAAGCTCTCAATTTACAAACAGGAAAGTTTCATTCTGGCGTTTCTTAAACAGTGAGATCATACAGCACATTTCAAACATTATTTTTCATGATCTGACAGACCCTGGTTTATGTTCACAGCACCACTGAAGAACTGAGCTCTAGCGCAACATACACGCTCGTTTGCTGGTCCGGCTGCACGTGCAAAGCTTACAAAACACAGTGCAGTAAGCGCTCCAAGCCACGAGACTGCAGGGACCAGCATGTCCACAGAAATGCCACGAGCTGACTGGAGGGCTCAACAGCTTGATGTGGAGAGAGGTGCTCTAGCCAGAGGAGTTTATAAAAGATGAAAAACTTACAAATAATTTTATTAAGTCAGACTTAAATAACTCATTTTATTTTTGTAGGTCTGAGGAGATAACCAAGAGCTTCTCATGCTGGTGAGAGCAGGAAATAAGCCACCAAAAGGGAATCCCAAATGGTTTACTGGGGCGATGGCCCCTTTTTGTCACACTTTTAACAAGCAATCTTATACACCCTGAGGGGACTAAATGTTTTGCATTCAGTTTGGCGTACAAAGAAGTTTTTCTTTTATTTTGGAGTCAGCTGGACTTGGTGGGGGATTGAAGGGCAGTAACGGGAAAGAGAGCACAGGACAGGACGAGGACATAAGCAATCCCTCAGCACCCCACTATGTGGCTAGAAGTCCTTTAGGACCATTGCCTCGGACAGTCCAGAGGAACCACGGTGTGAGCTGGGGAAGATGTCACTCTAGAGATTAAAGGGGAGAAAGAGGCCAAGAAGTATGAGAAGCCCCAAAACGCATGTGGAGAGAAAACAAAATGTTTTTCTGGTGCTGAAGACCTGATGTCATGGGTGATACTAGTACAGCAGAAGGGAGGAAGCAATTCATTATATCATGATTTATCATGAATATATCCCTAACAGTTTCTGGAGAAAAATTATGAATGAGGCTATGATGCTAGGCAGAAGAAATTAAGGAAACTCTAGAGAAACAACCCGATCATGCCTAGTACACAACGGTTCTATGAACTTGTGATAGGAGTGTAAAGACCTCAAGGCAGGGAGAATTCTCCAGTGGCTGGCAAACAGTGCATGATCTTGCTCATGACCCACTCAGATGCAAGACACATGGAGACCAAAGCTATGAGTGATGGTGGCTGACCTGACCCAGAGCGTAACTTGGCCTGTAAGTCCCTCAACATACTGGACATCTTGTAATAGCTGTTCCTACTCAATTTGAAGAAGACTTTGCCTCATTTACTGCCAAACTTCAAAAGACACCAATGTAGTCACATGCTGGAAGTTTTAACTCTGGAGTAATCGCGATACAACCAATGAATGAGCAGGCTGCCTTGCGTCATTAAAGGTTACGGCATATAAGGGTAAACACACACGATCCCACTGAAATACCCATCAAGACCCGTGATGATCTATAGATTCAATGCAATTCCAATCAAAATCCCAACAGGATTTTTATAATAGGTAGAGATAAACTAATTCTAAAATTTACGGAAAGGCAAGAGACCTAGAATGACTAAAACCAGATTTAATATAAACCTATAGTATCAAGACAGATAATGGTATTGGCAAAGGGATAGACACATAGATCAAAGTAATGGAATAGAGAGGACAGTAATAGACCTACATAAACGTGGCTAACTGGTTTGGCAAATATGCAAATGCAATTCAATGGAGAAAGGATAGCTTTTTCAAACAAAGGATTTTGAAAAGAAATTGGTATGGTCTGCAAAAAAAAAAAAAAAAAAAACCCAAAAAAGAAAACCCACAAAAACCTTCAACCACTTAAAACCCCACATTTTATACAAAAATGAACCCCCAAATGGATCATAGACATAAATGTAAAACTATAAAACTTTTAGAAAAAAACACAGAATCTTCATGACCCCGAGTTAGGCAAAGACTTCTTAGTCCTGACACCAAAAAGCGTGATCCATAGAAGCAAAAACTGATAAACTGGACTTTATCAAAACTAAAAACTTTCACTTTGTGAAAGACACTGCTAAAAGGCTAAAAAGACAGGCTACAGACTAGGAGAAAATATTTGCAAATCACAACCAACAGAGGACTCGTGTCTGGAATATACAACAACTTTCAAAATCCCACAGTAAGAAAACCACTCAAATTAAAAGCGGGCAAAAAACTTTGAAGAGACACTTCACCAAAGAGGATATAAGGAGAGCAAATAAGCACATAACATCATCATTAGCTATTAGGAAAACACAAATTAAAACCACAATGAGATGCTACTACATACCATCAGAATGGGCTAAAATAAAAAACACTGGCAAGGATGCAGAACAACTGGAACTCTCACTCATTACTGACAGGAATGCAAGATATTATAGCCACTCTGGAAAACAGTAGCAGTTTCTTAACCTTAAACATACACTAATAATCACATGATCCGTGATCTAAAAATTCTACTCCTAGGTATTCACCTTAGAGAAATGAAAACTATGTTCACATAAAAAGCTATAAATAAATGTTTATAGCAGCCGTATTCACAATTGCCCAAAAGTAGAAATAACCCAAATGGTTCTTCAGCAGGTGAATGAATAAACAGTAGTATACCTCCATACAATGGAATACTTCTCAGCAATAAAGCACCCTCCGGATCCTCACAGGATACACCAGCAGTTATAAACTGCTTGCAAGGCAGTATCCCAGAATGACATGTGGGGGCCAAACCTACCCAGCCCAAATCTCCCTTGACCAAATGTTCTGGAAAATCCTGAGAGACCAGGGGCTTTCAATATATTCCTCAGGTCCCTGGGCTTCCATAAAAGGTAAGGAGTGGTCCCTCTTTGCCTCAACCACAGCAATTCCATAGTATCTTTTCCAGACTGGAGCTGTATTTAAAGTTTCTTTCGAAAAGATTTATGTTAGCAAAATCTGCAGTGGTTGTGATGAGAGATCTAGACTGTTGCTGCTGTTTAGAAGGGCCTCCCCAGAGCACAGATGGTCATCTGCTTGGTTATCTATGTGCTGGACCCTCCAGCAGCTATCCCAGAGGACACGATCTGCTTGAGGAGCAATGTCTTCTCTGTCCGGGCTTGAAGCAGAGTTGACTTTAGCCTAACTCCCTTACTTGGTGTCTGACCTTTCTGAAACTCAGTGTTTTGCTGAATGCTCTTCCCAGTTTAGCAGGTGTTCCTAGCCTTCACACTCCAGCTGGTTCCTCTCACCTATGAGCTCGCCTGTTCTGTACCTACACAAATGTCTGCCTTCCTCCAGGCCTAAGGAGCTCTGTCTTCTAGTCCTAGCGGTCTTGTCTTTCCCTCTGTTGGTGTCCTTCATAGAATAGGAACTGGAGAGCAGTCCATCCCTCTTATTAATACATCTTCGCTCAGCTCTCAGGACATCCCATTTCCCTAGTTTCCCATCTCTGACTCCTTTGCAGGTTCATCATCTATAGTTCCATGCCAGAGTTCATTAAGTTCAGGCCTATGCTACCAATTTTTCTTTCTCCTCCATATTTTCACTCAACTTAATCTTATTCACTCCCACAGTTTCAATTACCGCCAACATGCCAAAGCTTTCCATATTGAGATCTCCAGTCCAACGTCTCTTCCAAGCTGTGGGCATATGTACAATTTCTTACCTGACATCTCCAACTGGATATCTCACAGACACCTTGACAACTCAAACCAACCCAGCACAATCAGAGCATAATTTTCTTCCAAGAAGTTCAAATGCTTCTCCTGCAGAACTAGAGCTGGTCACAGGACCCAAAACAACATTGCAGCTTGCTCCTTCCGGCAAGCAACACCTACTAACAGAGAGGTCAATTTGCACACCCTTTACAGCATTTATTGACTCAGTCATACAGGGTGTGGCTGATTCTCACCCACGAGCACCACCTACTGGCTCAGAGATTAAACTGGGCATGTCATTATCTAAACAAAAGAAAATCCAAAAGTAAGAAGCAACACCTGCTCCAGATGAGAAGGAATCAGAGAAAGAACTCTGGAAGAATGAAGAATCAAAGCAAAAAGACACCCCCAAAAGGGAGCACCAGCTCTCTCTAGCAATGGCTACCAACCCAAATCAGAATATTGAAATGACAGATGAAGAATTTTGAACATGGATTGTAAGGAAGCTCAATGAAATGCAAGAGAAAATAGAAACCCAACACAAAGAAACCACAAAAGCAATGCAGGAAATGAGTGAAAAATTCACTAAAGAAACTGAATTATTAAAGAAAAATCAGAACTTCTGGAATGAAAAATTCATTCGAGCAAATACAAAACACAGTGGAAAGCCTTAAGAATAGGTTAGATCAGGCAGAAGGAAGAATCTCAGAAATTGAAGAAACACTTTTGAATTGAACAAGTCAGTCAAAGAGAGCAGAGAAAATAAGAGGAACAAACAAAGCCTACAAGAAATACGGGATTATGTAAAGAGGCCTAACATAAGAATCATAGGCATCCCTGAGGGTGAAGGAGAAAATACATAAGGCTTGGAAAAGCTATTTGAGGGGATGATTGAGGAAAATTTCCCTGGCCTTGCTAGAAATCTAGATATCCAGGCATAAGAAGCTCAAAGGACTCCTAGGAGATTCATCGCAAAGAGGCAGACACGACCACACGTAGTCATCAGACTGGCCAAAATAAACACGAAAGAGGCGCTTCTATGAGCTGTAAGGCAAAAGCACCAGGTAACTTACAAAGGAAAACTGATCAGACTGCAGACTTCTCAACTGAGACCTTACAAGCCAGAAGGGACTGGGGCCCCATTTCTCAGTCTTTGTAAAGAGAATAATGGCCAGCCTAGAATTTTGTATCCTGCAAAACTAAGTTTCATATATGAGGAGGCAATAAAGACTTTCTCAGATAAGCAAACAATGAGGACATTTTTCAAGACAAGACCTGCCCTGCATAAGTACTCAGAACCGCATTATATACGCATTACACACAGATCAGCACAATAGACACCCACCAGTGTGAAATCACCCAAAAGCTAAAGGTCAAAGCCCAGATACTGCAACTGCTCAAGAGATAAAACAAAGCAACAAGGTTCTACTCAAGGATGAACAGAAATCCACCCCACTTATCAACTTTCAATAAATGTGAATGGCTTTAACTCCCCATCGAAGAGACAGACATAGGCTGTCTGAATGGATAAAAAAATTCAAGCCAAGTATCTGCTATCTCCAGGAAATACATCTAACCCACAAGGACTCATTCAGACTCAAGGTGAAGGGATGGAAACAATATTCCATGCAAACGGAAACCAAAAGAAAGCTTGTGTAGCAGTTCTCATATCAGATAATATAGAGTTTCAAAATAAAGACAGACAAAGACGGTCATCACATAATAGTAAAGGGAACAATACAACAAGACATAATAATTCTAAATATTTACCCACCTAACACAGGTGCACCCAGATTCATAAAGCAAATCCTACTTGATCTAAACAAAACTATAAACGACAGCACCATAATAGCTTGGGACTTTAAGACCCCTCTGACAGAACGGGACAGATCCTCCAAACAGAAAATAAACAAAGAAACAATGGATTTACACAGAACTCTAGAATAAATGGGTCTAATAGACATTTACAGACCATTCTACCCAAAAATCAATGAACATACATTCTTCTCATCAGCTCATGGAACAGTTTCTAAGACTGATTACATCCTAGACCACGAAACATGTCTCAACAAATTTAAAAAAATAGAAATTATACTATGCGTCTACTCAGACCACAGTGGAATAAAATTAGAAATCAACTCCAACAGAAACACTCATCTCTACACAAAGTCATGGAAGCTAAACAACCTACTACTAAATGATAGTTGAGTCAAGGAGGAAATTAAAATGGAAATCAAAAAATTCTTTGAACTGCCGGGCGCGGTGGCCCACGCCTGTAATCCTAGCACTCTGGGAGGCCGAGGCGGGCAGATTGTTTGAGCTCAGGAGTTCAACACCAGCCTGAGCAAGAGCGAGACCCCATCTCTACTAAAAAAAATAGAAAGAAATTATCTGGACAACTAAAAATATAAAGAAAAAATTAGCTGGGCATGGTGGCGCATGCCTGTAGTCCCAGCTAGACGGGAGGCTGAGGCAGTAGGATCGCTTGAGCCCAGGAGTTTGAGGTTGCTGTGAGCTAGGCTAAGGCCACGGAGCTCGCTCTAGCCAGGGTAACAGAGTGAGACACTGTCTCAAAAAAAAAAAAAAAAGATTATTTGAACTATAAAAAGGACACAAGTTATCAAAATCTGTGGGATACAGCTAAAGCAGTCCTGGGGGAAAATACATAGCCATAATAAATGCCTACATACAGAAGACAGGAAGATCACAAATCAACAATCTAATGAATTGTCTCAAGGAACTGGAAAAGGATGAGCAAACCAATCCCAAACCCAACAGAAGAAAATAAATAACCAAGATCAGAGCAGAACTAAATGAAATTGATAAGAAAAGAACTACACAGAAGATTAATGAAACAAAAAGTTGGTTCTTTGAAAAGATAAAACTGACAGGGCTCTCACTAGATTAACCAGAAGCAGAAAAGGACTATAATAACCTTAATTGGGAATGAAAAAGGAGAAATTACAACTGATACCACAGAAATACAAAATACCATCTCTGAATACTATAAAAATCTCTATGCACATAAACCTGAAAACGTGGAGGAAATGGACAAATTCTTAGAAACACACAGCCTCCCTAGGCTCAGTCAGGAAGAAATAGAATTCCTGAACAGACCAATATCAAGTAATGAAATTGAAGCAGCAATAAAAAAAATCTAACAAAAAAAGTCCTGGATCAGATGGTTTCACACCTGAATTTTAACAGACCTACAAAGAACTGGTACCCATCCTGTAGAAATTACTCCATAACACTGAGAAGGAAGGAATCCTCTCTAACACATTTTATGAAGCCAACATCACCTTGACACCAAAGGAGATGACTCAACATCCTAAAGGAAAGGACTCAACAAAAAAAAATATATAGACCAACATCCCTTATGAATATAGATGCAAAAATTCTCAATAAAATCCTGGCAAACTGAATTCAGCTGCTCATCAAAAAAATAATCTATCATGACCAAGTGGGCTTCATCCCAGAGATGCAGGGATGGTTCAACATATGCAAATGTATAAATGTAATTCACCACATAAATACAAGTAAAAACAAAGACAATATGATCTTCTCAATAGACACAGAAAAAGCATTTGACTAAATTCAGCACCCTTTTATGATAAGAACGCTTAACAAAATAGGCATTGATGGGACTTACCTAAAAATTATAAGCCACATACAACAAATCCACAGCCAACATCATATTGAATGGGGAAATATCAAAAGCATTCCTCCTTAGAACAGCAACCAGACAAGGTTTCCCACTATCACCACTTCTATTTAACATAGTGCTGGAACTCCAGAACAATCAGACAAGAAAAGGAAATCAAGCATATCCAAATGAGGGAAGAAGAGGTCAAACCATCGTGCTTTGCTGATGATATGATCTTATATCTAGAAAAACCCAAAGATTCTGCCAGGAGACTACTGGAATTGATAAATAAATTCACCAAAGTCTCAGGTTACAAAATCAATATATACAAATTGACAGCATTCCTATACACAAACAACAGTCAAACTGAGAACCAAATCAAAGACTCAGTACCTTTCACAATAGCAACAAATAAAAAATAAAATACCTAGGAATATACTTAACTAAGGAGGTGAAAGACCTCTACAGGGAGAACTATGAAACACTGAGGAAGGAAACAGCAGAGGACGTAAACAGATGGAAAGACATACCATGCTCACGGATCGGCTGAATCAACATTGTTAAAATGTCTATACTAGCCAAAGTGATTTACAGATTTAATACAATCCCTATTAAAATACCAACATCATTTTTTGCAGATCTAGAAAAAATGATTTTACACTCATATGGAACCAGAGAAGACCCAGTATAGCCAAAGCAACCTTAAGCAAAAAGAACAAATTGGGAGGCATCAATTTACCAGACTTCGAACTATACTACAAGGTTATAGTAACCAAAACAGCATGGTACTGGTACAAGAACACAGACACAGACCAATGGATCAGAACAGAGAACTCAGATATAAAACCATCCTCATATTGCCATCTGATCTTTGACAAAGCAGACAAAAACATACACTGGGGAAAAGAATCCCCTATTCAATAAATGGTGCTGGGAAAATTGGATAGCCATATGTAGGAGACAGAAACAGGATCCGCACCTCTCACCACTCACAAAAATCAACTCACAACGGATAACAGACTTAAACCTAAGGCATGAAACCGTAAGAATTCTAGAAGAAAATGTTGGAAAAACTCTTCCAGACATGAGCCTAGGCAAAGAATTTATGAAGAAGAACCCCAAAGCAATCACAGCAACAACAAATAATAAATGGGACCTGATCGAATTAAAGAGCTTCTGCACAGCCAAAGAAACAATCATTAGAGTGAATAGACAGCCTATAGAATGGGAGAAAATACTAAAATCTGCAGGCTATAAATCCGATAAAGGACTGATAACTAGAATCTATAAAGAATTCAAGCAAATCAGCAAGAAAAAAAATCAAACGACTCCAATAAAAAGTGAGCAAAAGACATGAACAGAAACTTTTCAAAAGAAGATAGACTAATGGCCAACAAACACATGAAAAAATGCTTAACATCTCTAATCATTAGGGAAACACAAATCAAAAAGCACAATGAGATATCACTAACTCCAGTGAGAATGGCTTTCTCCAGTGAGAATAGCTACCTGCGAGGCCGAGGCAGGAGGATCAAAAAGTCCCAAAACAACAAATGCTAGCGTGGATGCAGAGATAGGAACACTCATACACTGTTGGTGGGATTGCAAACTAGTACAACCTCTATGGAAAGTAGTATGGAGATATCTCAAAGAACTACAAGTAGAACTACCATTTGATCCAACAATCCCACAACTGGGTATTTACCCAAATGAAAAAGAGACATTCTATAAAAAAGATACCTGCACTCAAATATTTATAGCAGCATAATTCACAATCGCAAAGATGTGGAAACAACCAAGTGCCCATCAATACATGAGTGGATAAATAAAATGTGGTATATAAGTATCATGAGAATGGAAAAACACACACCACATGTACTCACCATTAAATTGGAACTAATCAATCAACACTTACGTGCACATATGGAAATAACATTCATCGGAAATTAAGCAGGTAGGAGGGAAGAGGAGGGGATGGGTAAATTCGCACCTAACGGGTACAATGCACACTATCTGGGGGATGGGCACACTTATAACTTTGACTCAAACTGTACAAAAGCAATGTAACCAAACGTTTGTACCCCTGTAATATTCTGAAATTTTAAAAAATATCATTTTTTAAAAAAGGAATCCATTCATGTTAGCATTAAAATTATAATATACCTGGGAAGAAATCTAATTTTAAAAACCAACAAGGGGCCGGGCATGGTGGCTCACGCCTGTAATCCTAGCACTCTGGGAGGCCAAGGCGGGAGGATTGCTTGAGCTCAGGAGTTCGAGACCAGCCTGAGCAAGAGCAAGACCCCATCTCTACTATAAATAGAAAGAAATTAGCCAAACAACTAAAAATAGAAAAAATTAGCTGGGCATGGTGGTGCATGCCTGTAGTCTGTCCTAGCTACCTGCGAGGCCGAGGCAGGAGGATCACTTGAGCCCAGGAGTTGGAGGCTGCAGTAAGCTACCACTGCACCCCATCCTGGGCAACAGAGAGACTCTATCTCAAAAAAATAAAATAAAAAAAAAGGATGACCTCATCAATAAATAATGTTGAAATTGTCAAAATGGAAAAAGGAAACTAGAACCCTATCCTACATCATGATAAAGAATAAATTCAGGTGAATTAAAGACTATATGTGAAATATTTTTAGAAGAAAATACAGACTTTATGATCTTGGAAGGGAATGATTTTTCAAAGACTAAAACATACAAAGCAAGAAGGAAAGATTGATAAATATGACATTTAAATTTTTCACATTAGAAAATATACTGCTAAAAGGTTAAGAGACAGATAGTAAAAAGATAATTTGTAAGCCTATAAAACAAATATTAATGTGCAGAATATATAGATTCCCTATAAATCAATAGGAAAAGACAAACCAATAGAAAAAATGGACTAAGAATACATATAAGCAATTCATAAGATATGTACAAACCACCAAAATTTATATATGTATATATAAATAAATATATATATATATTTTTTGAGAGGCAGGGTCTTACTCTGTTATCCAGGCTGGAGTGCAGTGGTGTGACCACAGCTCACTGCAGCCTCGAACTCCCGGGCTTAAGCGATCCTCCCATCTATCTCAGCTTCCCAAGTAGCTAGGACTACAGGTCTATGCCAACATGCCTGGCTAATTTCTAAAATTTATATTTTTATGTTCAAGGTCACTAATAATCAGAGAAGGCAAAATAAAATAGCGAGATACCATTTCATACCTATCATAAGTGCTAAGATTTACAAGTCCTGCAGATTATTTTCAAAGAAAGAAAAAAACTGAAATTGTACACCACTAGTTGTTTATTCCAGTAACAGAAGGTAGGGAAACACTTGGGTCTTGCTGCTCAGTCCAAGGTGTCCAGGAGGCAGCAGCAGCAGAGAGCAGCCCAGCATGCCGCCAGGGCTGCCTGACACCCGTCATCCGTCTTCCTTTCCCGTTCCAACACGTACACTGGGAGTGGGTGGAGGGGTGGGGAGAGCAGGCAGGGGAGAGAGAGACTCAGTCAGAGGCGAACAGCAGCACTTATCCTGGTAGCACTTACCACACTCCATGGAGACTTGTTCACTCTAGACTGTTCCATGAGGGCAGGGCAGGGCAGGAGCCACACTGATGTGGTTCATTGCTCTATCCCTGCTCCAGTGTCCGGCACACATCAGGTACTCAGCAGCTATCAGACCACTGTTTCCCAGCACCTCTCCTTCCCCAAGCTGACTATGAAACCCAACCCAGCACTTTGTTGATGCTTATCCAAAGTGATCTAATTTGCAATGTAACCCTTGCCCTGAGCTACATCCCTGCAGCCTGATGTGGCCGGCGCTGGCTGAAAGCTTTACACATGATCTCATTTAATCCTCACAAGAGCTCTGTATTACTGTCGTCTTATAACTTATAACTTTGACTCAAACTGTACAAAAGCAATGTAACCAAACGTTTGTACCCCTGTAATATTCTGAAATTTTACACTATTCACAGGAGTATGAATTGGTAGAACATCTTTGAAGGGGAATTTGGATGGGGGAGCGGGATGGGGACAATTTCAATCCAGAAAATCTGTATCTAGAATTTATCCTGCAGAAATAACTGTCCCAATGTTCAGAGATCTATGTAAAGTATAATTGCTGCTGAAACAAAATAACCTCAATGTCTATCAACTGGAGTCCAAATAGGTAAATTAAGGCATACCACCTAATAGAATATTAAACAGCCATTAAAAGAACTAGGTTGTTTTTCCATGTGGCCAATAATTTCAGCAAGGGATGAAAGCAAGGTACAGCACAGTGCTTTTATTTGTACAATGAGAGGCTACACAGACAAGTATTCTAAAAGAATGCAAGAACTTAAAGGTCAAGGTATAGAGAGAGGTAGAGGCTTTCACTTTGCTTTTACATTTTTCTGAAATCCACGCTTGTCTGATTACAAAGCCACACTCAAAGCTGCTCCTCTCTAGTCACTGCCGGGGTCCTGATGGCAGGAGGGCAGGCCTGTCCAGTGTTAGTATGCCTTGGGCCTCTTCTAGCCTCTGCCACAAGTGCTAGTTTCAGCAGCTTTGAGGGCAGCTAACACTGACCAATCCAGGCTCCTAGCCCCAGTGGCACTGGCCTCAGTCTTGTGCTGCCTTCCTAAGTTACACTAAAAATATATAGAAAAATTAGCCAGGCATCATGGCACATGCCTGTAGTCCCAGCTACTCAGGAGGCTGAGGCAGTAGGATCACTTGAGCCCAGGAGTTTGAGGTTGCTGTGAGCTAGGCTGATGCCATGGCACTCTAGCCCGGGCAACAGAGCGATGCTCTGTCTCCAGAAAAAAAAAAGAGAGATGCTATCAAATCACCCTCCAAGGAGCTCAGAGACCAGAAAGTCCTACACTGTGTAATTCCTAAGACTGTGCCCCTGTGAGTAAACATCCCTCCTGTCCCCAGCCACATGCCAGGTCCCAAACAGCTCACTGCCAGGGTTTCTCCTGTACATCCTTCCCCCTCTACAGCACCAGCCAGCAGCAGTTCAGAATTTGCCAAACCAACCCCAGCCTCTTGTCTTCCTCTTTGGGTTTGGGTAGGTAGTCAGGAACCCACCTGAGCCGGGTCCTGGAGGAACAGGGCATCAGGGGAGCAGGCACAGTCAGTCTCTGCCTCTGCACAGATTCCATGAGCCTCCAAGGGCCACCTCCAGGCCCCTTACCAGCCCCCTGGCTCCCCTCTCTCTGCTAACCCCAGTGGGTGTGAACATCGTACTCTTCTTTCTCCTCTCGTTTGCTCAGCAGTGCCCCTCCACTTGAGACTCCCCCCCAGCCTATGACCTCAGCAATACCCTTGTCAGGAATGTCACTGCCTATTCATCTGACCCCCAAAATAATGCCCACCCTAACCCTTGACCTTGTCTCAACATCAGCAACACTGTCACCAGGCTCATCCTCTCCTCTGTCCTGGAAATATCCCCTCCACACTTCTACTCTGCCTGCTCTTCCTTTGGGGCCCTCCAGCACCACCCTGGATTGCTGGGATATGGGACTGAAGCCTCGCAGCCAAGGCTCCCACCTGCTCCTCCCAGAATCAGCCTTTATCATTCTTTTCTTCGTCATCATCAGACTGAATTCTGTAGAGCCCTGCATATTTACAGGCAGAGAACGCATTGTGGTCCCATATATAGAGGAGGAAATTGCTTCAGCGAGTGTCACATGGTTTGTCCAAAATCAACTAAAAGCATTCACACATCAGCCTCCTGAATCCTCCTGCAGCACACACCCACTGTCCTACACTTAACCGCCCATCATGTAACTCCTGTGCTCAAAAACATCCAAGGCTCCTTCTTCCTCATGACTTTCCCCCTGGCCACCTAGACTATTCAGACTCCATGGATCCGTATCTGGCCATGTCCAGTAACTCCCATATCCAGCCTACCCTCAGGGCCTCAGATGCCTCAGAGCCAAACCCCCTTGGCATTTGCAAGACCTGGATCAGACCTACCTGTCCCACAGGAAGACTGCTTCTTAGCATAGCACAGCACAGGCCTGACTCAGTTGGCTTCACAGAGCACAGCTTCTTTCAGGAGACCTTCTAGGGCTCTATGGAAGGTAGGGCCAGTGCCTCCTCTTCATATGAGTTAGGGAACCCAATTCTAGGCACATGCACAGTGTGAAGACAAGTACTTGGCCAACTAATAATCCAAAGAGAAGAGTTAATTCTATGTGGTGAAATTCCTCTGTGTTGTTTCTCCTTTTCTTTTTTAGAGACAGGGTCTCACTCTTGTCGCCCAGGCTGGAACGCAATGGCGCAATCACAGCTCACTGTAGCCTTGAACATAAGCGATCCTCCTGTCTTAGCCTCCCGAGTAGCTAGGACTACAGACATGCACCACCATACCTGGCTAATTTTTTAAATTTATTACAGAGATGAGGTCTCACTATGTTGTCCAGGCTGGTCTTGAACTCCTGGTCTCAAATAATTCTCGTGCCCCAGCCTCCCTAAGTGCTGGGATTATAGGTGTGAGCCACTGTGCCCAGCCTCCTCTGTGCTTCTGTACTCGGTGGATGCAGAACCCTGGTCTCTGTGGAAAACTGGGTGAGGGCAGCTTTGCCATGACGAGGCAGGAGCGCACAAGGGCTGTATTCACAGAGCAGAGAGACAGAGCTGCCCTAAACCCTCGACAATGCTGACAGCTGTAGTGGGCAAGGTGTGCATCAGCACATCCCTCCAGTGGGCACAGAACAGCCCACGCACCTGTAGCAGGTCAAGGTTGTCTGAGACGGTGGACCCCCTTGTCCTACTCTGCAACACATAAAAAGACGACCTTGGCTGTGTTCTCAGAAAACCTCTGTCCCTATCTTCCTAGCCATTCTCTTTACCAAAGCTAGTCCCCAGCTGTTCCAAGCATCTCTTCCCAGGAACCCAAGGTTTGGCAAGAAGTAGTGGATGGGATGTGGCTAGGAGAGACCGTGGGTTCTCATTGGATTCCGGTGGTGGGAAGTTCAGAGAGAAGCAGGGAGAGAACCCTCCTTACCTGATACTATTTGTAAGGGGGTGTCCCCAATCCAGTTCACAATTCCCAAAGACACCCTGTCCCAATTTAGTGGATTTCAGAATAGGGATTTTAATAAGGTATCAAGTTGAATTTGAATACAGGGTCATCTACTCACTGGCCATGTAACCTTGGGCAGGTGATAACCTCTCTTAACCTGTAAGATAGGGATGTTGTAATCTATACCCCACAGTGTTGGTGGGAAAATTAAAAAATTATGCACGTAAAATGCTTGGCATAGTGCTTAGCACATTATAAAGCATTCAATAAATGCTCACTGGGCTGGGCGCGGTGGCTCACGCCTGTAATCCTAGCACTCTGGGAGGCCAAGGCGGGTGGATCATCTGAGCTCAGGAGTTCGAGACCAGCCTGAGCAAGAGCGAGACCCCATCTCTACCAAAAAATAGAAAGAAATTAGTTGGATGACTAAAAATATATATATATAAAAAAAAATTAGCCAGGCACGGTGGCGCATGCTTGTAGTCCCAGCTACTCGGGAGGCTGAGGCAGAAGGATCGCTTGAGCCCAGGAGTTTGAGGTTGCTGTGAGCTAGGCTGACGCCACGGTACTCTAGCCCGGGCAAGAGAGGGAGACTCTGTCTCAAAAAAAAAAAAAAAAAAACAAACTACTGCTTTTTGGCTGCCACCGACATCGCTTCTGTTCATAACTCCCCATTAAATACTTCCTTCTGAGAAACTACATTGTCAGCCTCTTTCTTCAGCCTCTCAGCTCTCTTGGCCGTTGGGGGTCGGTTTGCATATACCTACTCACTGTGAGATGCCTCCAGAACTGACCTAGCTGCCCAGCGAGCAACCTCTTCATTCTTCTCTCGCTGCCAGGGGAATGGCTTGCCTGCCCAGGGCAGAAAAGCGCCCCTCTCCTACATATCAGCTCCTGAAATAGCTGCCTGATTCAGTAGCAGGGTTTAGGCCAGAGACCCAGCTCAAAGGTGGGTAATTATGTGAAAGGCTCTTCTTCCACACTCCCTAAGATCTTCTGAGAAGCATTTGATCTGCTATCTGGAGACTCCTCCCTTCATCCTCCAGCACCCAGAACAAAATGGCAGTCATAGATCTAAGCCTATATTGCTCCCTTTTCTCTGCTCATTCCAGCTCAGACCCATCTGACACTCTCTCCTTTCTTCCTGGTTCAGGCTCTAGTTCAGCTCTGCTCTTGACTTGGGCTGTCCCTGTCACCTCTCCAAACCTCAGTGTATTCATTTGTAAAAAGAGGTGTTGAGAGTGGTATCTGTAGTGAGGGTCCAACAATGAAAATATATTCACAATAAAAGACCATTTGATCCTTCCGGTTCCCTGCCCCAGCAGCCACGTGCCAGAGTAGTAAGAGAAGGCAACAGTCATCTGAAAGAGCAGAAAAGAAAAGTAGCAGAGGATGTCCTTCTCCTCCTCTGCATCACCTTCCTGGATCCTACCCACCAACTGGGAGCTCCAGGAAGCTCCTCCAAGAGGCCTTCGTGACCTACCCTATCAAGGCTCTTTCTGACTCTGAATTCCTACCAGCACACTATAATTGCCATCATTTGAAAATAGCCGTAGAAATACCAAACACTCCTTAAGAAGAATATAGCACTGAGGCAGAATGGGCTCAAGGTAAGTATTAAGAAGAAAATATAGATTATAGGCTGGCACATGTTGTATAGTGTCCAGAAGAACAGAGTTTTCGGGGGTAAGAACAGGAGACTTTCACTTTGTATGCCAGTGATGTTTTCATTTTTAATTCTGTCATCAGAATAAAGAAAATAGGACTGTCTCAGAAATGGCTGGCTTATTGTCAGTGTTTCTAGACACCCTACCTAGACTCTAAGTTCCTCAAGTGTGAGGTACAGGCTTTTTCCATGTGCTGCCCCAAAAGGGCCTGAAACACAGGGAAAGGCAGCGTGGGCTTGCTGGGAACTACGAGCAGCACCAAAAGCCTTCAAGCTAGGGACAGGTGGCAACAGTGGGCAGTCCCTGCCTTGCACACAAGGGCCACATGGCCTGCAGTCTAGGTCCTCACCATGTCATAGGTTCGAAGTCAACTGGGACACCGGGACTGTTCTTAGTATCATCAGCCTTGCAGAAGTAGTTTGAGTTGGCTCACTTGTAACTCTATAGAATTTCTAATAAGAAATCAACACAAAGAATATCACATGCATTAAGGCAGACTTTCATGACCAGCCATCTCTACTTCCTAACTGGTCCAGCAAATACAGAGGGACATGGGCTCAACGATGCCTCATCTAGAGGTGGAAAGACCCATGAAAGGACAGCTGAATCCATCAAAAATCCATTATCCCCCAGGTGTGTTCTTAGCTGGTGCAGGGAAAACTGGTCCTGTGCCAAAGGCATTTCAGAAATATACTTTCTTAGGCAACAATTTATATATACATAATTCCAGTACTTCTAAATGTTGTGTTAGAACTAGCTGAGATGAAAGAAGATTACAAGAGCCAGCAGACATGGGGGATAATACCATGCTTGCACAAATCTACCCTGAGTAGAAGAAAAGTGGCCTCAACAGCCTTAGTTGTCAGCAGGCTCAGGGTTTTCAAGTCCCAAGGTGGAGCCAGGTCTGGGGACAAGGCCAAAAGACCAGCCCAACTTGGGTCGCAGAAGGAGGGCCAAAGTCAGCAAGAGCTTGCACCACTAGAGCACGCCAGCTGTAGTAAGATGCAACACCTAGTCCAATGCCCACCGCCAAGTGACAAGGGTGCCCCCACAGTCATAAGGAAGTGGCCAACTGAAGTGTAGTCAATGAAAGGTGATATATAAAACTTGAATTGTAACATGTCATGAAAGCCTATCAAATATCAAAATGAAGTGTGATGTTACAAGTGACCAGTGGTACTTATGTTGGAGTCTAAACTTAGATGGTGAGTAATGCTGACTTTTTGTCTGCAAGTCTAGCCCTCAGCAGAGAAGGGTGATTCATCAGAAACTGATCTTCAAAGATACCTTACTCCTTGTGCATTAAAACCCTTACTCAAAAGAACTGAAAGCAGAAATCTGAACACATATTTGTACATCCATGTTCACAGAATTATTATTTATAAATACAGCTAAAAGGAGGAAACAACCCAAGTGTCCATCAGTGGATAAATGGGCAAACAAAATGTGGTATATACATACACTGGAATATTATTCAACCTTTAAAAGGAAGGAAATTCTGACAAATACTGCAACATGAATGAACCCTGAAGACATGCTAAGTGAAATAAACCAGTCACAGAAGGATAAAAACTGTATGAATCCACTTGCACGAGGTACACAGAGTAGTCAAATTCACAGAGACAGAAAGTAGAATGGTAGTTGCAAGGGGCTGGAAGGAGAGGAGAATGGTGAATTGTTGTTCAATAGGTACAGAGTTTCAGTTTGGAGAGATTAAAAAAGTTCTGGAGACTAATGGTTGTGATAGTTGCACAACAATGTGAATGTACTTAATGCCAATTAACTGTACATTTTTAAATGGTTAAAATGGCCAATTTTACATTATGAATATTTTACCACACACATAAAAATGTGCATTCTTTAATCCTTTGCTTATTCACGAGAATTCCAGGGCTCTTCAACATCCTGGAGAAGAGAGACACCAGAGCTGAGCTTCACAGCAGGCAAAACTCTGTATGTTGGTGGCTTAGGGACATTCTGTTCCAGAAGCAGCTTCAGTTTTCTTTGGTTTGGTAGCATGAATCAATCCTGCAAGTCCCCTGGGGCCAGCCTGGACTCCGGCCAGCTAGAGGCACGTCATGGTCACCAAAAAAAGTCAGTCAGTCTGCCTGCCTGTGTGCCCACCTGCCCTCCTGCCTGAAGACTCTTCCAGACTGCTCCAATTATATCTCACATCCAGCAAATGTGAAGAAGAAAGAAGCTGCTGTTGCTGACACTTTGCTCAGTCTCCCTCCCGCCTCACATGTTCACTTTGTGTTTTCCCAACACGGCCAAACCTGCAGCAGAATCTAGAAATAAAACACATTGTCCTGGACTCAGGCAGCTCACAGACCACTTGGAAAGAAGAGACAAAGACCGAGCTGAAGGAGCACACAGTCACATGCCAAACTGGGCAGGACCAATAATAAACACAACTATTATTCGGAATCAGGACAGATCCTTCCAATGAGTTAAGGTGGGAGGAATGTCAATCTTATTATTATCCTGTCCTCATTTCTCTTCCCTTATGCCGCTACGAGAAATTGCAAGTAAACAATGGCTAGTGAGCGGCTCACCAAGAAGTGGGCATCATCTTAAATTGGCCCTGGCTGCTATAGCCAGCCTTAACAGCCTTGGCTTCTGCTGACTGAAAGGCCCATCATAGCCTGATAGCCCCTTGCCCTAGGATGGAAGTGGTTAGGGTGATTAATGCATGACCTGTTATTTCATACCCTGCTGAGCAGCAGCAATGATGCTTGGAACCGGGGAATCATGGAAACAAAGCAAGAAGAGAAAAGGTAAGAGTGGAACTGAAATAAAAAATGACTCAGAAACCACAAGCCGCCAATGTCAGTAGCCCCTGAATATAAAACAACTACTGCCAGATTTTAGAAGGCCAAACAGAAACCAGGAAAATGATTATCTCCCTGGTTTCAGGCACTAGGTTACAGGAAAAAAAAAAAAAAATGGAGAAGTTACTTTGAGGGGAGCTGGCTCTTTGCAACTTGCCCAAATAGACGGGGATCAACAAGGAGGTAGCTGCTGGGTTTTACCAGTTAGTGTCCAGGCACAGGCTGCTCTGTTATCGGGAATGTTAGCCTGACTCACATTGAGTGCTGGCCCAGGAGTCTCATTCAAACAGTACTTGTCGCATTTTCTAAGAAGGCAAACACTGCCTTATCATTTTTACTAAACACAAAGTGTGTTTTATCTTAGGTATACAGACCATGACTGGCTTCTACACGTACCAGATTCCTGTGTTACTGATTAACAGCTCCAGCAGATATATTTATGCAAAATACCCTAGGTTGTTTTCTTCCTCCACTGTCAGGCTGAATTTTGTGACAGTAAAAATAGTGTTTTCTCCTGAACGCACTTCAATTTAGAGCTATGTATACAATGAGTTCTGAGGTCAGGGTGGGACAGGATGACTATTCTCAAGGAACGTGGTGATTTGAGGCAGATCTCGACCCCTCCACTCTACTCTCTGCAGCACACTGCCCACCATCTCAGAGAAACAAAGGCCATCCTTATAGATTTGGAAAGAACTGTGTGGGGTGCCAGGGCCCCCCCAGGTTATCCACGGCGAGTCCTGCTATTTTGTAAGATTGCTACAAGCTAACATCCACCCAAAAATCAATGACAAAGGGTCCTGAAAACCACCACCTTACCCACTGAGATGTGCTTATTTGGCAAATGTGAGGCCAGAGACTTCTCCGATGGAGAAAGGGAGACAGAAGGGGCGGTATGGCCTGTAGGACTGTGACTAGAACTCTGCTAGCCTGGGAGACAGGGCAGAGTTTAGGGAAATTATTTCCTTCCATGGTCAAATCTATCAGTGCTGGCCAGCTTGTCACTAAAGCCAGGTCAAAAAAGTCTCCAACATCACGACCAACGACCTTTCCACTAGGCTAATACTTGCCATGAAAACCCTAGGATGGAAAACTAAGTGGGGTTGGCCTTGTAGGTGGAGCAGGTATGTAGGAAGCCTACGATATGCCAGGAAGGCCAGAAAGCATCTGCGTTCTCCCTCTCCACTCAACACAGTTCAGCTGTACAGAGTGGTGGTTTTATTCACAGCACTGCCAGTTTGGAGAACCAGGAGACAGAACAGAAGGACTCTTGGCAAACTCTTAAAGCCCAGCATACAGCACACTCAACCTAGTACACACTCCTGGACAGTCTGCTTGCAGTGCTGCCATCATTTGCCCAAATCGCAGCACAGGCAGACCCAATCTCTTGGGCCTGGCGGTCCACCAAAGAACACAGTGCAGAGGCAAAGAGAACCGGCACTAGAGTTGGATACTCTAGGGTCCAGCCTTAGTGCTACCCTGCAGGTATGACAACCTCTTCCAGCGTTTGTTGCTTCACCTGTAAAATGGGGATAAGAATAGCACCTATTCCTTTATTGGGTTCTTTAGGGACTTAATGAGTTATAGCCCGTGTCTAGTACACAGCAGGTATTCAGTATGTATTAGCTGCTATTATTGCTCCCAAGACAGAAACCTTAAGGACAGAAGGCAGGGCTCCCCAATTGCTAAGACACCTGGAAGCAATATAGTCATTAAATAAATCTGGAACTAAATAGACAGTTCCATTTTACACAACGAATTGGGGTCTTTCTGAACAAGAGACATGGAAATGGGGTAAAAGAAGTGCCTGTTTCCCCAAGGTACTGCCCGAGTCCAACTCCTTGTGGATATTAGGCTCCTGGGTGATAACCCAGGAAGGCCAGGGGTGCTGCCTCCTAATGATATTCACAACCACGTAGCTATCCTCATTACCTCTGCCTACCGTTATCAGCAAGCTGGAGCTGGCTATCACCAAAACCCTTCCTCAGACCCCCTCCCTTCCAATCACTCTTCTGTCACGACCAAACAGGGGAATGGTACTATTCAGGAATTCCTTTTGACCTCCAAGATAAACCCTAGTGACTGAGCCTTAGCTCCTAATTCTACCTGGACAAAAATGCTAAGGACTCCAATGTCACTTATCACTCCATGTCTATAGCCTAGCACAGGGCACTCAGTAGGCCTGGCACACAAGAGACCAAATGAATGAATGGACAAATGAACAATCTGCCTTGCATCCCTTATTTGAGTTGGAAAAGCTGTTTCTAGCCTGTCTTGTAAACAAGTTGCAGATATGGTTTAGCGGGCTCTGAAACAACTGTAAAGCATTAATAAGGAAAAACCAAAAACCCAATCAATCTCAAGTTAAGAAAAGGAATCACTCCACTTCTGTCAGTTCGAACCCTTCAAAAGAGATCTTGGCATACCCTGAATTTTCCAGAAAGGGGCTGAAGGCAGTCCCTGATATTGGGGGCATCACTTTATATCAAAGGAACAATCTGCCTAGGAGGAGATTTTGGGAAAGTAAGCTAGCCAAAGGAGCGCAGGGTCCCCAGCCCAGGTAGGCCAGCAAGAGCAGGCCCTGCAGCCACAGAATACACCTTTCACAGGGCTTCTTTAGAGCCTTTCCTTCAGATCTGCCGCCCCAGGACATCCTGCCCACAGCCCTGGGGAGTTCATGGATACCCACCAGCTGCCTGGGGGTACTTGGACGGGGCTTTAAGAAGGGAGAGGAATATTGATCCTTCATAAACAAACTACCCATGATACACATGCCTCAAAAGCAAAAATCCATTTTTACCCATTAAGAAAAATACAATACAATCTAATACTCTCTAAGTCCTCTGGGCTGACAAGGTATTGCAGGCTACCAAATGAACTCATATGAAAAGTAAATGGAAAAAGTAAATGGAAAAGAGGAAACCAAGACACTACTTAAAACAAAACAAAACAAAACAACGGAGCCTAATGGAGCTCTGTTCCCCAAGGAAAATGCAATTGAAAGGCACTAAAATCTTTTCTAGGCTATTCCCAGTTTATAGTCTTTAAGCAGGTGTGTTGCTGGGGAAAGGGTCTGATGCCTAGGATGCCAAAGAGAAAGTTCGGTACAACCTCCAGAACAAGAATGTGTGGTGGGGGGAGGCGGCTCCGCTCCCTTCCCCAGCTTCAGAAAGTCCCTAAAATCTAAAAGGCTGAGGACGGTGTCAGTGCAACCACAGGAGTGTGCTACCTTTTCCAATCAGGATCCCAGCCTGGATATGCAAGATACCTTTAATCGAATGAGGAAAAGGCCACTGAGCCCAGCAGGAAGGGAAAAGGAGGGGAGCAGTACTGGTCCCTCAAAACCAAAAGGGTTGCAGCCCTCACAGCACACAAGCAACAAAGCTTCCTGGTACAAGCTGATAAGACTTTCTGTTAACAGTTGATAGGAAAGTAAATACTTCCTGGAGAAGGGACCCATTCCCTCAGGGAGCCAAGGTAAGACTGGAACAGCAGAAGACCAGGGTAGGCTACTCAAATTCAGCCACGATCCGCTCACTGGGTCTGTCTCCCCAGCTCCCGCCAGACTGTCAGCTAGGCTCACAGGGCAGGAGCTGGGTCCTCTTTATTTCTGTATCCCCAAAGGACCAGCTCACACAAGTACAGGTTCACTGGATCCAGGGATTGTGCTTAATATACACGGCATAGTCCATTTAAGTAAAATGCAGGTACCTTAACCTCTTTGCGATCAGTTTCCTCATCAGTTTCCTCACCTGAAAAGTAGAGATGATAACCCCTCAGCCTCTTGGGATTGTCATAAAGATTATATGAGATAGTCCTTGAAAAGCAGTTAGCACAGTGGCTGGCACAAAATAAACAGATAAATTATTGCTATTATTTTTGCTGTTATTCTATAAACTAATAAACAGTTGTAGAGCTTTATGCTACACTGTGATTTTTAAAAACAAGAATAATTTAGACTGGGGAAAAAAACAGTATGAAGCCAACAGTGTAAAACTAATCTGAAATGGAGACCTTGGTGAAAACTGATAACCACGCCTTAAGGCTTGCATATTCTAAGAGGCCAAGATCCAGCTGAGGATATACAGACTTGACGAATTTAAACAAACAAACAAGCAAAAAACACTCAACGACACTTTTATGTAGCATTATAATAGCTGCAAATATATGCCCTGGACAGAGACTAATGTACTAGCTGAATTTCAAAAAGGACTGCATAATAAAAAAATTTATACCAAAATGTTAGCTGCCATCTCTAGGTAGTAAAATTATGTGTATTATTTACTTTCTAAAGGCAAGAAATATTTCTGTAATTTAAAAAATTATTTTTTAAAAAGTGGCCAGGTTTCTCTGTGTGAGAGCCCAGGTATAACCCAGGAGCAGAAGCTCTGGGGGATTAGCACTGTTGAACTAAGTAGACATTTGGAAGAAACCAGCTCTTCTGGCTCACCGATCATTCTGGATTTGGTCCTCACATTCATCTTATTGTCTGCTGGGCTAAGTCCTCATCCAGTGATACAAACACCAATCCCTGCTATCTTCATTTTCAATATTTTAATTACAATCATCCTACGTCATGTCCGATTTTTAGAGCATCTCAACTCTGAGGAGCCACAGTATAATATACATTTTTTAAAAGGCACCGAATTCTACGAGTGTAGACAGTTCTCCTGAGAGTGACTTCTGAGAGGGAAGCTTCAGGGAATGAAAAAGCTGTCAGTTTTTAAGAGGTTCCTCCTTAAGTTTCCCCTGTGGCTAACCACACCAACCACCGGGAAGATGGCACTAGGTGCCTGTGGGCACCATGCCACACAGGCAGCTGGTACAGTAAGAGACACACGACCTTGTGCACAGGCCCTGAGCCTAGTCCTGTATGTAAGACTACATCCTAGGGAAGATCCCTGTCACCCTGAGTATCCCCCACACTTATGACCTGCAGCACTGGACGTTCTCTGCAGAGTGGAGCTGGCGCAGGGAGGCCCGAACACTGCCTGCTTGGCTCCGATCCTCCTGAGACTGATTTACTCTATCCCACCCACACCTTCCAATTTCCCTAGCTGCCTTTTACCCACAGTAGTCTTTTTCTTCCCCACCAAACCAGTGTCCTCATTGTTCATAGCAACCTAACAAAGCTATGCAGGAGATAACAGGAACGTTTGTGCCATTTTTTCAAAACTTGGTAAAAGCTGTATTAGAGCAGAAAACCCAGGCTGCTCCTGGGTGAAAGGGGGCCAAGAACAATGAAGCGAACTGGTGTGGGAGCAGCGTAAGACTCCAAAACACCTTCTGTTTCCCCAGGCTAGCCTGGTCTGGCCAACCCAGCTTTCTCCCAGCCAGCAGGCACTGGGCACATCCCACCAGCCAGCTGAGTAAATTGGATCTGCAAAGAGCAATAAGTCTTTTCATACTCCATTACCTCTGATTGCTAGGCAAGCGAAGGCCTTTGAAAAGGCAAGAGAGTGTTTTGCATAAAGTACTTGACCCAAAAAGACTGTGTCTCTACCCCCGAGAAGATGGAAAAACCTAAGGCCATCTTTAGGTGTCTACAGTCTCCTAGTAGACCATACTATTAACCCAAGACACTCATGGGACCTTGGGTTGTGCAGTCATTAGGCAGACCATCATTGAAGTGCTGGGCCTAGCTAAGCAGGTCTGTCAAGTTAAGGCCTGAAGTCACAAGTATGTGGAATGAGAGCCAAAACTGGTGCTAAGTCGCCAGTGCACTCACTAAAGGCCATTCTCACCTGCTTTTGTGAAGAGAGTTCCAACTGAGGGCCACCAGAGTCTTATCACAGACTCCTCCTTCTTTACCATTGCTAACAATGTGTGTTATAGTTAATTTTGGAGTATTTTAAGGATATTCCCTAACAGAACACAAAAGAGCACAATACAGTCATATGATGCTTAATGATGGGGATATGTTCTGAGAAATTTGTAGTTAGGCGATTTCTTCGGTGTAGCAACATCAGAGTGTGTTTACACAAACCTAGATGGTATAGCCCACCACACACCTAGGCTATGTGGTATAGCTTGTTGGTCCTAGGCTACAAACCTATACAGTATGTGTTATTGTACTGAATACTGCAGGCAACTGTAACACCGTGATAAGCATTTATGTATCTAAACATATCCGAATATAGAAAAGGTACAGTAAAAGTACAGTATAAAAGATAAAAAATGGTACACCTGTATAGGGCACTTACCATGAATGGAGCTTGCAGGACTGGAAGTTGCTCTGGGTGAGTCAGTGAGTGGTGAGTGCACATGAAGGTCTAGGACATTACTGTGCACTACTGTGGGCTTTATATACACTGTACACTTAAGTTACCCTATATTTAGTTTTAAAAATTTTTTCTTTCTTCAATAATAATTTAACCTTAACTTACTGTAACCTTTTAAAAATTTTTTAAACCTTTTGACTCTTATAATAACATTTAGCTTAGGCTGGGCGCGGTGGCTCACGCCTGTAAGCCTAGCACTCTGGGAGGCCGAGGCAGGCGGATTGTTTGAGCTCAGGAGTTCGAGACCAGCCTGAGCAAGAGTG
The DNA here is from genome assembly GCA_004363605.1 of Indri indri. Classification (NCBI taxonomy): domain Eukaryota; kingdom Metazoa; phylum Chordata; class Mammalia; order Primates; family Indriidae; genus Indri; species Indri indri. The sequence continues at coordinate 50,758 of RJWJ010000149.1, forward strand.
AAACCCTGTCTCTACTAAAAAATAGAAAGAAATGATCTGGACAACTAAAAATATATATATAGAAAAAACTAGCTGGGCAGGGTGGCACATGCCTATAGTCCCAGCTACTTGGGAGGCTGAGGCAGTAGGACTGCTTGAGCCCAGGAGTTTGAGGTTGCTGTGAGCTAGGCTGACGCCACGGCACTCTAGCCTGGGCACCAGAGTGAGACTCTGTCTCAAAAAACAAAAAAACACTTAGCTTAAGACACGAACACACTGTACAGCTGTATAAAAATATTTTTCCTTTACATCCTTATTCTTAAGCTTTTTCTATTTAAAAATTTTTTAATTTATTTTTTACTTTTTACACTTTTTTGTTAAAAACTAAGACACAAACTCATGCATTAGCCTAGGCCAACATGGGGTCAGGATCATCAATATCACTGTCTTCAACCTCCAGATCTTGTCCCACTGGAAAGTCTTAAGGGGTAATAACACACACAGTGCTGTCATCTCCTATAACAATGCCTTCTTCTGGAATATCTCCTGAAGGCTGTGCCTGAGGCTGTTTTACAGTTAACTTTTTTTATAAGTAGGAGTACACTCTAAACTAACAAGAAGTATAGTATAGTAAATACATAAGCCAGTAACATAGTTGTTTATTATCACTATCAAGTATTATGTACTGTACACAATTGTATGTGCTACACTTTATATGACTGGCAGCACAGGTTTGTTTACACCAGCATTGCCACAAACACATAATGGGACATTATGATGGCTATGATGTCATTAGGCGATAGGAATTTTTCAGCTTCGTTATAATCTTATGGGACCACCATCGTATATACGGTCCACTGTTGACAGAGAAGTCCTTGTGTGGCACATGACTGTAGTTAAGAATACAATTTGAAACTAGACAGACCTGGGTTCAATTCATGGCTCAGCTAGTTAGTATTTAAATAGACCTTAGGAAAGTTCTTTCATTTCTCTGGATCTCAGACTCCTCATCTCTAAAATGGGATACCGCCAAGACTCCTATATGGATCATAAGATAATGTACACAAAGCACCTCAATAAGATCTAATTGGAAATGATAACATTTATTTAGTGACTGGCACTAAACTACAGAAGGCATTTAATTGACATTGGTTAAACTAGTGAGTAGTGGTTCCAAGGGAAAAAGGATGACATTTATAAAAATTTTTTATTCATACTTTAGGAGGCCACATAGAAGTATGCCAGGCTCTGGGTCAGAGATCTGGGGGACCATGGGCAAGACACAGCTTCTCTAAGACACTGGTTCCACATCTGTAAATTCTGGGATAATATCACTTACTCTGAAGGGCTACTATAAAAATTGGAAGCCATGTCTATAAAGCTCTCATCCTAGTATCAGAGACCTTAGCAGGTGCTCAGTGAATGGTAGTTACTGAGGAGCACGGGCTCTGGAGTCAGATTGCTGGGTGTGAATCTCAGCTCCACCACTTCCTAGCTGTGTGACCATGAACAACTCAGCCTAAGCTTCCGTTTATTCCTCTACATAATGGAGATATAATAAAGACCTACCTCAGAGGGTTGTTATTAGGACTAAATGAATTAATATATAAAAGTGCCTAGCACACAATTACTAGATAAACACTGGCTCTATTATTTAGCTAATATTTATTATTTAATACTTATTTGATAATATCCAATATTAAAAGACTTAAACCATTAGCCTTAAACTCTTCTTGTCCTGATGGTTTTAATCTAGGAATTATCATCAAACATCCAGATTCTCTAGCCTTAGATGGCAGAGAGGCTCAGAAACAAAGCCTGTCCAATCAGGAGGGAGTTCTTTGTAGCTCCAAATTCCTGAAACCTTCTCCCTCGGCAGGCCACCAGAAAAAGTCATGCATTTTAAGCTGCTGATGAAACTGATTAGGAAAGTCTTTTCCTTCACTGGGCTCAAAAGCAATGGCCCAATTAAAATTTTAATTACTAAGACTCTGTAGCAGTGGTTCTCAAGTGAGGGTGATGTTGGCCCCTAAGGGACATTTGGTAATGTCTAGAGATATTTTCAGTTGTCATAACTGAGGAGATACTACCGGTATTTAGTGGGTAGAGGCTAGGGATACTGCTAAACATTCCAACAATATACAGGACAACCCCCCACAACAAAAAATTATCTGGCCCAAGTGTCACTAGTGCTGAGGTTGACAAACCCTGCACTATAGGAAATTTGCTTTTGACAAGTACATAGTGGGAAAAACAGACTACACAATGGTATCCATGCTACAGTGGCAGCCAGGTATAAATGGCATGTGCATGTAAACGAGAACTGCTTAGGAAATAAGAACGTGAAAATGATTTGAGATGGTGGGGTATCTGAATTATGAGAATTTTAAAAAAAGTTTCTATGATAATTATTACTATGTTTAAGGACCAGAGAAAGAGTGAAGGCCAGAACTCAGTGGAGGCAAGAATGTCCCCAAACTACACCTCTCAGTTCTGATTATTCAGACATCTGCGACTGCCAGTGCCCCAAACCTCTATTATACAATGAATATTCTGCTCAGATCCCAGACCAAAAAACGAGTAAGGTGAGAGAGCAAAAAGTAGTGCAAACACTCTTTTCTGCAAAATCAAACCCAGAGTTTAACAGCTTTAAAAAGCTTATTCCACTATCACCCTGTCCTCTCCTCTCTCTTGCTCTTTTCCATCTTTAATCACTCAACAAGTAGTTACTGGGGAATCTACTGGTCAAATTAGACAAGATCTCCTATCATGGGTGGGGAAAGGGAAGCCCTCCAGACAGCTGAGAGAAACAGCTGATCTCAGAGCCCTTCTCAAGAGCCACAAGTCCTTATGGACCCCATAAGCGGCCCATCTTCTCCTGGTTGAGGAGCCAGACAAGATGGTTCCTGTGGCCACCAGAGCTCTCTCTCTCTCCCTTCTCATAGCAAAAGGTATAATAGATATGTGCCCAGACCCACTTACCAGGTCAGAAACCCCAAGCTTCTCAAGTCTCTGACAGGCCCAGCTGAAGTCTTAAAGATGCTGGCTCAGGCCTATGTGAAACTTTTCCAAGGGATTCCATGAAAACGCCATCTGGCATTAGAAGATTCAAATGAATGTCCCAGGATATGTGCTAAGAGATGTGAAAGGAAGGAGGAAAGTTAAGTGGGTTATCCTCAGTTTAAGAGGTAAACTGAGTTTAAAGTAAGAGGTAAACTAAGTTTACCTCTTAAACTGAGGATAACCCATGGAGGAGTATGTTGTATAACAGTCAACTCTTGCCATTACGAAGGCAGAGATCAGGATAAACTAGGAGGCCAAGAAGGAAGAAGTGCCAAAGAGGAACGAAATACACCAAGCCCTCAGCCAGATCCAAAGTTGGAAGGTTAGCTGGGGACGCCTGTAGTCCCAGCTATTTGGGAGGCAGAGGTGGGAGGATTGCTTGGGCCCAGGAGTTCGAGGCTGCAGTGAGCTATGATTGCACGACTGCACTCTAGCCTGCTGGGTGACAGAGCAAGAACATGTCTCCAAAAAAAAAAAAAAAAAAAAATAGGGAAGGCAGTGATGGAGCAGAGCCCAAAAGAACTGGTGACTTATTCTGGAGGCGGAGCCACTAAGGCAGTACTATCCCAGAGAAGAGGCACTCGAGCCAGAGCCTCAGTTTTAAAATGCTGCTTTGCCAGAGTCCCTTCTTTAATAGGATCCACTTCACAGAGCTGTCATACCAATTACAGGATACACAGTGCTCAGCACCAGGCCTGACACATGGCAGTAACTCAGGAAGCAGCAGCTCAATAGGGCCACTTCCAGGATTCTGTACTGACGAGAAGAAAAAGAAACTTAAGGAAAAGCTTGCAAGGGAAATGCCTCACAAGATATCCTGTGCAGCCAGAGGATACTGGGAAAGGGGGACACTCAACAATTTGATAAATATTTGGAATTAAGTAGTGAACAAAACATGCGAAAGTCCCTGCCTTCAAGGAGCTTGTATTCCAGTGGGAAGAGAAAGGCAGCCAACGAACAAGTAAATGTCGTAACGGCAGGGAAAAGGGGTGGAAGAACAGGGACAGAGCGTGCCAGCTGGGGTGCTGTATTAAATGAGGCAGGGGAGCAGGAGGCAGTTGGAAAGCCTCTCTGACTAGGCGACAGCTCAACAAGAACCAACAGAACGTCGATGTCTGGGGAAGGGAATGGCAAGTGTAGAGGCCCTGGAGTTGGAGTGTGCCTGGTGAGTGCCCAGGACACCCGGGGAGGTAAAGCGGAGAGGCAGGAGTCAGTGAGGCGGCAGCGGCCCACTCACGAAGGGCCTTGCCTCACTGCAAGGACTCGGGATTTTACTAAAATGAAATGGGAAGCTATCAGGGGGTCTGGGTGGAAAACAGCAGGGGGGATGAGCAGGAGGAGGGAGAGCAGTCACGCGGCTATGACCACAGATGACTGATGAATTTGGAGCTGTCCCAGTTGCCTCAGGCTACGGGGATTTTCAGCAGATCAGGAGTGACCATCAGCAACTGGCTTTCCCTGAGAGCTTCCTGTCTTCCCCACCCTTATCCAGCCATAAATAAAAATTCAGGAAATTTGTGTGGGTTAGGGGAGGGTACTAACTTTTCCTCATTGTCCATGAGGTGCCATGAACTATATAAGGTGTATTACTTTATTTATTCTTTACCATGGTCCTCTAAGCCCGACGTTACAGATAAGAAACAGAAGCCCAGGGAACTGGAGAAACTACCTAGATTTGTAAACCAATGTGGCTTTTGGTGGCACTATGCAGTGTCCTTGCTGGGACATTCTGTCATCGGATACCTGGCAAAGAAAGAAGGCACTGGACTTGTCTGTGCTGGAAAGACTTCCCAGGGCAATGAAAATGCCTGATTGGAGTTTCTGATGAAAGAAAGCATAAAAGGCTCAAACAAGCCAGGCAGTAATGCCATACCTCAAGCCAATTAGCCAGATATGCCAGACTGTTAAATTTCCTTCCGCTTCTGTCCTCACACTGACTGATAAAAGCTGAAACACCAAGAGGAGTGTGCAGAAGAAATATGCTATTCTATCCCCTCCCCGACAATCTCTGACTGTGGAATAGAAGAGGCCTCTCATAATATTTGCCAGTTGCCCAATGGCCTGACGGGCCCAGAAGGGTACCCCTGAAGATGCACGTCCCTTTCATTTCTTCAAATTACAAAGACCAGGGGCACTGGATAGTTCCCAACTTACAGGCTTAGTAACCTGGTTCAAAGGCCAATTGGGCTTTTGAGATCCAGGGGGGCATCCCAAAGGACTGTGCTGAAGTAGAACCTATTTCATTCTAAATCAATGCAGTGCCAGATATCACAGTCCTGATCCAGATAAAACCGCAATATCTGGACTTGCAAGCGTTAAATGGCAAGGGAAGGATCTCAAAGGGAAAGTGGTGACGGGACCAGACACCTAACGTGAATTCATAGCCACCTTCTGAAATGGTAGTATTTCTATGCATGCAACACATATTTACTGGTATATTTAAATATACCATGTGCTCAGCACTGTTCTAAGTACTATGGAAGCAGAGATGAAGAACAGGAAAAAGCTCTGCCTTTGTGAAGCTTATAAGGGGAGGCCAGGCACATGCAAAGAAAGATCAAAGAGGTTAACTAACTTGCCCAGGTCCTAGTGCTAACAGAACCCAGCTCTCTCACACCACTTTACCTGTGTCTACCAGGAAACTGTGTCTTGCCATAACTACTAGGTGGTTTTTTTTGTTTTGTGTTTTATGCGAGGGTACAGATAAGGGAGGAACAAGACTGAAAATAAAGTGTTTTCCTTTGGTGAGTGTTTGAGAATTTCTGTGGAATCTGCACTGGATCACAGCAGCAGGGCATAATGAGAAAATGCACTTAGCTTGGCATCAGGAGACTTATATCCTATTCAAAACTCACTGACCCTGGCAAGTCACTAAACCTCTCTGGGCTTCATGGCTTAAATATCTCTAAAAAGAGGGGGTTAGCCAAGCAAGGAATGGTAAATGGGTTCATCCTACCTAACAATTCAAACCTAATCATAGCGGCCGCCTAGAATGCTTATTAGAAAGAAAGATTCTGAAGCCACATTCATGAGTAGCAGAAAGAGCCATAACTGACTAGTGAGGTTTGCCATGAGGTCAGAAGGGTGATTAACCTGGTTTGATCATGAGGACTCTTCCACTTCTGATTTGAGGTATCTGAGTGGGAGTCTTTTGAATTTGGTGATAGAATTAAAAACCCCCTTCTTTCATGACCTTCTAACCAATTCACAGAACTTTCCTTAAAAAGACAAATTGCCTATTTTCTTATATAAACCTAAAGATATTGTTGTGTTTAATTCTTCACTTTAAACAGTCCTGTTACTATGTCATATTTGCAAGAATCTAGAAACAGTTCTGTTACTTAGAATGCTTCAGTGAACAGGAATTCACATGTTGCCATTGGAACTTGCCGTAATGTTTCCAAAGATCTCCCATCCCATATGCCATTTTGCAATGTGACCTTACCACTCCCCAATAAAGGAATGAAGTCTATTTCCTCCCCCCTTGAATCTAGGCTAGCCAGACCAGTAGCTGCTTTGACCAAGAATGTGATGGAAGTGACATCGTAAAACCTCTGAGCCCAGGGGGTAAAACACCTGATGATCATTGTATTGTGGTTATTTAGGTGTGGGGAAATTTGGGTGAAAGGTATACAGAATCATTTGTACTATTTCTGCAATGTTTTTTGTATGTCTGAATTTGTCTCAAAATTAAAAGTTAAATAAAAAGTTTACTTTTTTTTTTTTTTTAAGGAAAACCTAGTACTTCCACTCTTGCCTTCCAATGTGGAAGGAGCCTAACTATGCTGAGGACTCCCATGCTGTGACAACAGCACTGAAAGGTCACGCAGAAGGATGGAGATAGAGGGGAGGGAGAGAAATCCCACCCCAGCTGTTTCAACCATCTCAGCCGAGATGCCGGACGTGATTTTTTTTTCCTTTTTGGATTTGAGAGAACAATTTCTTGTTAAAATGAACCAGAAGTACAAGATCTCACTGAAACTGAAATAGTTAACAGAATTTGGTTGAACTTAATCAAACCTTTAAGGGAAATAAGAGCATCAATCAAAGCCACTAAGAATGGAGAAGACCAAGACTGGTTTGGAACACACACAGGAATACTAGCGTTTCAGCATGGGTCTGTTCTGACCCCTCCCTGCGGTCAGTCTGCCATCAGGCTTCCATTCCTTTCTCCCTTCTAAAGCATCTGCCAAACCAAATGGCTTCTTTCTCTGTATTGCAGGTGTAAGTCAACCCAACAGGACCCCTTTGGACAGGATACAAAGCCAAGAGGAAAGTTTATGAATCTTATTTGGAGGGTTAGAAAGTATACACACCCAACCTAGCACACTGGTTATCATCATCTATGTTCCAGCTCCAGCAGATGCCCCGTGGAACAGAGATGAATCAATCTTTCCTGCCACGCCCTATCCAAATTATAGAACCTCTAACCTCTAAGATTGGGGTAGTTTGTGACATAACAGTAGATAACCAAAACCTACAAGGAACTTCCACCTGTGGCAAAAAGCCTTAAATTCTAGTTTGGCAAGATGTGCCTCCCAAATGAGTCTTTTGGATCTAATTCTTAGGCTGAGGTCAGTTTCACATTCTTCTTGGCTAAATGCTTTTGTTTCCTGAGTTCCTTTTATACAGCACCCCCGCTATTATTTCATTAAGATTTATCTTCTTGTGTATCTTAAGAATATTAGAGTGTTCCCCCCCCTCCCCCTTTTTTGTATGAAGGTTTTTTTCTCCCTGCATGGTTTGTTCCCTCAGAATCCCTTTTTTCTCTGTTTGGATTACCATCTTTCGTTTTGGAGGCTTTCTTTATTCAGGTGTCTGGTGAACTGTTGCCGGTTAATATTTAAGGGTGAGGTTCTGTCACTTGCAGCCTTCAGAGTCTCGACTAAAACAAATGGTGAAAGCCCAAACTACAACTGTAAGAACAGTTTAATAGAATTCAGACATTAAGATGCTATACTGGGCTGGATGCAGTGGTTCACGCCTGTAATCCCAGCACTTTGGGAGGCCCAGGTAGGAGGATTGCTCGAGGCCAGGAGTTTGAGATTGGTCTGGACAACACAGTGAGATCCTATCTCTACCAAAAAAAATTTTTTTTTAATTAGCCAGGCGTGGTGGCATATGCCTATAGTCCCAGCTACTCAGGAGGCTGAGGCAGGAGGATCGCTTGAGCCCAGGAGTTTGAGGTTGCAGTGAGCTATGACGACACCAATACACTCCAGCCTCGGCAACAGAGAGAGAGCAAGACCCCTGTCTCTTAAAAAAAAAAAAAAAAAAAAGACGCTAAACTGGACATAAAGTGGAAACTAATTGAACTTGGAGAGAGAAGAGGTGCTTTGAAAGAAGTCTGTATAGGGTGCAGTTGAAGCAAATAGGAGTGGTAAAATCTACAGGCAGTGTGTTGTAAGGAAAAACTTCATGGAGGAAATGATATTTTGTTTCGATCTCCAGAGATGTGGAGTATAGATTAGGGGCAGAGTGGGAATTAAGGGGTGGGGAGTGAAGGGAGCAGCATGAGCAAAGGTATATGGACCAGCATGGCAGGGTAGAGCCCTTACCTACATATAGACTACATAGATCCTGGATTGTAAGCTATATAGTTACTGAACAAGACATCTGGTGTTCCTGGAAGGTGGTAGATACAGTTTGCACACAGGAGAGACGTGAATTGTTGAGAGCAAAGGGCAAAATGTAGTAGATTGTCTGCATGGTCACCAACAAGTCCTCTCATTCTGTATTCACAAGCCATTCCTCTGGTCAAGATGGAGTCTATTTTACACAAATGTTTATAATAGCTGAAAAGTAGAAACAATCCAAATGCCCATCAACTAATGAATGGATAAATAAAATGTGATATATCCATATAATGGAATATTATTTGGCAATAGAAAGGAATGAAGTACTGATACATGCTACAACATGGATGAACCTTGAAAACATTAAGCTAAGTGAAAGAAAACAGTCACAAAAGACCAAATATTATATGACTCCATTTATATGAAATTTCTAGAACAGAAAAATCTATAGAGACAGAAAGTAGATTAATGGAGGTGAAGGGAAATGGGGAGTGACTGTTAAAGGCATGGAGTTTCTTTTTGGCATGATAAAAATGTTCTGGAAGACTGGGCGTGGTAGCTCACACCTATAATCCCAGCACTCTGGGAGGCTGAGAAGAGAGGATTACTCAAGTCCAGAAGTCTGATATCAGCTTGGGCAACATAGCGAGACCTCATCTCCACAAAAATAATAAAATTTAAAAATATTCTGGAATTTTGATAGTGGTGATGGTTGAAAAACTCTCAATATTGTACAATTTAAATGGGTTAATTGTATGGTATATGAATTATATCTCAATAAAGCTGTTACCAAAAAAAGTGGGAGAGGGAGGAGATGGTATCTGTTGCTCCTCCTACTGAATATGGCTAGCCTTGTGACTTGCTTTGAACAATGGCTGTGCCACTTCTGGGCCTAGCCATCAAAAGCCTGGCAGCTTCCACTTTCATCCTATTGGAAGCTACTTGTTATGTAAAGCAGCTCAGGCTAGACCTCTCAATAATAAGAGAGGCCTCATGGAGGCAAACCAAGATCTTAGTCATGTGAGTGAGGCCATCCAGGACATCCTAGTCCTGGTCTGGCTAACAGCCAAATAAAGTCACATGAGTGACCCCAGGAGAAATCACATGAAACAGAGGAACCTCCCAGTCAACGCAGAGTATCATGAGAAATAATAAATCATTGCTGTTTTAAGCCACTGAGTTGTGGGGTGATAATGTTATACAATAGATAACTGAAACATAACCTCTCTGAGCCTCAGATTCCACCTCTGTAACATGGGAATGATACTACAGGGTTGTTGTGAAGATTACATTAGGTTAATACCAAGCACTGTATTCAGGAAATACTAGTTGCTACAGTTACTAAAAACTACCCAGGAGATCCTTAAGGTAACCTACTAGGTATGCTCTCTACGATGCCTCAGTCTCACAAGCACCTGCTGCTTCCAATCACATGGTTTCCAAAAGGGATGGTTTCCTAAGAAAAACAAAAGGTGGTTTTTGGCCACAATTTCTGAAAAATAAACTCTGAATCATAAACAGATGACAAAAGAAGGTTCTGCTTAGATAGCCATCTACCCTCACCTGCCCATGCATTCATAACACCTTTTTTAAAGCTCTTTAAAATTAATTACCAGACACAAATTAAGAAAAAAGGAGACTCCCCCTGTCTTTGAAAAAAGACCATATTTCTACCTATGTAGCCATTAACAAAATGGATTACACAGTTGAACCTGAGTGGCGAGCAGCTCTATAGTAGTAGATAAAATCATCCAGCTGGAGATGAAAAGCTTAAATTTCCATACAGAGTTCAGATACACAGCATGAGAACACATGATTCTCACTGGGGATCCCAGAAGCAATATCGAGAGCAAGGAATGAAATGGGTCCCTAAAGGGTTCATCCTTTAATCAGCCTACAACCCCCAAAGGGTCCCATTCACAGAACCTGGACCCCAGATGAGAGAACTTGACCATCTGGCATCACCTGCCATGTTTGGGTACAGAATGGGTCCAGAGAGTTAACAATTCACATGCTAATGACAAAGAAAGAAACTCCACAGAAAAGGATATCAAAAAGTTTTCAAATGCATTTGTGAAATCAATCACGATTGAAAGGGTGAACTAAATGAGCCTTTAATCCTAAGAAGAATTAAGAAATTATTTTTCCTCAAAAAGGCTAACATCAATACTTAAATTACACCAAAAGTAAGAAAGAGGACCAAATCTGTATTTTCTCACGAGGGGAAAAAGTCCATCAATCTGGAAAGCATTTATTCTAGACAAGTTCAATAAAGTTCTAAGCTCATCAAATACTAGTTAGAGAGTCAGTACAAACAATGCTGGCCCAGAAATGGACAGAAAAAACATGAAGGCTACGGTGAAAGATGTAACGCCAGGCAGGCATTAGGCTGAGTTCATTGGATAACCCAAATCCTGGGATGATTTTTTAAAAAAATCAATGCATAATATATAGCAAAGTGCACAAATCATAAGTGCACATCCTGAAGAATGTTTCTACCTAGATTAAGATACAGAATATTCCTAATATGCCAGAAAGTTCCCTTGTGCCCATGCTAATCAATAACCAATCCCCCACCCCAGCCCAATTCCATAGCCTGAAGCAACTATTCTGATCTATAGCACCATAGATTCTTTTTGTCTATTTTTGAATTTCACATAAATAGAATCATACAGTATGTGGACTTTTCCATCTGCTTTCTTTCATTCATCACAGGGTTATTTCATTTTGAAGCAGAAAACCCAGACACTGAGATTTATTTTCAGGAAATGCTCCTGTGACGTCACAGATTTGAATACCAACTATTCTGATTACATTGGTTATACTTCCTGCATTCTTTTGAGCATGCATTATAAAACTGTTACAACAGAACAGAATCTCAGACTATACAAGTTTTCCTTCAAGATAAACTAAATTCTTTAAAGGTATTCAAATGCTTCCATTTTAACAGAGTATAAGATGTGACACTATAAAAGTAGAATCTTTCCCATATTGAGCACAAAATGCCTCTTAAATATTATTTTTCTTCCATGGCACCTACCTATTCTAAAGAATCCTCATATCCTAGAATAAAATTAACCATCAATTCTGTTAATTTTGATTAGTAAAGAGTTAAACTATAGGAAAACCTCTCGGAGGAAGGCTAAGGCTTTAAATTTAGATGAATGTGAATCAGCTCAGAAAATGCAGGAGAGGGACAACAGTGTAGCAATAAATTATAGGTACAGATTGTTAAGCCAAATTATCAGGATTCTAAGCTGGAATGTGCCACTTCTAGCTGGGTGACCTTGGGCAAGTCATTACTCTACTTTGTACCTCAATTACTTCACTATAAAATGGGAATAACCTCATAGGATTGTTGCAAGGATTAAATGTTAATGTATATACAACTCTTAAGAGACCACATCGCATGTAATAAGCACTCAGTAAGAATCAGCTATCTTAAAAAGTTGAGCTATAAGAGAGCAGCTATCCTGCAAACCAATGCGTTACAAAATAGTGACCAAAACATCTAGTACAGTGCTTCTCAAGATATTTTATGTTTAATCCTTCACAAACTGAACTTTTTGTAAAATGCAAGATTACATGCTTGAATATCACAGCAATATCAAATTGCTCTAAAAGTTTCTAAATGTTTACTCTCACTTTCTATACTTATCTCATCATAGTCCAATAACCATTCGCTGTTCATGGACCGGCATTTTGTCTGCAGACAGAACTTTGAGGAGCACTGTTCTAGCACACAAGGAGGACTCTGAAGTCTGCTGAAACTAGTAGGTTAAATAAAATTATAAAACCATGTAGTAAAGAAAACCAACCCCAATAGCAAGGGCAAGAGGATGACTTGAGGGTCAATAAGCTGACAGATAAAATAACCCCTAACGGCTAAACCTGAAAAGCAAAACCGATTGCCAGAGCAAGAACCCAACTGGTACTTTCCCCCACCAGTGCTCTATGGGGTAGCGCTTAGAAAACTTGTCAGCCAGGAAGTCATCAGCCCCAAAGGGAACAAGAGGCATGATTGAAACAGGCAGAGCTGACTTAGGCCTTCTGAGAAGGAAGGAAGTCATTCTCAGGAGGAAGAAGCCACCATAAGTCATCATCAAGCTTTGGAGACATCAACCACAAGTCACAAAGGCCAGTGTTTCTTCTCTGCCAAAAAAACAATGCACACATTTCCTTTGGTGACATGGAACTGCACACATGCATGTAACCCACATGTTCACAGACACATACCTGTGGTTTTAGGCGGCTCCTGAGGTCCACCCTGCCAGCCATACTGTGGGTATCCTTGGTAGGGGTACCCCTGAGGAGGTGGGTAGGGCCCCCCCATAGGTCCTGGAGCCACTGGTTGTTGTGGATAAGGTGGGTATGGGGCCGTTGGACCAGGGCCAGGATACGGTGGAGGGTTCTCTTGGTTCATCAGGGACCTGCCAAATGCACCTAAGAGACAAAAAGAATGAAAATTATTTGCATTTAACTGGTGGAAGTCATTAGGAAAAAAATTCTAACCCAAAAAATCACTTACAAAATGCCTTAAAGGTGTCTCGAGCCTTTTACAAATCTCCAGTTCTGCCCATTTTGCTTCCTTCTCACCATCACAACCAGCTATTATCTTACACATTTATTTGCCTTTTCTCTGTTTCTCCCACTAGACTGTAGGCTGTGACAGCAGGGATCAAGTCGGTTTTGGATCACTGCCATGTCCCTAGAGACTTGCATAGGGCCTGGTACAAGGCAGTCCCCTAAATAAATGTGCTGAATAACAAGATATTTTATTTTTTAAATCCACTGACATGTCCAATAAATGTGATTGGACAGCTTTAATAAGGCAGAAAGCCTAACAGCACTATGACTCAGATCAGTAGACACTGACCCACTACTAGAAACCCTCCAATAAACAGGGTTGGACCACAGTGGGGTCTTCTAACAAGTAGCAGTGATCAACCAAAGGTAACCACTGCCGCTGCCCTGGGCACTGGAGTGATCTGGTTGCTCTCCTCAGACCCACTACTCTGCACGGTTGGGCAGAGCTGTCTATAGAGAATGCCAAGCATCTCCTCTGACCATGTAGGCTCCCAGGACTCTGGAGGGCTCACTAGGAGCCCTGACTTACGTCTATAGTTTCCTGTCCTCAGTGGTTTGCTTCTGTGAGTGAGGCCAAGCTTCCTGGTGCCCAAGCCTGTTAATCATTCTCTTGATTGGGCTTGAAACTTCAAGAGCCACATCTTGTTTCCATCATCTCTTTAACCTCTACAGTGCCCGGCACAGTGATCTCCAGATTAAAAGCAAAAAATTACTGGGGAACGCAAAGTATTCATTCTATGGATGACTCAATTAAACACTCAATTAAACGACATCTCTGTCATACTGCTGCCTTGTACTGTTACCTATCTCCTACACTGATATTTAACTTTTCATCTATTTGAGTGTCTTCTATTTTTAGTATGACACTAAAATTTAATAATTTTAATACTAAAAATTTAATAATTTCACTGTTATTTTTCATAATATGCAATCAATAAATTCATAAGTGACTTCATATGAAAGACAGAATAGTCATAAAGAAAGGTTCCCTAGAAAATCTGGATTAGTGTAACAGTGGACTTTGCTGGTTGCCCACATAATATCCATATTCTTCCTTCCTAATGGTAGTCGCATTTCCAGGTAGGTATCCATTCATTCTTCCTGTAGTTCACGTGCTTCAGGGAAAGCTCATCCCATTCCAGCTGCAGGGTGAGCCCAGCTTGGGTAGGTAAGCCAATTCAGGTCACCCTCTCCTCTTTTTCATCACGATTGAGTCAAGGGATCTAGGACTAAGCCAAATGCAAATGGCATCCCCTGGCCACTGGGACTGGTTCTGAAGTGGTTCTGTCAGTAAAAAGCTCAGATTTTCCCACCCGACCTTCTCTTCCCCTTAATACAGGCATGCAAAAAGTCTAGGAAAGACATGGCCTACAAAATTGCCGACACCCAATTTGCAGCAGTGAGAAGGAGTCAGCTTTAAGAGGAAGTGGGCATTTCAGAAAGGTGGAGCAGGAAAAAGGAAAGAAATATGAGTCCAGATGACTTTATAACAGCACATCAATCAAAGACTGAAGCCCAGCCTAATCTGAATTACCTCTATAGAATTTCCAGTCCTGGAAACCAACAGTAAGGTAAGCAAATGAACCCTTCTGGGGACATTCAACCAAACACACATTATGCAGTGCTGACTTAGCGCCTGACACTGGGCTAAGTGGGGTATAGCGATCACTATGGCTCAAACCCTTTCCCTGTGCAACTGGTTGAGAAGACAAGCATAAAAACAATGATTTATAGAAAAGGCGGTGAACAGACTGCTAGGTAGGAAGGAGTAGGGGCTTAAAACCAGTAGAAGGAGATGGAGGTACAGAGTATTCCTTGAAAGAGGTGGTTATAAATTGAAACTTTATAATATGGAATCAGGATGGCTTGGGGGTCTCTATTTCAATTTGCATGCTGTCTCCCCTTTTAGAGACCTTCTTAATTTTTTTTTTAGAGATGGGCTTGTTCTGTCACCCAGGCTGGAGTGCAGCGGTGTAATCATAGCTCACTACAGCCTTGAACTCCTGGACTTCAACCAATCCTCCTGCCTCAGCCTCACGAGTAGTGAGGACTACAGTCATGCGCCACCACACCTGGCTAATGTTAAAATTTTTTATAGAGATGGGGTCTTGCTATGTTACCCAGGCTAGTCTTGAACTCCTGACCTCAAGTAATCCTCCCACCTTGGCCTCCCAAAGTGCTGGGATTATAGGCATGAGCCATCACACCCAGCCACAAGATCTTATCTTTCCAGGAACTGAAAGGACTCAGAAAAGAACTAGACTAGAGTTCTTTCCCTTCTCTACTCTCTAGTCTATGCCAATTGGCAGTACACTCTGACATAGGAATGGCCTTTCCCTTTACCCTAATGCAAAGGCTCATGGTGACCAACACTATAATCACATAAATTTGGACTTATATAAATGCATTTCGTTTTTTTCTCTCCTACTAGGAAGGCTGTGGAAAACCTAGTGAGCCCTGGTTAACACAGAAATTAGTCAGATTCACTCCTATGTGGCCATTCCATTATTTATTTTTAAATCACAGAAGTAGAACACAGTCATCATAAATACTCTGTCCTGAAATTGAGTGTGACCTAATTTCATTTAAACTGTACTTTAACTTGAACAGTCCAACAAGACCATGTAGTAATGACTGTGCTCACTTTAGCAAAATCTGGACCTACATATTTTTCTGAAGACATTGTTCTTCTAAGAACAATGGGCAGTGAGGAGAAAAAAAGAACAAAGAGTATACTACTACAACTTCAGACTTCAATGATTCCTGACTTTTGTTGATCTACCTATTTGCATCTATTTCCTCATTATCCTGTGAAGTTCTTCCCCTGGAACCCTCAAAACTCTCTTCCAAGTGTACATGTCCTGCCCACTTATCTAGCCCTTAATCATATTTCCCCCTCATTTTTAGTATGTACCTTTCTCCCTCTGCCTGAAGAATCATGTAAGGTCTAGTGGGAAAAAAATCCCACATGCTATTCACAGAGGCATTTATAAAAAGCATAAACCACAAAGGTGCTCCAGCCACCATGACCCCCTTCCACACAGACTCCCTGCCTTTCCCAAGATAGGCAGTCATCTTAGAGGAATAAAGATCTGGATCTATTTTCAGTTTCCTCTAGGTAGAAAAAAATCCCAGTGAGAGAACAGCAAAAGTAAGAAAGAGCATCTGTGCTGGATCAAAGATCCTAGAGCAGGCATTTGGAAAGCAGGACTTCACCCAGAGGGAATCAATTGTTCCTAAGCTGGTAAAGAAGCAAACTAAAGTAAAAAAGATTACGTAACACTGATACAGTCTAGCACAAACCACTTAACATAGCCAAACACAAATGAGCTTTAGATTTAAGGTATGATACTGAACTTTGTAATGTAACTGCTTTCCCTCATAAATTTGGTCAGGTAAAATGTAAACCCTACTATAGAGGAGCGTTACAGTGTAACACTCGAATGTAAACAGTGTAAACTGTAGCATTAAAGACCAATCAGAGCTCCAAAAGGGACGGCTCAAGTAGTGCAGTAGCTAAGATCCATTAACAGACTGTAATGAACAGCACTATCGCATGATCACGTTCAAGACACGCTCAAAGTCATGGTATTAGCAGCCATTCAATCACATAACACAATGAGAAGGGCAGAAGCTATTCTTCGGGAAAGTAATCAATGCAGACAAGACAATATGAAAGACCTCATCAAAGTAGATATGCAGGAAAAAATATTTTCCAAAGTTGTTATTATTTTTTAAATTTTAAGATACCTGATAGATTGGCATCAATTCTGCAGACGGTACAGTGGAGGATTTTCCTCTGGAACAACTCAACAGTCCCAGTGGAAAAAAAAAGATACTAATACTTGGGGAGACAACAAAGAAATGACTCACACAATCACCCCATAGTGTGCCCATGCACACAGAACTTCTAATGGACTTTTTATTGCCTCATGCATAAATGAATGGACAAAGATTATCAGACATTAGAGGAAAGCCTCCAACATAAAAGACAGACCAAAACAAAACAGAGAAAGGAAAAAACAAACTAAATGTCCAAAGAAAGAAAATAGTTAAATAAATTATGGTGCATCTGTATAACAGATTTTTTTTGCAGTCATTTTTAATTTATGCTTTTTAAGTATGACTTAATAATACTGTATTAGAAAAATTTAAAAACTATATATTCAGCGTGACCTCAACTTTCTTTAAAATAAATATTAATAGATCAATGCAATAGAAGGAAGCATTGGTGTAAAACACCCATACAGTACAATCACCTAATTTAACAGAAAGTCACCACTATAATTCAGAAAGGAAAAGGTAGTTTTTCCAATAAATAGTGCTGGATTAATTGGATATCCTTGTGGAGGGGGGGATGAACCTTGATCCCCACCCTTATACACAAAAAACAATTCGCAATATATCATAGACCTATATATAAAAGTTAAAACAATCAAGTTTTTATTTAATAGAAGAAAGCATACCATATATTCATGACTTTGGCAGTATTTACATCATGACCTAGTAACTCTATTCTTAGATACATACCGAAGTGAAATGAGTAAGCCCACCAAAAGATAAATACAAGAAGGTTTAAAGCAGCTTTATTTATAATAGTGCCAAACTCAAAACTATCCAAATGTTCAACAGAACAGATAAATAATGATGTATTTATAGAGTAGAAAACTACCCAGCAACAATAAAAGAACTATTATTACATGCAACAACATGGATGAATCCCAGAGACAATGATGAGCAAAGCGGCCAGACTTAACAGACCTTCTATCCTTCAGTGATACTCTATGATTCCACTTATATGAGATGTAAGAATAGCCAAAACTAATCTAAGGATACTGAGGGGAAGGACACAGGGGAGCCTTCAGGGATGATGGAAATGTTTTGTATCTTGAGCTGAGTCATGTTTAAACGAATACAGGTGAACGCATTCAGTTGTACATAAAGATTTTCACCCTTTATTGTAAGTGGCAGAGTAATAGCATACAGACAATATTTGGCTAGAAAGAAAAAAATATAGTGGTTTTCCTTGGGTGCTGAAATTGTGGGCAATTTTTATTTACACTTGTCTGTGTTTCTGAAAATTCTTCAGTAAGAGAAATTATGTAATCAGGAAAAACATTAAGTTCTCTTAGTGCTTGCTTTCCACACTGCCCACCATTTTTAATGGCTAAAATGCCGCTTTAGACCTCCTATCCACTTCTGATACACCAATTTTCCTTCCCATTACTAATATTCCCCTTGTTAACAATCTATTTTTACACCTCTTCTTCGCTGCTTTTTGTGTGATTTTTATGGTTGTGATTCCCCCCCCCTCCCCCACAAGACACTTAAGTTCCCTGAGGTCTTTAAATGTTTTCGTTCTGCTTCAAACTGAGAAGTCACTTGGCTGGGTACCAGACTTGGGGTAAAAAAGCAAAATTCTTTGGGTTACGTGCAGATTCCCCCACCTTGGAACCCTTATTATCAAAGTCTAAAGTCATGCTTATCCTTCTATCCTTAAATTTATCTTCCTTGGTAACTTATAAAATTGTCTCTAAAGTATGAAAACATGACAGCAGACCTCACCCCAAGAACCTCCAAGTCTTTTTTATTTCTTTAAACTCCCCAATTAGCTGATCTTTTTAAAGGACCTTTGTAAATAGATTGCTTTATATTCTAAGTCCCTCAATATTTCTTGAATCTCACACCCATAATTTTGAGTGTGGTTTGTTGGCTAAAAAAAAAAAGCTTTAGAATTAGGTTTTTGTGCTGCCATATCATCTGTTTTACAGTTTTCATTAAATTTTAGTATTGACATATTACTCTATTCACACAGTCATTTGTTCATTCCATAAATGCTACCAGGAGTACTGACTATAACCCAGCATTAATGGTTCCCGGCACTACCGAGACAATGGTACACAAGAGACAGTTCCTATTCAGACTAGTGAGAGACACAGACATTAACATCAGCAATTACAAAACCAAGCTACGACAGAGGAAGCACAGGCTATTGTGAGCTCAAAGTAGAGACAACTAGGCAGGGAAGTCTGAGAAAGCTTCTAAGAGGAAGTGATGTTACACTGAGAGCTAAGCATAAACAGAAATTCACATTACTCTAACTCCCACGCTCTGGCCAGAGACACCAATCTGTGAGATGTCTCAGAGAAAAAGGAGAGTGCATTTGAGGAACTGAACAGGTTCACGGTGGCTGAAGTGTATCGTATGGGATGAGGCCAATGGGTCAGGTCACAAATAGCCTTGCTAAGAGCAGACTTTCAGGATTGTGGCATCTTCCTTTTCTATAGTTATTCTTTATTTCTTTTAAAAAGATTCACATAGCCCAGCTTGGTGGCTCGTGCCTATAATCTCAGCTATTCAGGAGGCTGAGGTGGGAGGATCGCTTGAGGGCAGGAGTTTGAGACCAGCCTGGGCAATACAGCAAGACCCATCTCTAAAAAATAATAATAAAATAAAAATAAAAGGATTCATGTAACTTTGTTTGTTGGATACTACTGGCAAACTTAATCATTCATTTATTTAACAATATTTATATTAAGTACCTATTACATGTCAGGCCCAGAGCTGGAGATAAGAGAGAAAGAACTCTAGCTGGCTTGCTCCTCCCCTTTAGCACTTCTATTAATAAAAATAAAATTATCTTTTCTATTTATCTGTTACTGTATCAGATGAGAAATACTGGAAGTTCTCCAACTTTCAAGGGTATGATGATGGTAGTTTGGCTATGCAGACTAGACAAAACCTACTTTGGGAAGTGCAGAGGGTGGTCAAAGAGTTATACAGGAGTTTGAGGTTGCTGTGACCTAGGCTGATGCCACGGCACTCTAGCCTGGGCAACAGCGTGAAACTGTCTCATTCATTCATACGTATACAAAATTAAATAAATAAATAAATAAATATTTTGGCACATAGCTTTAGAACAGCCTTTCTATGTAGTACACAATGACACAGAGCTCTGATGTCGCATCTTTCACTGAACAAGGACATCAGAGTACACATGGAAGCCAAAAAATAACACAGTGGCCTAGAGTGTTGATGAAGAGATTCAGAGACTGCCTTATTTATTTTCCTTTCTCACAAAGAATATTTGATATAAAAACTACACATTGCTTTTATAACTGAGTACATGTGAAGCTAAAAAATCTACGCACTATTTAGCAACGTGGTTTGCTAATGCCATTCAGGTAACTGTTTTAAGCCACTATCCCCAACAGTAAGCTGACACAAAAATGTAAGCATTCTTAATGTGTCCCTATAGATTAGATTAGGAACAGCAAGATCTGAAATCAAATCCACATTAATTATCCACCATAGTTCAGAATTATTAGAAAATACGGGCTATAGTCAGTCAATCTTATCTTCCTCCAATATTAAACTTGGTATGTACAGTTTAGCATTCTTCCAGACTTAAGAAGATAACATATCATCTGCTAAAATCTTTTTGCATAAAGCTTTCTATAAAGAACCTCTGGCTGGATACAGGACCTGTTGTTCTATAAGATATAACATTTATTAAACAGCCCTTGGAAAAAAATCATTACTACCTCCAGCTTTAGCAAGAGCGAGACCCTGTCTCTACTAAAAAAAATAGAAAGAAATTATCTGGACAACTAAAAATATATACAGAAAAAATTAGCCGGGCATGGTGGCACATGCCTGTAGTCCCAGCTACTCGGGAGGCTGAGGCAGAAGGATTGCTTGAGCCCAGGAGTTTGAGGTTGCTGTGAGCTGGGCAAACACCATGGCACTCACTCTACCCAGGGCAACAGAGTGAGAGTCTGCCTCAAAAAAAAAAAATCATTACTACCTGAAAATATGAACAACTAAAATGGCCTACCCTTAGCCACCCAGGCTTTGGTGTCCCATTCCTCCCTAATGTTTGGAGGAAACAAATTTTCCTTTTACAGAGGGTCCATCCTTTTTTCTTAAAACTCTTCGATAAAGACACACTTTTAAGTAGAACCCCAAATAAATAAAAACATTCTATCCTCTGAACCAGAAATTCTACCTTTAGGAATTTATCCTATAGATATATACTTATGCCAGTATGTCAAAAAAATCCAACTTTATACACATACACACACATGATATATAACATCCCAAATGTCCATCGATATGGGCAATGGTTAAATAAACCACAGTATTTTCAAACCATGGAACTGCTGCTACATGACCCTTAAGAAGAATGAGGTAGAACTACATGTGCTGATAAGGAAAAGTGCCCCAAAAAAAGCAAATTGCAACACGGTGCATTCTATTATCCCATCTGAGTTTAAAAATGAAGTTCTATTTCTAGACCTGAATAGATTATACAGTTATACTAATAAATACAAGTATTGATTAAACTGAACATTTATGTTATATATACTTTTTCATACATGTCACACACAACAATAAAAGTTAAAATTCCTGCTGAACATCTTTGGGTAAAGTCAGCCACATGGCTTTTAGGAGTATATAATCCATTTCTTAACTCACTGAGCGAGAAAGCCATGCTTCTAGACGCTTCCAACAACCATCCAACTACACCAAGAACACAATTTGTTTCAGCTGCCAGCTGGAAAAACCTGGTTCCAAGGAAGATCCATAGTCGCGAATAGTCTGGTGGGTTCCAGGCCAACTTCACCAAGGGCCCCTTCTCCAGCTGTCATTCATCATGTATGGTTCCCTCCAAAAACCAGAGGATTGCCTGGATGCAGGACTCTCTTTTTCTTTCAGCTTCTGGAAGGAGTCCTCAAGGACTCAGGCCCTTGTCTAACAGCTTCTATCATTGCCAGCAAATCCTTACCACGACCCCCTCCCCATATATCTCGGACCCCCATTTGGGAGAGGGCCACATCCAGCCTCACCCGACCACTTGGCTCAGGAACTCTGGTCAGTCCTCACCAACGCTGCTATCTAAAAGGCAGTGGAAAAGTGAAGGTTGCCTCCTCCTCAGAAAAAAAAGGCTAGGGACCTCTGAATTGCATCTAGTTACTGGGACATACAGGACAGCATTGTAACTCTGGAACTTCAAACAGTCAGCCCTCAAAGTGAGAATGGAGAGAAAATGAGGCCCAGCAAGAGAAAGGATCAAAAGAGAGGGCAGCAGTGAACGGAAGGGAAAGGAAAAGGGAAAAAGGCTGTTAACAGTAAAGTAAGTTGGGAAAATAAAAGGAGAGGTTAGGGCATGGAGAGAGAGAGAGAGAAGGGAAGAACTCTGCACCCTGCCAAGTTGAGAGGACATAACAGAAAGGGACAGGTCCATCTCTCCCAACAAGCCTGACAAGGCCACTTCCCAGGCCAGGTCCCCCGCCAGCACGGCCCCTGAAAGACAGGCTCTGCTCGCCTCCTCCCAGAGCATTAGTTTAGGCTTTGTGGGAAAGTTGAAATCTTGATGGTTTAGAAAGAGGCCCCTACAGCTTAATGTGCTGGCAATTTAACTAAGCCCTCCTGGTTCCTGATGAATATCAAGCCAGCCACAGCTTTGCTCCACCATGAAAGAGTGCTCTCCTGACCCTCTGAGGGAGCAGCAGCTCAGTCAGCACTGCAGGGTGGCTCTTAATGGACAACAGTGAATTTCTCTTCACACTGCAAATACCAGTCATGCCTACCATGTGTGGCACCCTAAAAGACTGTACAAGCCCAGGGCAGCTCCCCCCTGCCCTTTCTTCTGTTTTCATAGGATTTTTAAACAAATAGTCTTTATGGACAACAAAGATTGGAAAAACAAATGCTGGATGATAACTTCAGATTACTGTCATTGGCAACATCCACAAAATGCTCACTATATGTGAAAGACAAGATGCTCAAAAGTTGGGTATACAGGTTAAAAAAAATAGCATCCTCCCTGAAGAAAAATCTGAGTTTTCTAGGGCCACACTTGCACAGAAAGAACAATATAACATAGCATCAATGAAGCCACAACCCTGGCAAAGGGCCTAGAATTTAACATAGTATACAACCTCACCACCACTCATGCCTCTCTCAGCAAACTTCATATCGAAACACCAGTGGCTTCTCATTGCACTTCTTTGTAGCTCCTAGATTCTTCATTCTGTGGCCTTCCTAGTATCACAGAGCTACACCAGGAAGACAGTATTTAAGGGGCTCTCTCTAAAGGCCTGCCTACCCCAAGCCACCTTACCAACCATCCACAGTCGCCTGAAAAACTCACTATTAGTGAGTCATATCTTTGGGTGAAGGTAGTACTTCCCCAGGTGGGATATGTAGCATGATTTGGCAAACATGGACAAACAACTTTAATAGTTATGCCTTTTTGTATTTACCTTCTATTTGTGGCAGGTGATATAGCTGTTTTCAATTTAAGGTAAGGCAATGACACAGTTTCCCTTTTAAATACATTTTAGGGTTTGAAAAATGGATCGACTTAAAGAAAAATGTTAATAGTACAGATGACATAAGACAAAAATCATAGGAAAACAAATGAAGTGTGAAAAACACTGGGGTTTCCACTTATAAGACCCTTACTTTAAATAGAACTACCCCTCACTGGAGTTTCTCATACAGCCACCACCAGACATTTAAGATCACCAAGAATTAGTTCCGCAAAGTTAGCAGACACAGAAGGATGCAGAAACTGGGATCAGAGATTAGATTGGCTTTATAGAAGGTGTCGCTGGGGAGGAAAGGCTAGGGGCAGGGGAGAGGACAGAGTCTGGAGTGTCCTGGAAGCTAGTGGCAGCAGGAAAACACTAAACATTTGGCTTAATGATAAGGCACATTCATACAAATGTCCCACTCTTCACACCTATTCTCCCCAACTGATCTTGCCCAAGGTCCTGATACTGAAAGCTGACTGGTAAAATGCTGCATGCAGCATTAGAAATTCAATGTGGCAAGAATCTAACACCATTTCCAAGGTCTTCCTCTCCTCAAATATGTTTGCAGTTCAACCATTCCCCATGAACATAACAATGACCATGTCTAGATACTTTTCAGTTATGATGTATTTTCTGAGCCAATGTTCTTGAGACTGGCTAATGATTCTTTACGACATATCATCAGGGAACTAGAGATAGGCAACTCTGAATAAAGAAGGCATTACTCCCGAATGATTAAACTCACCTAAATCCAACGCTCCTCCCACTATGACTATTAATAGTCCCTTAAACCATTTAACAGAAAAGTTCATAAAAATATAAATCATCCGTTGTTTTTGGCAGTCACACCACAGGCTTGTTCCTACAGAAACTGGACTCGAACCATCTGTCTCCCTTGCTTTAGATGTGAGGACCCATCTAGTTTCCCAGAACCAGCTTTGAGGCCTATCTAACATTCCACATATGTCTCCTGAAAACTACAAAGACATCATTCCAAGCTCATTTCCTTTTGAAGAGCCCTTTGTATAGTGCCCAAAGTGGTGCGAACCTTTTTGGTTGTGAGGCTGGAGGGTCAACTCATGTTCAATTTCCTTGCTTCTATACTGCTGCTTTTTAATTGCTGACTCCCATTTTAAAGCCAAGCCAATTAGTAGCCTTGGTCAAGTGTGGGGAGCTTGGAAGCCCGTAACACATACTCAGCTAAGCCTAACGAAAACAGGAAGCCTTTTCTGTCATAATTTCCCTTGTGTGCAAGAGCTATACCTGGCCAATAAAATGTCAGAAATCTAAAAGATGGATGTCATAGTTCAGTAGTGTCCCTGGGCATACCAGCAAGCACTTGAATCCCTACTAGACTGAGAGACAGGATTGGTGGCATGATCTAGGATAGGGAAATTTCAAAAGATGACTATTTCGCTCCTCACCCAATTTAGTAAACAATATAATCCACTTCTGTCTCTAACAGAAGAGTTAATAACTAACTCTGTTTAGGGGTGTGACACTTTCTGATAATACTCTTGCTGTTAAAAGGATGCAGGATCAAAAGGTGCCAGCCCCACAGCCTACCATGTTACTGGTTTACTCCAGGCACTCTAAAAGAGCCAACACCTGGTTAACAGAGAGTAAAAGGAAAAAGGGTAGTGAACAATTTGAGCTTGTGTATATATGAAATGCAAACACAGACTTAGGCCTAGGCCTCCAGATCTTGATTATAGGTTGCTTGATAAACCAAGCCCACACACTCTAGGAAAAAAAAACCAGCAGCAGCAAAAAGACCTTAGAGTTTGAATAAGGCTTTTACAAAAATTTAGACCTTCCACCTCTTTATTTCATGATATCTCAAAATAAACCATTCATCCAAGAATTAAAATATTCTGCTTTGGAGGAGCTCAAATTTCATATAAGCCTCTCATTAATTCTCCTCGGTTCCTCTGTGAAGGGGGTACTGGCCATTACTTGGTTCAAGGTCAAGGAATGTTTCCATGCCAAGAAAGGTGTGCCCTTCCAGTGAGTTGGGTGACAAAGGTAAGGAGCTCAGAACTCTCCACCCCATACCCCCAGCCCTGCCTCTCACCTTGGCCCAATTCTCCTTAAGTGAGAGCATTTCTGCTGAAGGCCAGTCTCAGTGTTTATTATAGCTTGTATTTAGGGAAACACACTAACATTTTTTTCCTGACAATAAGTCTTAAGTTCTCTACCAACGGGAAAACGTGTGGGGGTGGCAGGGGTGAATGAAAGCGGAAAATTTCCAAAAACTCTTAGCCTACTTAACTGCCCTGACAGCACATAGTTATTTTGCTTGGGGGAGGAGGGAGTGGACTGTTTCTTTCCAAAGGAAGTATAATTAGTTGGCCAGTTCAAATACTATCAAAGAGATATAGAAAATAGGTAACAATTTTCTATTTTCTAACGTGTCCAAGACATCTAATTTCCAGTGACTGTTTTTTTGTTTTGTTTTTGTTTTTTTCTGAGACAGGGTCTTGCCCTGTCGCCTGGGCTAGAGTGCAATGGCGTCATCATAGCTCACTGCAACCTCAAACTCCTACCTCAGCCTCAAGAGTAGCTGGTACTACATGCACACACCACCGCCCCCAGTTAATTTTTCTATTTTTCATACACACAGGGTCTCACTTTTGCTCAGGCTGGTCTAATTTTTCTACTTTTTGTAGAAAGGGGGGTTTTGCTCTTGCTCAGGCTAGTCTCAAACTCCTGGCCTCCCAAAGTGTGAGGATTACAGGCATGAGCCACCTCGCCTGGCCTCTAATTTTCAGTGATTTTTAATATTAAGAGGCTCCTACGATGCCCTTTAAAAATCACTATCATAATCCCTACCAATGAACAGGAACACAGAGGGGAAAAAACTACTCTGGCCTTTGCCACACTTTGGGGCTTGTTTTACTGAGAATGACTTCACTGATCTGACTGGAAGTTCCCTTTCCCCACGCCCACCACTCTGGATTTGTCTCCCTTGAGTGCCACGCTGGTTTCTACACAAACCAGCTGTGGCCACTTTCCTTAGCAATTCCCTAAACTGCCTTTTACTGTACAAGATCCCTGGAGGTCCAATTCTGTTTTCTGGAGTCAAACAAATAACAAATTGGTAGAAAGGTTTAGCCATTTTGCTTCCTCCCAGAAGAAAGAAGTTGATAAGTTTCAACATAAAATGAACAACTGTACTTTTTTTGGTCACAGCATCAATAAGCTCCAGGGCTGGGAAAAATCATAAATCACCAAATCGTTCTGCTTCATATAATCGAAATATCTTTTTCCTGTGTCTCAAGAAATTAGGACAAAATGGCCAATTAACACTTAAGCAGCCTTACACTGAGACGCCCACAACCTCAGAGAAGCTGGTAGAAAAGGACTCTGGGTTTGAGATCTTTGTTCTACAATTAACAGAGAGTATGGAATTCCTTTTAGTTTACCCAATGCCCCGGGTTCATGTTTTGGGTGCAACTCTCCTTTAATAGCTTCCCCTTATTAAATCTCCTACCAGTCATTTGGGGGGTTGGATTTCACCTAGGGATAACTGGTCTTTGTAAGACACTCTGAAGGGCAAAGTGCTGTGGACGTTATAACCTCCCTACATACTGAAGGGAGAAGAGCTCTCCTCTAGTCATTAAAGTCGGTCAAATGAGATACGAGAAAATGAGCTGCTGTTGGGTGTGTCCTTTCTCTCATAAGAAGGAATTAAAAACTATATGTTAACATGATTATTCCACAAAGTTTACATGTACCGAAACATCTCATTGTCCCCTATAAATACACACAATCATTATCTCTTAATTTAAAAATTTTTAAAATCTGTTAACAATGGCTGCGGCGTTAAGGCACCTGTCTGTGCCCCCAACCCTATTTCATAAGCAGGGTTAGAGGACGCCCACCAGGCCACGGTGTCGTCTCCTCTTTTCAAGAGTGTCGCAACGTCCTCAGTGTCTTCCCGTCATAGTGTTCCCCTTTTACCCCAATCTAGCCGACATTTCAGTGGCTCCCCACAACACACAAAGCCTTAGCTGGGCACTCAAGAGTTTTTTCCTAAACAGCCCTAACCTAAGTCTCCAAACTTTATTTCCCAAAACAGCCCCAGAACGCAGCCCAGTTAATCACCAAATCGTTTTTTCCTTTACCTCCTGCGTAAGGTCCATGGTCTCCTTTCCCAGACGTCCCCTTTTCCCTTCCCCCTGCTCTTCCAACCCCCTCTGCTACCAGATTAGTCCCCACCCCTCAAGACACCGCTCAGATTTCACCTTCCCCAACAGGTCTACTCCGATCCCAATCCGCCGCTCTCGAAAGCAGCCAGGATTCCTTTTCTCCCGCAACACCTTCTCTGATTACCCCTGGCCCTGAGCGCCGGCTTTGAGTCCCCCACCTACTTCCAGTTCGCCCCCGACTCCTGCTCCCACCCGCGGGGCTCCCGCCTGGCCTCCCGCCCCAGGGTGGCCCAGCTCGGAGCACGCATCAGCAGTGCCTCAGAAATCGCAGCCCAAAGCGAAGAAATCCAGGAGCCTCCCGCGGACGTCCTGCGAGACCGGGTGTGGCGAGCCCCGCTCTCCGAGCCCGCCGACTCCTAGCGAGGCAAGAACTGCAGAGCTGCGGAGCGCCTTAATCCACCCCGAGAGGCCGGGCTGCCGGCTCGGGGACGGGGAACCCGCGAGCACCCGCGGGGCGCCGGTAGGGCTCCTGGAGGGTTGCAGCCGGTTCCCTGGCTCCCGGCCCCTCCCCGGGGCTGCGCGCGCCCCCGCCGGCTCTCAGGGCGCTCTTCCGGGAGCTCAGGGGTCCGGGACGCGCCCTGTCCGCGCCTTACCCCTCCCCCGGCCCCGGCGTGGCTCGGCCCGGGTCTGCCGCGCCTCACCTCTCCTCTCCACGAACCGGCTGGATAGTGGTGGGGTCGGGAACTGAGGAGACCGCACTACAGCGCACTAGACTCGCCACACCTGCCTCGGAGCGAGTGAGGAGCCGCCGCGCGTCTGACGTCACAGCCGCCCCGGGCGCCGGGAGCCCGGAGTCACCTGATCACCCTGGCAACGCGCGCGGCGCGGGGCGGGGCGGGGCGGGGCGGGGCGAGGCGAGGGGCGGTGTCACAACACAGGCCCCGCCCCCAGCCGCTGGGCCTCGGGGCTCTTTGCTGGCCGTAGGCGCCGCGGGGGCGCGACACTGGCCTCTGGCGTCTCCGAGTGCGACGGATACCTGAGATTGGTTCTGAGACTCCCGCAGATACCCTCTCGCCGCTAGTGCGGGCGCCTGGGAGAGACAAGGCCAGGGGCCCTGCGGGACCCTGCTCAGGGCGTGGCACGCGGGGTTTCCTGCGGGCTGCTGTCTCTCGTGACTTTCGGTCTACACCCAGCTAGTTTTGAAGGCTTACGCCCCCCCCGCCCCACCCCCCGAGCTGTACCTGGCAGGACTGGGGCGGAAGCTGATAACTGGATTGCTCTCTCTGGCAACTTTTCCCCATAAACCTTGCAGCAAATAGTGCAGCCAGTATTTAACAGTGTGATAAGACTACATTCATGTCCGGAGGGGGAATGGGAGAAGCCCAGGCTGGGACCTTCTGTCCCGAAGGTCTTTATCTCCTATTCCAACAGGAAGAGAAATCACCGAAAAGCTCCCAGAGCAAGGCCTAGAACAAGCTTGCAAGTCCTACTTGCAAAAATTTTATTTTTCATTTTAGAAATTGATTTTCTCTCCATATTCCTCCCCTGGTTTGCTATAATGGTATGCCTACCTACACCTTTGTGACTCTCCAGTCTCCTCAAATAGACCATCAGCTTCAAAATGAAAATTTAACTCCCCTTGGAGGTCTCAGTTTGAGAGCCACTGCTTATCTCATCCCTTCTCTTCTTGCTGACTGATTTTCATTTAAGTTTACCCTCTTAATCTCTGCACTGCCATGAATGTTTCATATATGTTGTCCTTCCCTCTCACAGTATGGAATCTTAGACCCGGAAGTTAGTTTATAATCAGCTTCTAGTGAGCACCTTTTGGTGTACGCAGTGGGCAATGCCTGGTTGAGTGAGACATGGTCCTTGAAGATCAAGATTGCATGGGTAGTATGTCTCATATCCAAGCACCATTCATTTTGTTTATTATTTACTTAATTGTTTTAAGTGGCACTTTTTTGCTTTTATTTATTTTTTAAAGAAACCAGCATATAAATGGGAAAGAAGACAGTTGTGAAAGGTAAAGAATGATGACTCTAGACAGACAGAGCTGTGCTAATAGGAGAGAAGAGATTGAAAACGTGAGCTTAGGTCCCAAGGAGCAGAAAAGAGTGGGTAGGAAGATGGTGGGAACAGGACAGAGGTAGCCAGACCTGGGGTGTTTGGCAGATCTAGGGAGGGGCTTAGAGGTGGGGGGAGTTGGGCCAGAATGAGGTTTGAGGGATCCAGTGGAGGAGGAAAGTGGTAGGAGCAGAGAGAATGGAGGAGGGGTTGGAAAGAAAGAAGTGGGCAGTGGTTTGAGAAGGGATTGCAGAAAGGGAGGCCGAGAGGCTATAAAAGGAAAGACTGAGGGGAAAGAAGCAGCAGGTGGGGAGAATCTGGTTCAGCTGACAGTAGGTGGTGTCCTTCAGAGGTTGGTGGATAAGAGCAGCATTGTCTGTTAGTCTCTGAGGAGTGAAGGTCATCTATGCATACCCCAAAACTATCTTTGGACCATCACGGGGCAGGAGCCACCCTTTGCAGAACACTGTTGCAGAGGGAAGAGCAGAAATAGGCACATCCATAACTACACTCTGACAGTTCTCATCGAGACAATAAGGCTTTTTGGCTAGCAAGTTTTCCAGGCCCTTGGTGCATGCCTCCCTGCCTCTAATCTGGGCAGGGGAAGGTGAAATGGGGTGGAAGGCAGGGGTAATTGCTTTGGAAGGGAGGGAAGCGTCTCACGGCAGCTGAATGTGGCAGCTGGGACATTTGGGGGCCATACTGGGGAGAAAAGATGCTAGGACATATTTTCAATAAGGTCCCTGGCCACTCCCCTTTTGCTGAGTTGGTAGGGTGAGGGTGTCATTATCAAAGGAAAAACAGAACATTTCTCACCCCCACACCAACCTCTGTGCTGAGGAAGGAATGTTATCCTGTGGGTAAAAACTCAGGTAGTGTTGCTGGTAGCATCCAGGAACAGAGACGTGGCCAGGGAGCACATCCCACATGGCTCTTTTCTAGGATTTTGACCTCAAGTCCCAGGACTAAGCAGTAGGCCAGATGTAGAAGTTGCTGGAGTTTCATCATTTCTTTGCAACAGCAGTGAGTTTCCATTCCTGGAAATAGAGAAAAATGTCTGGGTACAAGGCCCTGGCAAAGCATATTGTCTGTGAAAGGCCATTAGCCGCAGAAGCAGCAATGGGTTTTCAACATTTGTTCATTCAGGAGAATCATCCAAGGTTTGTGGAGGCAGCACGGTGCAGTGGCTGGGAGACTGTGCTCTGAGATTTATCTGTTTCGTGAATGAACTTTGGCAAGTTACTAACCTTCTTTGAGCCTCACCTTCTTTTTTTTGAGACAGGGTCTTGCTTTGTTGCCCGGGTTAGAGTGCAGTGGCTTCATCATAGCTTACTGCAACTTCCAACTCGTGGGCTCTAGCCATCCTCCTGCCTCCGCTTCCTGAGTAGCTGGGACTACAGTTGTGGGCCACCACACCTGGTTAATTTTTAATTTTTTGTAGAGACAAGGTCTCGCTCTTGCTCAGGCTGGTCTCGAACTCCTGGCCTCAAGCAATTTTCCCACCTCGTCCTCCCAAAGTGCTGGGATTATAGGCATGAGCCACTGCATCCGGCCCCACCTTTATCTGTAAAATGGAGATAATAATACCTACCTCACAACACTATCATAAACTTTAGGTGAATTCTAGGGCAAAGAAAGAGAATGCAGATTCATAATAGTTTTTAAAGGGCCATTTTAAAAAAACCATCATGTTTTCACTGGACCCCATTTGTTCACTCAACAGTTGGATGAAAGAAAGTCTCTTGGATGTCCTGAATTCACTCAGCACTGATGGATACGAAGAAAGGAAGTACCCTGGCTTGGTCCTCCAGGCACCTGACTCCTGATGTGAAGATGAGACAGCATGAGACCTTGCCAGGCTGCTGTGAAGTTGAATGCTAAACTATGTCATGCACTTCTTTGCCCTCAGTGCTCATGGAAATGGGGCCATGCCAGCTGCATCGGCTAAGAGGGGGGAATGCATGAAAGGGTCTGGAGCAAAGCCTTGAAGGATAGGCAGGATTTGGAGAAACGGTAGGTGAAGAGAGCATTCTGGGTCAGGGGGATGACCTGAACACCTAGGGCAGGGGTTCAGTAAATATTTGCTGGATGAATGAATGAATGAATGAATGAGCAAACAACAGTGAAGTTGTTGGCATACAGTATAATCAGCCTGGTGGGTGCTTTGTTGAATGAATGAATGATTGAATGATTATATATAAGCAAAGACAATGAAATTAGAGAATGGTAGGTGTAGCCATAAGACCAACCTAACTGGACTATAGAAATTAGAGAGTTGTGAGACATAACAGAGATGGAGCAGACTATGGAAGAGCTTTTGAGATGGAAGAATCTTCTGGTAGGAGCATGCAGTCTGGATCGAGAGTGACAAGATTGCATTCGGACTCCTTCACTGATTGAGTGACCTTGAATGCGTTCTTAACCTCTTTGTACATTAGCTTCCTCATCTAAAAAAATAGAGATGAGATTGGTGTCAGCATAGTGTCATTTTGAGGATTAACTGAGAAACCTACGAAACCTATGTGCGTGGTACATGGTAAGTGCTCCAAACTGTTAGCTTTTATAATTCGTTTTATTAAGGGCTGAGCAGAAGAGGATAGGTTCAATATGAAAACCACAGGGAATCATGAAGTTCCTTGAAGTGGGAAATGGGACTGGAATGCAGTGTTTTGTGAAGGATCATTTGACAGCAGTACTCAGGCCGGGGTGGAAGGGAAGGTAGGGCCATGGCAAAGGTGCAGCCCCAAAGGGTGCAGAAGGGCTGACCAAGGACTAGAGGCAACTCCTGGAAATGAGAAGGCCTGTCCACTGGCTGGTGTGCGTGTGGAAGCTGGAGCCTGGTATGCACAGGCCCTCAGTGACTGTATCAGATGAATGTCTTCAAATGCTGCACAAATTGAACATCTTTTTGGAGCTCACAGGCTCAATGGCAAATGCTAGCAGAATTCCCTTCAGTTAAGTACAGAGAGTTTTAAAGCACTAGAGAAGTCCACCAAGATCTGGCCTCTGGCTAATTTCAATGTCTGGTCCCACTACCCCTTGTGGGAGCAGACAAAGGGACAGATGGGAAAAGAATGCCTATGAATGTGACCAGCACATGCACAAAACCCAGGAAAGAATGATCAGAGTCTTCCTTCGTGTAGGGGTATGAAAGAAATGAGAAAAAAATTACACTTCTCCCGTTTCCTAGCGCACTGCTCTAATGGAATTTGGGGTGCATGTGAAGGAGAAAGAGGCAAAGTCATCCCTTGTTTCTGGCCATGGTTTTGATTTTCACCTGAGCAGTGGGTCTCACAGATTTGTGCCTCTTTTTCTGATCTACCTTTTTAAATTCCAATTTGCTAGTCAAGTACTGAAGGACTATTTCAAAGTAGTTTAAGAAAGAGGGAGAGATATTGTATGGGTTCATGAAACCGAAAATCCAGGGGTGGATGAGGTAGGTATAGCTGGACGCAGGCACTTTTATTCAAAGAATGTGTTCTGTAAAGTTTGGATTCAGTCAGAAGGTCACACTCAAGGATCCAGAAGGCCAAAAACTTGCTTTTTGTGTGGCTTTGGCCAGGGAATGTGACTCACTGGCTAGATCCAGTTCTTTCCTGGAGCTGGGGCTGAACTCAGCCTCCCCCAAATCCCACAGTTGACAGTGTGGAAGGAATGGCTTCTCAAGGAAAAAAGTGGCTTCCCAAGGAAAATCGAAGTTTAGTTACCAGAAAGAGGAGAAATGGATGCTAAATAAACAAAAAACACAGCTGACCCCTACAGGCCACCAACGCTACAACCACAAGCCCAGTGAAAGCTCCTGTGGGCTCCAGTAATATAATATTCCAATCGGCTTGAATTCACTTGGGAATCAACTCACCTTCTCTTGTATTTCCAGGAAAGTTGCAGCTAATGGGGAGCAAACTCTGCCACTCAGAGGCTGAGCCGTATTGAGATCATGACAGAGCCCGCCATTGGTTTTACCCACGTGCTCTTTTGCTCTGGAAGTACTACTTCTGAGGAAAAGGTTTCAGGGAGCGCGTAATGCTTTAAATGTGCTCGTACAGTACCTTGAGTTCTCCAGAGGCAGCACATAAGTGTATGTGTTTTTAATTGTGAGTTTTTGAAGCGCTGATTCCTGAAGTGGAGTGGCCTTCTGATAGTGATTAGAAAATCACTCCTGCAGGGGAATACAATTTTTTCCCAGGCTGTGACTGAACTGACTATGGTAATGAAGATGCATCAACTCTGAAGCGTCTCCCTGCTTTTTAATCTTTTAAAGAATTAAGGAAAGAAATTTGGCACATGTAAATTAGAAATAATCAGCCTATAAGTCCATTTGCATTTATATTTATAAAACAGACCAATACTAACTTAGCACATGACATAAGAATACGAAGTCATCAAAACAATAAATCCACATATTCAACACATTTACTGAGTGCCTACCATGTGCCAGGCGCGGTGGCTCATGCCTGTAATCCTAGCACTCGGAAGGGCAAGGCAGGAGGATCATTTGAGGCCAGGAGTTCAAGAGCAGCCTGGGAAACATAGACCCAGTCTCTACAAAAAATAAAAAAATCAGCCAGGCATGGTGGCACACCTGGAGTGCTAGCTACCTGGGAGGTTGCGGCGGGAAGATCGCTTGAGCGCAGGAGTCTGGGCTGCAGTGAGCTATGATTGTGCCACTGCACACCACCTCAGGTGGCAAAGCAAGACCCTTTCTCAAAAAAAAAAAAATCCTTATACGAAGCTGACGTTACAGGAGGCGTGTCCATTTGTATGTGTATACCACCTGCAGGTCTCCTCCACGTCACTGATGAGAAGCAGTACTATATCCCAATCCTCAGTCAGCGCTTCCTCAACGCTGGCTTTCTGCCCGTGCTCTACATACATCGTCTCATTACCGTCTTCTTCCTAAGGATTAAAAATAGCCTTTAGGGAGACGCAGACACCTGTTCAAGGAGCCACAGGAAGTAAGTGGTGGAGTCAAGACTGGAACCCCTGTATCCATATCTGCCATTTAGCTTGAACTTTCTTTTAGGGTACGGGTGGGGGATTGTGGGGAATGGTAGGGACTATGGCGAACTGGAGAACAAGCTGTGTGCAACGGGAGCAACAATTCTTCAGGTCCAGCCACTTGTCACAGGGGAATATGGCTCAGTGTGGCCAGGTTTTCCGATTTTTCAAGAGAAGCCAGCAAACAGGATTTTGACATGAAAACCAATTTTCAAAACACTATGAAAGCCAAACAAAATCTCTCTGGGCATAATTCAGGGTACAGATATGCTCCTCTGTAAGAGGTCACACTGTGTCCAGGAGGGTTACTGGGGAAGTAGGATTGCAGATAACAACCTTGAAACCAAAAGTGGGTAGAAGACCGCAAGTACATCTGTGGCACTTACACAAAGCGTTTCTCAGGTTGACTTTCGAAGACTAAGGTAGAAGAATGGGGCCCTTATTTACCCAAAAAGCAAAGTCCTTATTGAAAGGTAACAGGGAGGGAGCAGCTAGAGCACTCCAAACCCCCAACAGTGGGGGAGGTCGGCAGAGAACCATCTAATGCTGGGCTGACAGGCCACGCTTACGTGAAAGGGAAAATTTAACTTCAGGGCGGGCTTCGTGTTACATCTGAGGCCCTAATAATGATCATTATGTTGTCAGCACATGAGACATGGTTCAAAATAATTCTCCTCCTAAAAGTTACATTCTACTGCTTCCTGGTCCTTCTCTGCCTCCTCTACCCTGTGGCCTCCCACTCTCAGCAAGCCTTTCCTTTCCCCACCCATTTGCCAAGGCATGACAGCCACAGGACAACATCTGGAGGTCTCATCACCAGGGTGGTCTGTAACTGGAATGGAGTTGGTCATCTGGTGGTGACAGACTGAAACTCTGCAAGACAACAGTCTTACTTTAAAAGCGTGAAGGAATTCCCATCCTCCTGATCTTAACAAGATCAGAAAACCTCTGTTTACTACAGGAATTGTTTCAGAAAGGGAAATGAAATCTGGCACATGAAAAAAAATCCCATTTCTATCTGCTCTTAAGATAGTAACTTTGCAGCCATATGCCATGTGTATTTCATCATAGCAAAACAGTACTGCAGTGCACTGGGGACAGATCTGCTGTTGCTGCTGCTGCTGCTGCTCCCGCCTTCGCTGCCTCCTTCTGTTGCCTGGATAAAGCTGAGGCATGTGGTACTGTTGTGAGATTCTTAGAAGATCCAGGCAAGTATTCCTGGCTGGGACCCTACAACTTGGTTTGCACCATGAGACTCTGAATCTCAGCTCCTCTGAGTCCTGGTAACCTTCTTTTTGGAAGACACATGCAGAAAGGATCTAGATACATTCTGAAAGGCTGGGACAGAGGAAGCTTGTACTCTTTCCCACCTGCCCCCTTGCCTGGAAGATCATTTAAGATTAAGGGTTGAAGTGACTTCTCCCACTGAAGGGGAGGTGGGGCAATGCTGTGGTTAGAAATGTCCAGAGACCTGTGTTCCAGCCTTGGTTCCCCTACATCCTCACCTCGGGACCCAGCACAATTTACTAAACTTTTTTGAGCCTCAGTTTCCTCATTTATAAAATGGGAATGATAATAATAGAACCAACCATATACAGCTGTTTATAAGGGTTAATCAGGTGAGATGCTGTGTGGTAGGAGCTGTTCCCTTTGTGCAGAACTTGTTCTCCAGTTCACTGCAGCCGCCAGTAATTCCCTTCCCGCCCCCCCATCAACACCCTAGGAAAGGACACAGGTGAAAAGGCAGATCCATGTTCCAGTCTTGCCCCATCACTTACTTCTGTGACTTCTTGAGCAGGTGATCGGGAGTCATTGTTATATACGACAACCAGGGCCCCTCCGCCACAGTTCTTCAGCCGCAGTAGTGGAGACACATGCTACCTTTGCTCCATCACATCCAGATCCTTATTTTTTTAAATGCTACCTTTGCCTGAATCTCTGAGCTGCCTTGGCCACAGTCCAGCTGATACTGTGCTCATCTTGCCTCCCCCTTCAGGGCCCTAGAGAGGCCAAATTGGCAGCCTGGAAGGTATGGAGTCCACCTGGCATCAGAGCGGAAAGTGTCACTTTTTATGTGTGCAGATTCCTGGGCTTCATCCTAGACCCCCTGCCTAGGAACCTTCGGGTGTAACAAGCCCGCCATGGGAGCAGATGCCCACGAAAATTAGCATTTATGGTCCTCTGGTGCCTGAAGCTCTGGAGATCTTGTCCTCAACCTGCGCAGCCCCAATCTCCTCTTAGCAAAGTTTGGCCCCACTCCCTGCCCTGCCCGCCCCTGCTCAGTCCTTCCTCCATTATCTCACACCAGAACCCGTGACCCTGCGGTGCCTTTATTTGCTTATGTGTTTCTGCCCCACTAGGCCATCAGGGATTTGCATTTTATTCATTTCAAATTCCAAAACTTTTTTTTTTTCTTTTGAGACAGGGTCTTGCTCTGTTGCTGGGGCTAGAATGCGGTGTCATCATAGCTCACAGTAACCTCAAATTCCTGGGCTCAAGGGATCTTCCTGCCACAGCCTCCCAGGTAGCTGGGACTACAGGTGCACATCACCATGCCCAGCTAATCAAATTCTAAAACTTTATCAGGGCTGATAAGGCCCTGCATAATCCGGCTCCCATCCACCCTGCCTCCTACCACTCCCTGCCCTACCCACTTTATCCAATCACGGTGGCCTTTGGACTGTTCCCAAGCTCACCAAGCTCCTTCCTGATCCTGGGCCTTTGTTCCTATAGTGCCCTTTGCCTGGAATGCCCTCCCCTCGATCTTGCCATGGCTGGCTCCCTCTTGACATCCAGATCTTTGCTCAAATGTCACCTCTTCAAGGGCAGCCAATCAGAAGTAGTTTTGCTCATTCTAGAACTTGATTTAAATGTAATCATACACTATATACCCTTCTGTCTGGCTTCTTTTACCAGCATTATGTTTTTGAGGTTTATTCATGTTGTTGCATTTATCAGTATTTTATTCCTTTTTATTGATGAGTAGTAAGCCATTGTATCACTATACCACAGTTTGTTCACCTGTTGATGGAAAGCTGGGCTATTTCCAGTTCGGCTGTTATGAATAAAGCTGCTCTGACATTTTCATGTGAAAATCTTTGCGTGGACATACAATTTTATTTCTTTTGGGTAAATACCTCTCTTAGTCCATTTTGTGTTGCTATAACAGAATACCTGAGACCAGGAAATTTATAAAGAAAAGAGTTATTTAGCTCACAGTTCTGCAGACTGGGAAGTTCAAGGACCACGGTACCAGCATCTGCTCAGCTTCTGGTGAGGGCTTTTGTGCTGGGTCAAAATGTGGCAGAGAAGGTCAAAGGGGAAGTGGACACATGCAAAGTGGGCCCAAACAGGAGGAGAAAACTTGCTTTATAACAACCTCTTCTCTCTGGAACTAATCCATTCCTTGAGTACTGATCCAGTCTCTTGAGAGCAAGAACTCACTACCTGGAAACAGCACCAAGCCATTCATGAGGGATTTACCCGCATGATCCAAACACCTCCCACTAGGCCCCAAGTGCACAGAACTGGCAAGCAAACTTCAACATGAATTTTGGCCTGGACAAGCCACATCTAGAATGGAGCATCTAGCAATATCTAGAATGGAGAGCACTGGGCATATGGTAAATGTATGTTTAACTTAGTGAGAAACCACCAAATTTTTTCCCAAAGCCAGTGTTCCAGTTCACACTCCTGCTAGCAATGTATAAGAGTTCCAATTGTTCCACATCCTTGCCAACACTTGTTATTACCAATCTTTTAATGTTTAGCCATTCTATTGGGCATGTGATATTATCTCATTGTGGTTTTAATTTACACTTTCCTAATGGCTAATGATGTTGAGCAATGTTTCATGTGTTTATTGGATATTTGTATATCTTCTTTTTGAAGTATTTGTTAAAATCTTTTTTTTTTTTTTTTTTTTGAGACAGAGTATCACTCTGTTGCCCTGGCTAGAGTGAGTGCTGTGGCATTAGCCTAGCTCACAGCAACCTCAAACTCCTGGGCTCAAGCAATCCTTCTGCCTCAGCCTCCCAAGTAGCTGGGACTAC
The DNA here is from genome assembly GCA_004363605.1 of Indri indri. Taxonomy (NCBI): domain Eukaryota; kingdom Metazoa; phylum Chordata; class Mammalia; order Primates; family Indriidae; genus Indri; species Indri indri. Next base: position 89,553 of record RJWJ010000149.1, read on the forward strand.
AGGCACGTGCCACCATGCCCGGCTAATTTTTTCTATATATTTTTAGTTGTCCAGATAATTTCTTTCTATTTTTTTTTTAGTAGAGATGGGGTCTCGCTCTTGCTCAGGCTGGTCTCGAACTCCTGAGCTCAAACAATCCGCCCACCTTGGCCTCCCAGAGTGCTAAGATTACAGGCATGAGCCACCACGCCCGGCCTGTTAAAATTTTTTGTTCATATTTTAATTTGGTTGTTTGTCTTATTATTGAGTTATAAGATTTCTTTATATGTTCCAGATATAAATCTTTTGTCAAAAATATGTATTGCAAAACTTTCTCCTAAAATATTGCTTACCTTTTCATTTTCTTAATCCTGTCTTTTTATAATAAGTTATTTCTGTGATCTCTGCCTACCCCAAGGCCATAAAGGTTTTCTCCTTTATTCTAGAAGTTTTATAGTTTTCATTTAAAAATTTTAGTTCTTTGATCCATTTTGGGTATGGTGTCAAATAAGGGTTGAGATGCATTGTATTCCATATGGATATTTAATTATTCCAACACCATTTGTTGAAAAGTCTATTCCTTCTCTTGTAGTTATTTAGATTTTGTTTCCTTTTATCTAATTAGTATGCCTCTCCTATTAGTCTATAAGTTCCATATATTTGTTCTAATTTAATCTGGACTCTTCTCCATCCCTGCTACCTCCTTACAGGTAGAGAAAGCAGAGAAAGGACTTGCTTGCTAGTTAATTCAAGACATAATCCCAGGGAACAGGAGTAGGGGACTGGGAAGGAGGGAAAGCCAGCATGACGGTGTGATTCAGAGCTGGTCACCACTGTGTGCAACCAGGGCTGGATCTGGCTGGGACATGCTGAGGAGTAGCGTGGAGTGCACCTCAGAATTGTGCACTGAGCATCAGAGAAGGGAGCATATTTCCACTAACTCCAACCACCACTGGCCAGGGGTTGCCCCAGAGGGGTTAACTTCCTCAGACTTGCAGGTTGCAGAGTCCAAAGGGAAGCCCCAGGTAGAAGGCAAGAGCTGAGCCATGTGGAGCAACTGAGCGTAGGTGCTCCCTTCTGCTCCAAGCGCTTGCTACAGTTATGGCTGAGTAAAGGCAGCCCAAAAGGATCAGAGTAGGGTCACGAAAGGTTTCTGATACACATTCATTCAACAAATGTTTACCATTGCCTCCTGTGTGCCAAGCACTGTGTTAAGCGCTGGAGATAGTCATCAAAGCGTCATCAAAAAGTCAAGCCCTGTCCTCATGGGGGAGACAGGACACAAGTCCACCATTGATAATAATATTCTATCAAGCAGAGATATAAGTGCCAGGAAGAAAATAAAACAGGATAAGAGAACTGATGATGAGTTCAGGGATGGGGCTTATTTTGATCATCAGGGAAGGCCTCTGAGGAGCCGACATTGGACAGAGAGTGAACGAAGTGAGGAACCGAACCATGTGGATACTCAGGGTAAGAACATTCCAGGCAGAGGGAACCGCAAGTGAAAGGCCTTGAGGGAGGAACAAACTTATGGTATTAGAGGAGGAGGTCGCTGTGGCTGGAGCAGAGTGGGGGCGGAGGCGTAAGAGGTCAGGGGAGAGGGTCTGGCAGGCCTCACAAATGAATTTGAAATTTATTCCGAGTGCAATGGGAAGCCACTGGAAGATTTTAAACGAGTTATGACTGGGTTTTATTTATGTTTTAACAGTCATTTGGGGAACTATTACACACCTATGAGTATGGCTAAAAATTGAAAAACAAGAACAAAAAAAGTGGTACTAGCCCGTGCTGGCAGGGATGCAGAGCAACTGCAACTCTCAGACGCTGCAGGTGGGAATGCAAAATGGTGAAGTCAGTTTGCGAGAGGTTGGCCATTTCTCATAAAAGTAAATATACACTCACCATGCAGCCCAGCAATCCCACTTGTAGGTATTTACCCAAAGTGACATGAAACATGTTCACAAAAAAACCTGTAAGCAAATGTTTACAGTAACTTTATAGTTGTCAGAAACTGGAAACAATTCAAATGTCCTTTAACTGGTAAATGATCAAACTGTGGTACATCCGCATAAAAAGGAATGAACTATTGATAATACATGCGACAACCTTGAGGGACCTCAAGGGCATTATGCTTAGTGGAAAAATTCAATATCAAAGTCTCACACACTGTATGATTTTGTGTATTTAATAGTCTCAAAATGACAAAACTACAGAGGTGGAGAACAGATTAGTGGTTGCCAGAGGACAGGGAGGGGGACATGGAGGCATGAAGCGGGAGTGGATGGGAATAGAAAGTGGTGGCCCTACAGAGTTTTTTTGTGGTGACATAACAGCTATCTATCCTGATTGTGACGGTAGTTACATGAATCTATACCTGGGATAAAAGTGCACAGCTTTTTAAATATATACACCCACACCCACACCCACAAACGAATGCAGGTGAAAACTAAATAAGGTCTGTAGTCTAGCTCGTAGTAATGTAGCAATGTCAATTTCCTGATTTTAATATTGTACTACAGCTCTATATAAGATGTCACCATTGGGGGCCCTGGGGAAAGGATATAGGAGGCTATTATATTTGCAACTTCCTGTGAGTCTATAATTATTTAAAATAAAAAGTTGAGAAATAAAACTAGCAGGTAGGTAAAAAGCTACAAAAGACTTTTTCTTTTAACTGGGGAAATTTGCAAATAGATGGGTATTGGATGACATTTGGGAATTACTGTCAACTTTCTTAAGTGTGATAATATAATGCTTATCACATGTCCACATTCTTAGATGGTATATGTTGAAGTTTTAGAGGTAAAGTGTCAAAGTGTCTACAACTTGCAGTGGTTCAGCAAATATATGCTTATGTATATACATCATTTTAAAATATGACAAAATGCAAACAATTCGGAGGGAGCTCTTTGAGTGATTTTAGGGACCAGTGACAGCTCCAGGAAGTGGCACCTGGATGCTTCAACAGAGGCCCAGGTAGAGGTGCCTGCCATTCTCCCGAGACTTATAAATCATAACCAAACTTCCTTCTCCATGCTGCAAAGACTAGCTCATTTAACAAAAAAAAAGAAAAGAAAAAAGAGAAAAAGAAAAAAGAAAGAAAGAGAAAGAAAGAAAGAAAGGTAATTTCATTTGGAAACTTAAAATGCTAAAGAAACAGGACGGTTTGTTTTACAACATAATAATAACTACTATTTATGAGGGGCTTTCTCAGTGCCAGGTCCCTTTACAGGCACTGTGTCATCCTCACAGCACTTGAGTGCAGTAGCTATCGTTAGTAGCCCCATTGTGCAGGTGAGGAAGCTGAGGCTCAGAGAGGTGAAGTGACTTGCCCTCGGCCGCATCCTGGGGTGCTCTGATGGCAGGCCCTGCACCTGTCTGCTTTACTGCGTGGCCACTTGGAGGGCCCTTCTCCTCCCCTGCAGCCATTAGCCCTACCCCTAGCCCTGCCCAGGAACAGCCTTTATGTGGAGTCACTGGGGGTCCGGCAGCACCATTCCAGCCACGGACATCTCTTCCTCTGGCAGAGAATGGGAATGTTCCCTCTGCAGTGGGGTGGGTGGTTGCAACTAGGTCAAATATGGGAGGGAAGGGGAGAACACACAGAAAACACCAGATGCTCTTTCAAGCTTTAAAAAAAACCACAGGCATTAGGGAACACAGATTTTTATCACAGTCTGTTTCATCAGGAGGGAGAAGGGGGAAGGGGAAGAGCGGGTTGTGGAGGGAAGACAGGGTGAGGTCTGGGGCCCAATTATAATGACAATAAAGATGGCAATGATGACAACAGTAATAGCAGACACTGTGCCAAACGCCGCGCTAAGCACTCCACGCAAATTCTCTCAGGTCACCTTACTAACTCTACAGTTTAACTACCAGTATTGTCATCCCCATTTTCAGATTAGAAAACTGAGGCCCTGAAAGTACACTAAATCATACGTTTTCATATGTGCAGACTCCTACATAAATACATTGAACGAAGTCAGGAAGGACACACGTCGAACTAATAACGGGGGAGGGAAGTGTGATAAAAGTGGGAGCTTCAGCTTCTCATTGCCTTGTGATATACTTTTTACAACGGTAATGCGTAACCACGCGTGTGTAAGTTTTCTTTTAAAAAGGTGGATGGTCCTAAAGACTGTCCAGGGATCCCATAACTAATCCGGAGCCACATCTCGCAGACTGCAGATCCCAGGCCTTAACCACCAGGCAGCACAGCCTTTCGAAGAGCCCCGGTGCCGCCCCCACGCTCCTGTGGTGGAGAGGAAGGAGGAAACGACTTCGGGGAGGCGCCAGTCCCTTGCCCCATCCCTCCTCCCTGGGTTTCCTGGGGGACTGGGCCAGGGCGTCTCGGCCTTCGGCCTCCTGGGAGCCCGTTGCCGGGTGTCCAGCCCCGGAGCCCGCCCACCGTCGCGGAGCGCACTCCGGGCCAATCAGACCCGAGCGATGCCACTCCGGAGATGAGAGTGGCAGGAAATCAAGGTCAAGGCCCCGGACACAATGGGGCCATTGTCGTTCTCCAGTCAGTTGACTTTCAAGCAGCAGTTCCCCATCCACCCTCGCTCCTTCTCCCCACCCCCGCTCCCTGCCAGGAAGTCACCCAAACCTATTGCCTCCTTATTAGCCTCCGCCTGAATGAAGCCGCATTCTGGATCCTGCCCCAGACGCGGCAGGACACGGCATTGCCTGTTAGGTCCACCAGGTGGCGACAGAGCACCACGTTTCTGAGGGCGGAGAGGGCGGCCAGGCCCCGCTGCTCAAGCGCTGATCAGGGCGTGGGGAACTCTGCCCTTCCTGTTTGATCCAAGAGAAACAAAAACCCAAGTCAGATTATAATTTCCCTCACCCTTTACTCTGAGGTCACTGGCATCTGGAATCTCCGGGGCTCTTCCCTCAGCAAACGTCGAAATGGCCGTGGACTGCAGCACTTTTCCTTGAAGGAGCGGAAAACCAAGGGGAAAGCTCTTTACTCCGCAAGTCACAGCAGGTGGAACCCTGACAGCCTCTCTGGTCTGGATTACTCAACTGGCTGATCGATAAACGTCATCTCTGAAAGGCCTTTCCTGACCACCGGTCCCTCCTCAGTCTAAATTATGTCCTCACTGTTGTTCTCCCTCAGAGCTGGCTGTCGTTTTCCTTCTTCACATTGGCCAGGCACAGCCCAGAGGCAGAAGCTATTTGGGGTGAAGACATCTGGTCTGGGCTCTGGCCACCTGGCTTCACAATCTCACCTCCCCCTCATGTGCTGGGCAAACTTTCTGAGCTTCAGTCTCTCCATCTGTAAAATGGGGATAAATATGGCGTCTATCTTCTAAGGCCATTGGAGGGTTCTGAGAGATACTGCATGGAAGGAGCTTGCACAGGGCCTGATACACAATAAGCACTCAGCGAATGTTAGTCATTATTATTATTGCTGCTGCTGTTGTTGGCAAAGGAACTTTTACTGAGGCCACTGCCTGAGTGCCCAAGGTACCAGCTGAGGTGAGGGGTCTGGGGGTAACAGTTCTATTGGTACCTGTCCCTTGGCAGTTCTCCTGGTTTGGTTTCTCTCATGAACTGTTCCAGGAAGCTGAGGCTGGTGGGGTCTGTTCCTCTCTCCTGGTGGCAGGTCTCACCCTCTGGTCAGAGGTCAGATCTGTCTCTGCTGCAATCACCACTGGGACACCCTCCTGCTGCCTCTCAGCCTCCCTGGGACACGGTGGGCCCAGGCAAGCCCATAGTTCATTCACTTGTTTAACATGCATATATGTCAGATGCTGTGCCAGGCCATGGGGACAGTGGTGAGGAGAATTATCTTGTCCCTGCTCACAAGACGCACACAGAAGTGGAGGGTGGGAGAGGTGGGGAGATGAGGAGCAAAGCAACATGGAAAAAACTGCATTAATTTCACCTGTGACCGGGGAGAGGGCCTGGTCTGGGACGTTCCCTGAGGAAGTGACTTGTGGGCTGAGAGCTGAAGGATGAGGAAGAGGAGCTACCCAAGATGCCCTGCCCCCCTTAAAGCAGCCACTCCTGGGGAACGCTGTGATGACCCAGTGGACCCTCAGGCTCTTACTGAACCAGGCAAGTGGTCAGATGGGAGAAGATTTAAAGAAAACACAGCCCACATACGCAGATTCCCCCTGGGATCTCTGCCCTCACTTGCATCACCTGGACACGTACCCCTAGGATGTCGGGTCCGAGCTCCAGCCCCAGCGCTGAGGAAGGATGAAGAGCCCTTCGGGGAGGTGGCCAGGAGAAGCCTGCCACAGGTCGAAACAGACCTGGAATGGGGAGACCCTGGGCAGTAGCAACCAGCAAAGTGGGACAGGGAGCAAGACAGTGGCTCTGGGTGCCCACACACCAGCCACCACCTGAGAGCATGGGGACTATGGAGTCAGGGTGCTGGGGATGTACCCCAGCTCTGTGGCTTGCCAGCTCTGGCAAATTACTTAACCTAAACCTCAGTTTTCTTGCCTACAAAATGGGGGCAATAATAACAATACCAGCCTCACAGGGTGGTTTTGGGGACTTAGTGAGATAATATGTGAAACATCCTGGCACATAATGGGCACTTGATAAACATTAATGTTATTATTATTATTATTTTTGAGACAGGGTCTTGCTCTGTTGCCCAGGCTGGAGTGCAGTGGCACAGTCATAGCTCACTGCAGCCTTGAATTCCTGTGCTCACATGACCTTTTCACCTCAGCTTCTCAAGTAGCTGGGACTACAGGCGTGTGCCTCCACTCCTGGCTATATTTTTTTTTGTAGCGATAGGGTCTTGATATGTTGCCCAGGCTGGTCTTGAACTCCTGGCCTCAAGTGATCCTCCCATCTCACCCTTCCAAAGTGCTAGGATTATTGGCATGAGCCACTGCACCTAGCTAGTATTATTATTATACATTCTTTCATTAGCTCCTTTATTGCAAGATTCTGCCAAAAACTGTTGTAGTTTTCTCAAGGAGAATAAAGTACTTCATAATTTACCAAGTTTTCAGTAATAAAATTAACATTGACTTTAAAAAAAGATTCTGCCAGTTCAGAGATGAGGAACCTGAGACCCAGTGAGGCTGAGCAACTTGCTTAGGATCCCACAGTTTAACAGTAGAGGAGCTGGAAGTCTGCTTTTAAACTGGCAAGCTTCTTTGACTCCAAAGCCTGTGCTCCTGGGCGGTGTGGGAGATCAGTGTCTGTCTGGGAGGAAACTGGAGTCCTGTTAAAGCGTACTTTCATGGATTCAGCAAAGGGGTGTAAATCTTTCTGGGGTCGAGGGCGGAGTGCACATCCTCTTTTCCTTAATGTGGGAGGCAGGCAGGGCTCCCGCTGGTCCCAGGTGCCCCGGTCGTGGTGGCGTCAGAGCAGACAAGAGTTGGGGGCAGAGACCACTGGGGCCAGTTGGGCACCGAGTCTCAGGGGCTTGGAGCTGTGCTGAGGCCACCCACATGCCTTCCTTGCCAGCCTGAGCGGCAAATCTCTGCTCGCGCTCTCTGCTCACTGGCGCCCCCAGGAGTGGTGGTCCCTCCCTGACCCACCTTGGCCTGGGACCCCTCCCTTCTCTCCTCCTCCCTCCCGAATGCAGTAATCCCAACTAACGAAAGTGACCGTGGCTACTCTGATGTGTGGGACCACTCTGGTTGGGCTGCGCCCAGTCTGCCAAGCTGGGCTCATGCCCCTCCCATGTGCCAGGGCCCGCGGGCCTGCTGCCTGCCCCTCCTCGTGAAAACCCAAGGAGCCCCCCACCTTTTTTTTTTTTTGGTGAGACAGTGGACTTCAACAGCCACGGGATGGGGTATGTGAGGGTGAAGGAGCGGTGGAATCTTCCTGAGCCCTTCCTACTCCCTCTCCAGCTCTGGAAGGTGGCCCTGGAGCCTGGGCAGACCTGGGCTCGGGAAGGAAGAGGTCAGACGGGCTGCAGAGCGCAGAATGGCCTGCCCTGGAGGCTTGGGCTCTAGGTGAGCTGGCTCGGCAGGGGAGGGGCTGTGTCAGGCCACCCTCTGCAGGCTCTGGAGTCAGTCAGACCAGATTTGAATCCTGACTCTGCCACTTACTTATAAACCACATAACCTTGGGAAGTCACTTCGCTTCTCTGAGCTTCAGTTGCCTCATCTGTTAAATGGGATTAATTAAACGCTCCTGAAATTTGTTCAGCTTAAAAAAGATAATGAGTGAAAAATACAGGAGCACAGGGCTGGACATACAGCAAGCACTGGATAAATGCTCTCCTAAAGTCGAAATTGGCAACATTAGGTAGTGCATTTAAGACATCTGTCCCCACGCTCTGCCACCCCCTTAGGAAAAGAGCTGCCCTTAAGAGCATGATGCTGTTTGCATAGGAAAAGAATAGAAGTTTTCGCCTGTAAAGAAAAGCTACGTTATTAAATGACAACGGAGTCTGCAGTCCAGCTGGCCACCTGACCCCTCATTTCCAGGGCCCTTGCTCCTACGTCCTGGCCTGTGCCCTCCCCTTCCACTGAACACAGGCCAGAGGCGGACCTGGCAGAGGCAGCAGAGCGCGCTCGGGCCCAGACTGGGGCTGAAATCCTGCCCTGCAGCCCTTTTGGGTAACGGCGGCCTGAGCAGTGGCCCCTTGAGAACCAGGGTCACGCCAAAGTCCTGGTCCTGAGGCAAGATCTTTTTACTTCCCCAACAAGTGGGGCCATTCCTCCCATCCCTACCCAGATCCCCCAGAAGCTGGGAAGGGAAAACTCTGGGCCTCTAGCCTTCAGAAGGTCTGAGCAATCCCTGAGGACCTGGTGAGAGAGCAGTCGGGGCCGGCCCCCACGGCAAGCACCCCAGGTGGAGGTCAGCCCCGACGGGTGGAGCCTCTGGTGCTCACAGATCTGAGCTGTGATTAGGCTGGAATGTTCCTGATCCAGTTTGCAGTGATGTCCATAGATGCAGGAAGATTTTTGGAGTGTCTGGCTTTCCCAGGCTCCTCGGGCTTGGAAACCCACAGGTCCTGCCTTTCGGGGCCTGTGATTTCTGCCTGCCCAGCCACAGGCCTCTCCTCTTGCCCACGCCCACCTCACCCACCATTTTTCAGCAGCCCTCAGAGGGCTTAGGCTCCCCAAGGAGTGGTCCCCTCTGCCCGAAAGCCTTCCCAACCACCCATCATCGCGCTTGTCTCACTCATTTCTACTCTGTCTGTAAGACTCGCCTCCAGGAAGCCCTGCTGCCCACCCCGCTCCGCCCCCGACCCGCGCTGGGTTGGCTGCCCTTCCACTGTACGTTCCCAGCAGCCCGCGCTTACTTCATCTGGCACTCACTACGCTGTCTCCAGAGTACTTGCTTTGCCCTGTCACCACTGTGACTGCCCGAATATAGGGACAGTGTCCTCTCCAGGCCCTGATACGTAAGACCTGCACGAGGTAGGTGCTCAACTGGAATGGACCAGTGAGTGGTGGCCACACGGTTTACTTGTGGATGAGGGTTGGGGTGGGGCCAGGGGTCAGGGGAGGCCCCTGCTCTCAAATGCTTCCCCCATCCCTGAGGCTGCCCCTCCCCTCTCTAAGCCCTGGATTTCAGGCCCCCTTCCCCCTCCACTCAACCCCATCCTCCTTGTCACAACCTGATAGGCGCTGTGGGAGGTGGTACAGGAGAGGAGTTAAGCGTGGGGCCAACTGCCAGCTAAGGAACCTTCACCCGAGTTTCCTTTTCTGCAAAATGGATAATAACAGCACCTTCTTAGAGTGGCTGTAAGGACTGAATGTGGTAATCCCCATAAAGAACCCCTTCCTTCCCGTGTTCACACTGAACAAGGGGCTATCTTCTTTCCCGAAGGTCTGTCATGGCCTCCGCAAGGGAGAGGGCAGCTCTGGGGTCTGCCTTGGCTTGGCATTCTGTTTGCAGCAGTTCTGCGCCTCTCACCCCCACCTCCCTCCCTCCCTAAGGCCATGCCTTGCAACAATGCACAAGCCACAGGTGCTCTGGGATATCTGGCTGTGGTGTGTAGGGGAAGCTCCTGGGACAAACAAGTGTCTTCAGTGGGGTTCTCTGCCCACGTGGTTGTATTTGGCTTTGGACTCAGAGGGTGCCTCTCGTTTTATGGGAATGTCCTGGGTCTTGTGCTGATCGCCTGCCAGGTTCCAGGGGGATAGGGAATCACTATCTAGGCCCAAGTGGGGAGCAGAGGCAGCTAGCCCAGGTGTCTGGGCAGCTCAGCCACCACAAACATGGAATCTGAGAGCAGGTGAGCTGTCATCTCCTTGCCTTGACATCTGGAGGCCTCACTGTTCACCCTTGCGCCACTGTCCCCAAGGCCAAGAAGACAATCTGTGTGGGCGAGGGTGGAGGCCAGCATGGTGCCCACCCTTTCTCTCCAGTGCCCCTCCCTCTCCCAGCTTAGGGGTCTGGGGGGTGGGATGTAGGAGGGATACAAGGTATGAGCCCTGGAGAGACACATGCCTCAGTTTTAATCCTAACTAGCTGTGTGTGACCTTGGGCAAGTGACTTCATTTCTCTGAGACTCATTTCCGAAGCTACAAAATGGGGTAACAGCACATTCTCATAGAGAGTTATAAGGATTAAATAATTAAATAGAATTAAATAACTCATTAATTTAAAAGGATTATATAATAAAATTCATGCATTTAGCTCAGAGTGCACATATTAAATGAACAGTACATGGTAGTATTACTATTATTATCCGTCCCTTGCTGTGCTTCCAGCATCTACCCAGGATACTTTAACGCCATCCAACCTAACAGTCTGAATCTGTTTAACATTTACAATACCTTTAAGAGGAGCTCGCTGAGCTCACAGGAAAGGAGAAAGGCAGCCACCTGGTTCCCAGGGAGGGGCTCCCGTCCCCTTCTGCACCTCACCCACTGCCTGGAGCGCCAGGTGGTCCTGCTGCTGTCCTTACCTCTTCAATGTCCCAAAGCTTGGGGAGGTAGATCTTGCTGCATCTCCCCCATGTGGGAAACTCAGGCAGGCAGGTAGCTGTGTCACCCAAGGACCAAGTGCCCGGCCTGGATGCCATGGGGTGTTCCTATAATTAGAGAGCAGGAGGAGTGGAGTGGGATGAATGCCTGGCCAGGAAAGTGATGACGAGGATCACACCCTGCTCAGGCCCATGCTTCTGGCCTTCCAAAGAGGATTCTCAAACTTTTTTCTCCATAGAGATAGCTCATGGGCAATGATACCAGTAGCAAAAGGGGCCCCTTTCTCTGTGCTGGGATCTCAAGGGCAACCAAACCAGCTTTGTAGCCACCCTGAATGTGGGCATCTGGCAGAGGGAAATGGGGGAGGCTGAGAGACCCACATCTCCAAAGGCGGGGGCCAGAGGAGGAAAAGCAGTGTACTAAGCACTTCCCAAAGTCCCATGCTCAGGCCTCGCTATGTGGAGCAACTCAGGGGTTAATCTCTGCTTCAGCCCCACTGGCCTCATCCACATCTATAAAGAGAAGAGGAAGCAAAACACAGAGAGCACAGCTGCCTGAGGTTGTAGGTTGCCTCATTTATTGTAGGCTGCTGCTGGACAACCTGTCGTGCTGGCATAGGTACTTGTGTGCCAGCTGAGGGACTCTAGCATTCCCAGGCAGCCCACCCTGGAGTTCTCTCCTGGTGAGACCAAGAGGCATGAGATAGAGGCTATGCCCAAGGGCTTAATTAAGCCAGTTGGTGACCCTGGCCACACTTGCATCTTAAGGCCGAGGCCTGGGTCAAGTTCACTGCATTGTACAGCACCCTCCCCCTGAAAGCCACCAGCCATGGGTGGTGTTGGCACCTAGTGTGGAGCTGGCCCTGCTGAGGGGCTCTGCACCCCTGTCTAGGGAAAGCGGAGGGATCCCCAGCCTTCTCTGAACCAGTCTGTTGTGGGCCGGGCCTTGGAGAGGCTGCCTCTCGCCTAAGTACTGGTGTTCCCAGGGGAGGCCTTCTGGCTGCCGGGGTGGTACAGTCCTTACCTGGAAGCAGGGCGGCCTGTTCCACCCAGATCCAGGCCAGAGTGTGGAGTGGAAAAGAAGCCACAGCCAGGCGGGACTGGGTGTCTGGAATGGCTGTTTTTTTGGATGGGTCCCAGGTCCGGAGCTCTGCTGCCCAGGCCCTGCCACTCTTCTGAGGGATGGGGGTTGGGGACTTTTCTTAGCCAGGCCTTGAAAATGAGAAGGCCAGAGAACCAGTGGAGTGGAGGCTGTGTGTGTGTGTGTGTGTGTGCGTGTGTGTGTGCGTGTGTGTGCCGCACGCACAAATGTCAATGTGCCAAACCTCATTGCTCCTCTCCTAGGAGTTCTTTTATTAAACGCCCCAATCCCAGCTCCTTCTCCTCCAATGGCTGATGGGACACAGAAGGCTGGGACACAGTGGCTGCACGGCCTGAAACTCCACCCCTCAGCTGGCCTGAAAACTTTAATCAGTGACCACAGGGGCACAGAGGCCTCCTGCCACCAATCAAGAGGTGGCAAGGAATGGTACCTGGCATCCTCAGAGAGGGAGGGGCCCATGCAGAGGGGCTGGTAGATGTCCTTGGTGTGGGGGGTAAGGGATAGGGTACAGGGAGGGGCTTCCTTGAGTGTCTGGGGTCATGTTTCAGGAGGAAGATAAACACCAAACTAGGTTCTGCCACGTATATGTCCAGGTCCTGTCCCCTGACACTGTGCGCCCCCCACACTCAGATTGGCTTCCCCCTCTCCTCACCCTTTTCACAGGTGCTCAAAGCATGCTACGATTCTCTTTACCATGATTTATAATTCTCCACTCGCCAAGAGGTTTGACTAAGGGCTGTGTCTCCTATGGACCATGAGTTCATAGGGTGGTACCATGAGGACGGAAGGGGCTATGCGTGTCTTCATTGCTATCTCCCCAGCACTTGGCACTCCCCAGGACCTGGCACACAGTAGGTGCTCAATATATCTTTAGTGAATGAATGAATTAAAAATAAATTCCCCCCTAAGATACTGTGAGCTCTGGCTGGGCAGGGACTGCTTCTTGTTTATTTTTGTATCCCCAACCTCTGGCCTGGTGCCTGGCCCAAAGTAGGTACACACTAAATTGTGTGGGATGGAAAACTGAGATTAAAGTGGGCCAAGGGGAGCCTTAGCAGATGCGTTAATGAAACTCGTCTCTATCCCTTCCCACCCGTAAGGCAGTAAGGATGTGGCCTTCTCCTCTAGGCATCTCCCTGGGAATCAGGGGTCCCCAGCAGGGTTGAGAAGGGGGAAGGGCAGTGCTGATAGGAAAAGAGTGGTAGGTGAGGGCCTTGGGTGGGCTGAACTGGGGGGCTCTCTTCTAGGCAGGTTTGGTTGAATGGGGGAGCTCTGTGGGAGCTACTTCTGGTAAGCACTAACCTATGAGAAAATTTGAGGAAGACCCAAGACGGCAGCAGGGTAGGAGTCTAGGCCAGGGCCAGAAGCCATGGTCGTACAGCTGTTCACTTACCCCCATTCCCAGAACCTCCTGAGGGTGGGGACTGGGGCCAGGGCTCCAACAAGCGCCACTCTTTAGACCTGTGAGTCTTGAGGTCACATGAGGCTCTGGACTTCAGACCACTCCTTGCCTCTGCAGAGCCAGGAAGTCTCAGACACACACGGAGAACTGAGGGAAGAGAGAGGAGGGCTGGGGTCTTGCCCTGGGCTTGGAGTAGACCCCCTGCACTGTCAGCAGAGCATTAGTGCTATGTCCTGAGAGGTGAGGCTCCCCTCAAAACTGCATTGTCACTCAGGGCCTCTGACCATGGGGTCAATCCAGCTTTGATGTCTGGATGAACTGAGGAGATAGAGAGTCTCCTGGAACCTAGGTCCCAGGGGCTAAACAGATTTGCTATCTGGAGTTTGCAACCCAGCCACACATCTCAGAGCTTGAAAGCCACCCAAAGTGTCTTTTAGACACCCCGGTGGGCAGTGGAATGCTGTTATTCGGGACTTCTCTCCCTCAAGGATTTGAGTGCCTATCTGACCAGCTATGAATCAAAATGAGGACCGACACAGATGTCAGCCCTGGCACTGCTGTGTGCAAACCTGTGCTGAATGTAAGGATTTGAAGCCAAAGCTTATGTGCAGCTTGAGAATTAACTCTCGCTTTGAGGGTTGCAAAAAATTCCCCAAATCTAACTAAGCCAAACCAAAACGAAATGAGGGTGACTGATTAACAGGCAAGGAGAGAGGTGCTATTTCGAAGACTTCCTTTGGAAACTAAACATAAACTTGACTTGCTTTTACTCAATGGTAGAAATTTTGATCTAGAATGGATGCAGGCTAGTATGTAGACACGCAGAGGACTTTTTGGTTGGTTCTTTTTAAACACAAAAAGGTTTAACACCAACTCTCGCAGTTTTGATAAAAGCCTTATTTGGGTTCCCAGGAACGGAACTTTTCTATGGAAACAGCATCTCATCAAGTTGAAGGATCTCCAGCGGCGCCAAGGCCGGCAGCTGGTCTCTGTCCTGAGCGGCCAGATTGTTAGGCTGCAGCCCTGAGAGACTTACCAAAATTTGGTCCTGATCACGAGCTGACCCAGGGAGGAGGCCACACACGCAACTGTAAACGCACTTTCTTTTTCTCATTTTGTTTTCCTTTCGAACCTCAAGCCAGATGTGGTTGCTTCAGTAGGTGACTGCCACCCAGCTGGCCTGTGTCGTGGGCTGGCTCAGGTGTGAGCCGGCAGAAGCCCACTCGAACAGGTGCGGAGCGTGCGCGCGCGGCCGGCCTGGGGACGCACCGCCGCGGTCTCTCCCCTCGCACCGGGCACCCGGAGCCCGAGGGCTCAGAGACCGGCCTGAGCACCGCCCGCGGCCGCTTCGGAGGGCTGAGCGGGTAAATCTGGCAACAGAGCTGCGTCCTCCCTCGCCCCGTCCTTAAATTCCGGCGTCCTCCATTCGCTGCGCCCTGGGTGCGGCCTATCCAATCACCAGCCCGGAAACCCGGGCAGCCGCGAGAACTGAGCCCGAGCTGCCGGGAGTGCGGCGGAGGGAGCTCGGCGAGCCCGTCGGGCAGCGCCAGTGCCCCGTGCGCGCTGAGCAGGGCTCGCTGGCGGCCCGGCCACCTGTGCAGGCGCGCGGCGGCTGCAGCCTCCCACCCCCAGGCCGGGGCGCACAGAGCCACCAAGCCCGCCCGAGGGCGTGGCTGGAAGTCCCTGCCCCGCGGGGCTGCGGCGGCGCAGGGAAGCGTCTTCCCTGGTCCGGCCTCTCCGGAGCGCAAAGCCGAAGCGCCCGGCGTCCGAGGAGTCGGCGGACACCCGATTCGCCCCCTGGCGGCGCCGGGGACACGCCGGGCGGCGGCGGCGGAATGAGCTGTCCACAGCAGCACTGGGCGCTGCCCGAGGTCACGCAAGAATCTGGCTAGGGGCTGGGAACCCGGGAGGCAGGCTGCCTTCGAGGGGAATAAGGGGGAGACCATGGAACAAAACAAATATGAGATTTGGGGGTTCCCCTGGATCCGCATCATCCAAATCCCTCTTGGGCTTCTCCACTAGCGTGCTGACAGACATCCAGGGATCTCATTCCCGAGCGGTGGTCCTTCCTCCCTTACTCAATCTTTCTGGAAGTAAAGGCCCCTCTCTCATTCTCACCCTTTCTGGAAAATGCCCCTGTATCTCCCCAGTCACACCCTGGAGAGCTCTGAGGCAGGGCCAGGTCATTAGGAGAGGAACAGCATTCAAAACCGTCCCCGAGAGCCCGCTGGGAGCCGGGCACTGCCCTTCGGCCCTATGAGAGGTAAAAGATCTTGACCTCTGGGTGCTTCCAATCTCAGAAGACAAACACACTCAGGAAACGATTGGCACAGTTAAGTGGCAGGAGCCTCAGGGGAGGGAATGGTGGGGATGGGCTGGCTGTGAACACTGGAGCTATTAGAACTTGCGAAGTGGACAGGATTTGGAAAGAGAAAGGGAGAGTATTCCTGGCCCGACCTGCAGCAGAGTGGAGGGCTGGTGTGGGAGAGCTGGGGGGCCAAGCCCAGAGGCCCTATAAAGGTCTGCTCCTGCGGTGGGAGAGACGGGGCAGGAGGAAGAGCTGGAGACTGGAAAGCCCCCGGGAGGCACAGCAGTAGCCTGCTCTGAAGTGCTGGCTGAGCCCGGGAGGGGAAGGCTGCCACTCTCACAGTCTTGAGGGGCATGGGTGCAAGCGGGGAAGCAGGGCTGCCAGGCTTCTTCAAAGCGTTGAGTCATATACTACAAAAAAAAAAACAAAAAAAAACCAACTTTGGTCAGACTCGGAGGTTTTTGTTAGGAAGGAAGAAGCCAGGGTCATGGCAGGGGTGAGAGAGCAGCTCCAGGCTGGAGCCAAAGGTGAAAGGATTAAAAAGAGTGAGGTGGTGCGGGGAGACGAAGTGGTCACTCCAGGGTATTGGGGCAAGAAGAAGTGGGGAGGAGAAAGCCAAAAGGTAAGAGCCTGTCTGAGGGACCAGCAGGAGGCACAGGGGCCTTCAAACCTCAGGCCCACCAGAGCTGGTTTCAGCCAACAGACCGGCTGTGTCAGCTTCTGCCCCATTTTCCATTCTATGTCCCCTACCAGTCTTCTTAGGTGATTGGGGCGATGCCTTCTTACCCAGCGTCTGGCTTTGTGCAGAAGATGCAGCAAACCCAGAATGAAACTTTCAGGCCTCATTGCCCGCCAACCCAAATCTGTCCAGGGAAGGTCTTAGGGCTGCTAGTACTCTGCTTCAGTGTTTGACTTACGAGAGACATTTTTCTGGCAGCTGGAGACAGATGGACCACTGGGTCCTGTCTCAGTGGCATGTCTCCCCACTTGGCCTTGGCTTCTAGAAAGGCCCATCCATGCCTGGGGCTGGGCTGCTTCATGGTAACCTCCCAACCTAATTCTGGGGCAGGCCCTGACGGGGGTGAGGGTCAAGCCTCGCAGACAGAGACTGAAGAGCCCAGACACTGAAGCGCTGGCTGTGCTGGTACTTCTATGGGGAGGACCGAGGCTGTCCAGATGACGATCTGAGAGAGTCAAGGACCGGCTGTTTGAAGCCGGCAACCACAAAGAGGGCTTTAGGCAATGGGATTCTCCAGCAACCCAGCAGTCAGACATGGCAGGCTGTGATGTGCTTGTCAGGTGTGGCAGCTCTGGAAGAGGCAGAGGATGGAGGGCAAGCACTGTCACCCAATCCTGCCATGGTGATGGCTTTGTTAGGACACTCCACAGCAGAGAGCTTGCACTGCCTTGGGGGCCCACGGAAGCACCACCTGGAAGAAGGACCAGGGTCAAAAGTCGCCCGGGATAAGAGTAGGGTGGGGTTCCTGTGTGTGCAGGAGCAGGGGCAAGGGAAGAAGGGGAAGGGTCCTGGCCTGGCAGGGGTCCACATAGGCCGAAGTTCCTTTGCCCAGGCCAGGTTTCCTTTCCTTTGCAATCAGATCACAGCTAAAGGAAAGACTCCATTTACTCATGCTTTGCTTGAAGTCCTCTGGAGTCAGCCACTCCCCCTTTCTCCTTCTTTTACAAGGGGCTTGGGTGAAAATCGGGAGAAGCATGCCTCACTGATTCACACATGATGCTTACGGGAGCGTGCCTGAGGGTCCATATCCCCTGTGATCTCTGCTACCATTCTGTCCCTTAGAACAGGCTCCAGAGGGAAACATGGTCTCCCAGAAACCTTCCTCTGCCACTCCTTTTTAAAATTTATAAACACGCCTATCAAATTCTCAGTTCCAGTTATGTGCCAGGCACTGTGGTAAGCATGGCTACTGTGATCAAGCACGTTAGGTACCTCACTCCCTGCAGTAGCTCAGAGGCCCATCAGCCTAACTCCTTGGCTGGCTCCGGTTCCCAGCCCCAGTCAGGCACAGGGGTTGAACTCTGTTCCCTAAGCTGATACAAAGGACACAGTTCAGTCTTGGCGTCACTTGCTGTGTGGTGGCTCAGTAAATATTAATTAACTCTGAGGACAAGCTGCACTTTGACTCACCTCTGGCTAATTAAATAAACCTGCCATGTAAATCAGCAGAGGGGACAGAGACATTAGGCTGTGGTGAAAAGAAATTGGGCTGAGGGTAAGACTGTTGGCCTCCAAGTAGGAAATTTACCTTCGACTGTTCTGGCTCTCTTCAAATTCTTTAAGGCTAGGGCCAGAGTGGTGTCCATGAGGGATAACCCCGCCTCTCACAGAAAGCCTTGCTCCTTAAGCCCTGAAGAATTGAAAGGAGAGAGGCAGGGTTCAGATGACCCTTGGGTACTGCATGCCCACGAAGACATAAGGGTTCTCTAAGGAACTAGGACATAATTGCCCGGCCTTCTCTCCATCCCTGAGGCATCATGCCCTGATGGTCCTGGGTCAGCTGGGGGAGACCTGAGGCCCATGGGAAAGACACAGTGTGAACGCCCCTCCCAGCCAGGCCTGGCAGTTTCGGACTATCGGGGCTGGCGGGCGCCTCATTGGGCTCTGCTTCCCTTCTGCTCCTTCCTGAAGGAAATGAGCCACGGCAATGTCCTAGACCCTCTGAAGGTCAGGCTCTCCCTCTGACCAATTGGGAGACCTGGAGCAGGCCACTTAACCTCACCAGGCCTGGTCCCTTTTCTGTAAAATGAAGAAATTGCAACGTCAGCCTCATAAGAGAGTTGAAAAGATTCACAAAGAATGTAAAATGCTGCCTACTGCCTTGCACAAAATAAGGGCTCAGTAAGTGGTAAGTATTCTATGATGATGATGCTGTGATTGTATATGGTTCATAACAACCAGTTGTATCCCCCAATAATGCTGGGGGATTGTATCCCCCAATAATGCTGGGCTGTTTTGAGACATATTCAGAATAGCTGTGATGACTGAGCCCTAAGTTGTCACTTTGAAGGTAGCTTTTTCTTATGTAAAAAAGGAGAACACCATCTCAAAATAATGTCCATGAAGGTAACATGTAAAAACAAAATGAGATAAGGTAAGGGTGAGGGCAAAGGCAGAGTGAGTTGCTGAGAAAGGACACAAGAGTGTGTCCCTTCCCTTCCCATCCAAGTCCCTCCCTGCAGCCACCTGGGACCCCTCGCCTCTCAGACTCCCCATCCCTCCTCCTCCCCTGGGCTAGTGTTTGGAGCATGGCTCAGCGTAAAGGCCAACTCTGGGGTCTGTGGCTCATGGCAGGCAATTCCCCACTATGTCCTCTCCTAGGGAAAGAGGCACCTGTCACCATGATGGGCCAGCAGGAGTCCTGCAGAGTCACCTAGAGCTACCAAGCAGGCACAAGACAAACATTTATATTCGACACATTGGAACAGATCAAATGTGGTTCTCAAAAAGCTCAGACTTGCAAGTTTTGGAGAAGGCCCAGGTTTGGCTCCCTTTAACTCCCAAACAAATTCTTGTGGGATGTTGCAATTACTTGTGACAATTCCTCTCCCTGCCTGGGACTTTGATTTCAGATTTAGACATGTAAAACTGGGTGGCTGGCTGGGTCTTGAGCAACTTGGGGGGTGGGGTGGGGACTGACTAGGGAAAATTCTTTGCAGCATGTTGTCTTTGGAAGGGAGATCTCGAGGAATCAGAAGCTGTAGTTCTGTCTGTGTTACCAGAACTTTTCAGCCACTGTGGCAGATTTTCTGTCCCTGAAATTGGTTCATTCTGCTGGGGAGTGGCTCATTCTGTCCTCTGAAATGCAAATGTGTAGGAATTATTTTCTGTAATAGTCTCATATTAGAGTAACTTTTAAATTGCTATAATAAATTCTGCAGTCCTTACCCTGAAATCTTACCCCTGGATAAGCAGCAGGTAAAGATTGTTCAAGGCTAGGTGGGGTATTTTAGTAGTAACTTGTAATGACCTGGCCTCAGAGGAGCCTGGAAGCAGGAGGAGGTGGCGCAGGGAGAGCGAACTGGACACAGAAGCAGGAGCGGAACGTGGCAGGGCAAAGCACGTCTGGGTGCAGGGACTCTGGTCTTTCTAGGTACTGAGATGTATACGCAAAAGACCGTGGGAAAATTGCCTGTCTTTGCTTTGCTATTGTACCTGGCCTTAAAGCACATCCAGCTCATTTGGGGGAACTTGACCCTGCGTTGGGCTCCTGTTTCCTACTTCTTGGCTGTCACACCTGGTCTCAGAGCCCACACAACTTTAGTTCTGACCCTTTTGGTTTTCATACTGTCAATAAAACAATGGATACTACTATCCCTGAAAGAGATTGCAAAGAGGGGCTACGCATTTTTTGCCTCACCCCTAGGCCTGACCTAGCAGCCTGCCTCTTGAGGCTGGTGTGCATGGCAGAAATCGGGGATCACAAATGGCTAGGAATTCCTGGATGCTCTATAAAGTTCAGTCTGGTGAGCAGAGTCATAGGCTGGTTTCTGTTGGCAAATCTGGAGTCATAAGCATTTGCCTTCAGGGTGAGCAGTTGACATAGAATCACCAAGACTGCCATTCCACGCCCCTCCCCTCCCCATACCCTGTGAACTCTCCTCTTCTTCCAAGATATCCTGTCTGGACATAGCTTAGAAATGACATAGAACAATATGAAGAGAGAGGTCGGAATGAGGGGTTATGTTTCAGATCAACCTGATTCTCAGACAGGTTTAGACTGAAGGAAACACTAGGCTGTCTTACTCTAGATTAGAAATATTGGAATTCCTGAGGGAGCAAGAGGAGAAGGAAGATTCTGGGAATGGGATGTGAAGGTAGGGGAGAAAAGAGATGGGACAATTGCCCTGGATTTCTTTTGGGTCTTAGAAAGATAAAGCTCAGAATTCCTGAGCAAAAGCAAATGTTTAATCCATTTCTAGATGGGACAAGGGAATGAGTAAGCTAGGATCACAGGACATGACAATACAAGGATCTGGTGACTCAGGGCACCAGCCAAGGGAAGCTGAGGGCCTCCAGGAGTCAGGAGAAGAGAGACTATCTCCCATCAGGGCCTTTAAGAACATAGCTGAGACATTCTATTTCTGGATGAGAAGACTCAATATTATAAGGATATTAACTCACTCCCAACTTTATATAATCAATAAAATCCCAACCAAAATCCTAATAGGACTTACTAAAGGAAACTTGACAAGATGATGGGAAATTACATCTGGAAGGAAAAAATATGTAAGAATAGGAAAATGATTTTGGCGGTTGGGGAAACAAAGGAGAAAAATACACGGTATCCAACCATACCTAAAAGCTACAATAATTAAAATGATATGGTACTGGTACAAGAATACAAAAAAGTTCAATACAACAGAGAATCCAGAAACAGACACATGTATTTATGGGAGTCCTGAATGTGAGAAGAGTAGTATTTCAAGACACTGGGGAAAAGGAGGGCCTATAGAATAAATAATGCTGGGCAGCATCTGACCCTCTGCAAGAAAAAAAAAAAATTAGATCCCTAATTCACATCATTTATGAAAATAAATTCCAGATGGATTAAAGAACTAACACAGATACAGAACTATAATAGAAATACAAGAGAATATAGGAGAATATGTCCGTTATTTGGCGATTTGGAAGTTTCCTTAAAAAAAACCATAAATACAAATCCACAAAGGAAAGGACTAATATATTTGACTACATCAAAATAAAAAGCCTCTGTATAGCCCAAGGCACCATTAATAAGGTGAGAAGAACTAGTTGGCCTGGACTGAGGGGTGGCTTATTCTGCCAGGGAGCAGATTATGAGATGAGACAGCCTTGGAGGTCCGTCTGCTCCCTCACAATCCTCTCCCAGAAGGCAGGGTTCAGAAGGAAGCAAATAAATACCAGAGAGTAACAATCTCCCTTTGTCCATCGTCCCCAGAGCCCTACAAGCAAGAGATAACTCAAGTCATAGTTATCAAGAGCCAGCTCAAAATGAGGGGATTAAGTGGAGCAGAGCACAGGAGGAGAGAGTAAAGCAAGATAGAAGGAGTAGAAAGAATTTTGCTGTCCTCAGGTGAGGAGCAGGAGGAAGGGCTATCTCTGTGAGACATCACAGCCTCCAGGCCTTGGGCCCATCTTTCAGAGTAGATGTGGCACAGGCGGCTCCTCCCAAGACTTCCCTGCCCAGAGAGCCCTTATAGAGCACATAAAGAAAATGTCACCCTGTGTCGGTTTTAATCATCTTCATGAGACCCTCAGCTCTGTGGGGGTCAGGGCAGTCCCAGGATGATGGCCCCTGCCCAGACTCCCAGTGTCAGTGATGACAGACATGCCCATGTTTTTGGGTGGGCTTGTGTGATCTAATAGATCAAGTCAGAGGCCTATGTCCTGGAGACTTGATTCTGTTTCATGTCTGGAGAACACTGACATAAGGCAGAGTAAAGCAAAGTGAAACTCTTGCCCCACGGAGCCTTCATCAGCCAACTCACCCTATGGTGATTAGGCTGTGCTCTTGGGGGAGTCAGGGAACTACTGTGCTTAGCTACCCTCAGCCCATACTGCCTAGTTGTTAGCTGATGCCTTTTGGTAAACTGGGTTGAGCACATGGTCCTGGGAAGGACGTTCTCCTCTCAAGGGAGGAGATGCCATTTTCTAACATGAACAAGGGGCTGCAACAAAGAATGATGGGTGTTGAGCAAAGCAGGAGACAGTACCAGGACTGGCCAAAACTGAAGCATAGCTGCAATAATGGAATCATACTCCAGGAAGCATCAAACAATCTCACAGGCCCCCATTCGATTTTCAGAAATACATTTCAGGATTTGGAGAGTGAGGACTAAGGAATAAATAAGCACAGCTGGGGATAAGATCAAGGTACCTGACCCTCTTGAAAGGATGCCACAGGGCTAAGGAGAAACCACTGGCCTCTGGGAAATTAAAGAGTAGACTGTGACACTTAGATTCAATTATCTCCAAAAGGAAAGGAAACAACTCCTTTATATTGAGGCACAAACAATGGTTGAGGACTAACTATGTACCAAGCATTCAAGTGAGGGCAACATACGGAGACCTGTGCACCCCTCACCATTCCTACCACCAATACAAAGCCAGCGAAGTCACCCAGCAGCCCTGCCTCTCGCCTCTGACATGGCACCAGACCAGTCCACTCATTTGACACAAAATGTCAGATTAGAGTGCCTACTAATATTGCAACCAAATTTCAGGGAAAATAAGGAATATTTAGTGAGCTCAAAACCTCCCATCTGGATATGGGAGGCGCCAACCAGCCAACACAGATCCAATGAGAGTAGCTCTCCTCCCTCGATGCCTCAGCAACCCTGCTTCCAGGCCCTTCTGTACTAATAGTGCTGATAATCAGACAGGCTGCAGGATGCAGCCTCTTAGAGACCCCCCTGGAGGAAGGTTCTAGCTCTACTCTCAGATCAGGACCAGTGATTCTGTACCTATTTGGGCTGTGGCTTCCCTTGAGAATTTTGACAAAAACTATGGATCCTATTCTCAGGAAAATGTGCATTGCATATGCAGGTATAATCTTGCATAAAATTTTAGGAGCTTTATAGACCCCAAAGAGTCTCAGCTTAAGAATTCCTGCCAAAGGCAAATCACTTTTTTTCTTACTCAAGAGCTGTTTCCCAGGGCTGATTAACTGCTATCTTAGATGTCCAACAGGTGAATTAATATTCAGCATTGACCTCTAGTCATCCCACACCCTTGGCAGATGGCAGAGTCTCTGCTGTTTCCTGTAGCCAGAAGGAAGCAGAGCCTCTAGACTGAGACCACATTTTGCTTCTCAGAAGAGCACTCTCCTCCACCTCTATTGGAAAACCTCAGACACCCCAGGTCTAGAACACAGACACAAAGTGACAAGCCAAAAATAAATCTGGTCCACTATACAACTAGATCTGTGAAGAGAGAGCCAAAGACTAGGTCCCTCCTGGGCCGGCAGGAGAAAGGCATGAGGATAGGCCCAAAGCCGAAATGGGAAGGAGTCAGAATGGGTCTCCCTCCCTTCAGTTAAGTGCAAACTAGCTGATCATTCTAGAGAGGCACCTGCTCTTTTTCATCATTCCTCTGCCTGGAATGTAAAGGCTGCTGGAGGCTATGCCCTTATGCATTCCACATTTGTCTCCCCTTTTCCCAGTAATAATAATGATGATGATGATAATAATGATGATGATAGCAGCATCATTATTGAGCATCAATATTGAACATTAATTACTCTGTGCCAAGCACTGTGCTATGAGCTCTTAAATTATTTCATTTAATCTTCCGAACAGTCAAATGAGGTAGGCACTCTTGTTATCCCATTTATAGATCAGGAAATTGAGACTAAGAGAGGTTAAGTAGAGTTGCTTAAGGCCATAGAGCTAGTGAGTGGAAGAGCCTGGATTTACACCTAGGCCTGATTTCAAACATAATACTTTTGACCTCCACTCTCATTCTCTTTTGCAGAAGACCAGGAGTCAGATAGAGACCTTGGAAATCCTCCAGAGAGATAATCAGGTCTCCTACTTCTTGCCTTCCCCTCCCCAACCCTGCCCACCATATAGCAGCCTGGCTCTCAAAAGAGACTTACTTTGTGGAGAGTTGATTGGAAATTCCCAAACTCTATATCCTATCTCTGCATGACTTTGCTATTTGAGTCCATACTCCATAACCCTAAATTTATCCAGGAGCCTAAATTTATTTTAAACTCAGCTGAGCCCAGGGGCCTTAGAATCAAGGAAGAAGACTCTTTTCTACTTCATCACTGGAAAGCTGATGGCGGATTAATTGTCATCACTTGCATTTTTTTGTTTGTTTTGTTTTTGTTTTTTTGAGACAGGGTCTCACTCTGTTACCTGGGCTAGAGTGCAGTGGTATCATCATAACTCACTGCAACCTCAAACTCCTGGGCTCAAGTGATCCTGCCTCAGCCTCCTGAGTAGCTGGAACTATAGGCGTGTGCCACCACACCCAGCTAATTTTTAAAAAATTTTTTGTAGAGATAGGGTCTCACTATATTGATCAGGCTGGTCTTGAACTAGCCTCAAGTGATCCTCCCACCTTGGCCTCCCAGTGCTAGGATTATAGGCATGAACCACCACACCTGGCCCATCACTCCCATTTTAAAGATTTGGTGGGTGAGTGGGGGCTGAGGAACAAAGAATAAAGAGGCTTGAATTTAGTGAATTGTCACCAGTGATGGTGGTGCTCTAAAGAGGCCAGGCTTCTCTAGACACTTCCTACCCTCAGCATTTAGAAATAGGGCATGCATATCGCTCTTCAAATAGCAAGTCTCCTCCCTTTCCTCCATTAGCGGATTCCAGGGAGAGTGAATGCCCAGTTCGCCAAGAGAAAGACCCAAAAGGATGCTGCCCATCAAATGCCCAGGAACCAAGGAGCCCTCAATGCATGCTGTATGGCTAGAGCCTCAACCAGTGGTGTTTTAGGAGGCAGCTGGGGACAGAGTGGGCATTAAGCTGCCTGCTGAATCCGGGGTTGCTTGTTCTTGCCTGAGAGCCTCATCTGGAGATGAAATAGCTAGGGAGGGGAGACGCTGAGGCCTCTACGGAGGTGGGAGTTGCAGAAAGCTAAGGAGATTGGCCACAGACAGAGAAAATCATCTCATACTCAGGGTCTCTGTTCTTTGCCACCTGTAGACTGGAGATGAGATAAAGCAGAATGACAGTACCCACATTCAAAATAGATGAGGAAGTCAGTCCCAGAGGGACAGCTGACTCCTAGAAATGGCCTGGACACACTGGAGCCCAATCATTTAGTCATCAGATGTTTACTGAATGTCTGCTGTATGCCAGACTCATCTGGGCACTGGGGATGCCACGGTGAATCCTGCCCTCAGTGTTAGACCATCAACAGAAAAAAATATATGAGCAAGACAATTTGGACCATGATAAGCACTAGGAAGAAAACTGGAATACAGTGGCAAGAGAAAGTGACTGGAACGGGCCACTTCAGTTTGGGTTGGCAGGGGAAGCCTTTTTGAAGAGAGAATGTGAATCCTGAGGCCTGATTATGAAAGAGGGCCAGCCGTATGAGGATGTGGGGGAAGTGCATTCCAGGAAGAGGGAAGAGCAAAGCCAACAGCCTTTGGGTGGCAATGGGCTCCATGCATTTGAAAAACAGAAAGGCAATCACTATTGCTGACAGAAATGAACAAGGGCGTGAGAGGAAGAAGAGAAAGCTAGAGAGTTAGGTAGGGCCAGATCACAGTACAGAGTTAGACTTTTATTCTAAGTGTGATGGGAAGCAGGGAGTTACATCATCCAATTAGCATTTTTTAAAAGATCACTCTGGCTGCTGCGTGGAGAATGGATAGCAGAGGGCAAGCATGGCAGTAGGGAGACCAGTGAGGAGGCTGTCAGGTGAGGAAAAGGGTGCCCATGTAATCTGTCATCCAAACCAAGATACTGTACAAGTGAACAGGGGTGCTACAAATAATTAAACAGGGACAACAGGCATAACCAGATGGTCTCATGCAAAGTGGGACACATGGACACTCTGGATATGACAGAGTAGAGCAGTGGTTTTCAAGGTGTTGTTCCTGGATCAACAGCATCAGCACCACTTGAGAACTTATTAGAAATGCAAATTCTCAGGCTCCTACCCCTGACCTACTGAATCAAAAACTTGGGATACAGTAGTATGTATTTTAACAAGCCCTTCAGGTGATTTTGATACAGGCTAAAGTTTGAGAATCACTCAACTAGAGTCACAGTGGTGTAGGTGATGAGATGTGGCCAGACACAGGATACATTTTGGATATGAGGGGTCAAGAAAACTAGAATCTGGAAGGAGCTCTTTGTTTCCTGTTTGAGCAATCTGTACATTGGTGGTGCCCTTTGTTGCAAAGGGAAGGACTAAGATGGGGAGAGGAATGGGTTTTGTGGGGGAATTAAGCTTGTGCTTCAAATGTGTGAAGTCAGAGGCAGAAACAAGCCTTTCTTCCCTGGGCCACCTTTGGGAGCAAGGAAGCAGTTCTCCCAGCCAGAGCGAGTGATTCATAGGGCAGCCCAAGCTCCGTAGCTTCGGGCACTCTTTTCAGAGCCAGCCTCCTCCTTAGGAGGCCCTGGATTTAAAGAAGGGACTTTTTCCCAATGAAGGTGCTCTGAGTACCAGTTTAAGACATGGCCCAGGAACAATCATGAACGAAACGCTGAAAGCAGTGCCCCAAGTCAAGTAACTGGCTGCTCACGTGGAAACAGCTTATAGAGGTACAAGTTGAGATGCTTTTAGCTAGGAAATAAAAATCTGGACCTTGTCATGGAGTTCTTCTCTTGGAAGACCAAAACTTGCCATTGACAATGCTCTAGCTGCAGTTGACGTGCCGTCACAGGACCGTCACAGAAAGTTCAGCAGTTTTTAGCAGTTCTGCACTGACACACAGCTCACAGCTCCAGAAGAAGGAATCACTTTTCTATTTGGTCCCAGACTCCTGGCCTGGTGCCCCATGCCCGAGCGTGTGGTTTTGTTTAGAGGGCCACGGTTGCAGCACACACAGGGAGCAGCAAGCCCTTATTCCTGTGCTGTCTGGTGCAGGGGATGCACACCCTCAGTTGACATCCAACAGCACACAGGTGAAGGGAGAAGCAGGGCGTATGTGGCCATCCCTTCTTGCAGTGGTGCTGAAAGCAGGTGGAAGCCAGAAAGGGATGGACAAGCTGTAAGTTCCAGAGCAGGTATTCTTAACTTGGACCTTAGCAGGTCTGTGAAGCAGCGGAGAGGGCCCCAAGCTTTCATCAGATTCTCAAACCCAAGACTCCGAAAGAGATTTAAAAAACCTTTGCTTTAGAGAGCAGTGGTCCTCACCTTCAGTGTGCATCAGAATAATCTGCAGGGCTTGTTACAACAGGGATTGCTGGGTCCCAACGCCAGAGGTTCTGCTTTAGTATGTTTGGAATGGGGCCCAAGAATGTATATTTCTAACAACTTCCAAGGATATGCTAATGCTCTTGGTCCAGGGGCCACACTTTGAGAACTAATGCTTTAGATGATACAAAAATCATGAGGGGTTCAAGTTCAAATTATGATTTTTCCTTTTCAGACAAGAGTTCTAACACATATCACAGCCCTCTAAACTACTCCCAAGTCCCAAGGAATTTGAGATTTTATTTTTGGAAGAAGCCCTTGGAGAGTGACAGACTCTGGATCTCTCCTTAGAGGTCAAGAAACATCTGGGAAATAGCATTTTAGAGGGTGTAGGAAAATGCCTCCAGAAACCTAAAAGCCCAAGCAGAACTCCTGGCTGGCTCTGGCTAATCCAATTACTGGGCCAATTGTTGGTGAATAGTTAGGTTTCGGGAATCTAGGCAGACCCAGATCATCTCCCAGAGACTGCTTCCTGACCTGTTTTGTTGAACCCACATGGGCTCAGTAAGATAGGAGGTCTGCTCTATGGAAGAAAGGGTGTCTGCTGTGGGGTAGAATCTGGGAAGGAGGAAAAGGAAATCGACCACTCAACTGGGCAGAATTCAAGAGCCTCATTCACAGAACCCTTTGATCAGGTCATTGCGGTAAGGGTGGGAAGAGGCAGAAATAGTACTCAGGGCGGTGCTTACTTTAAGCAAAAGCAGTGGAGAGAGGCCTGGAAGGGCCATTTGCCAACTTCCTTCAGATCTGCTGTGAGTAAGTCATTCCCCCATGAAAGGGGAGGGGGAAATGAAAATGTGGATTCATTCATGAATCAACCCCAGAACAGGAAGTGTGGCTTTTGAGCTGTGGGAGGAGTCCTCCTTTGCTACAGGGAACAGTGGCTTTGCCATCCACCTAAATACATCCTGAGGTGAGGCAACGGCAAGTCAGGGAAACCCTATACATTCAGGGATGAGGAGGCAGAACTTCCTCGAGAAGGCAACACATTAGAGCGACTGAGACCATGGGAGTGCTTTGGCGTCAGCCTACATGGTGTGGAATCCTGGGCATGTTACTTAATCTTTCTGTGCCTCATCGTCCTCATCTGCAAAATGAGGCTAATAAGAGCGCCTATCTCATAGAGCTGTAGTAAGAACGAAGTAAAATAACCTAGGTAAAACACTTAGCTTGGTGACTTGAATATTTTAAGCACTCAATGTTTGAAAAATAAAAGGTGGTGAGCTTGGAAAGATTTAGGGTGGTGGCAGTACAGACCTACTCTTAGTACTACTGCCAGAGACAGAAAGTGGAGCTAGGTTGGAGCTGCTGCCAGTATCCACAGGAGGCCGACAGAGGTTGAAGGTGCTCACTGAGCATGCTGGAAGAGCCAGGATGCCTATGACGGTGGGGTTAACTGGATAACTGTGCTGGCTATAAGGTGGGGATATCCTACTCTTCTAAACATTTCAATATTCAATGAGTCTGTTTCATGACATTTTCTCACCGCCAACCTAAGTGCCAAATGGTCTGATTGGAACAAATCAAAGTGAATGAAAAATCAATGTTGGTAGGAAAATTGGATTGATGTTGTTGGAAACACTCTGGAGAGCTGCAGTATTAAGGTGGAATCCCTGTTTTCAGGGAGGAAAACAAAGTGGCTCCTCCTCCTGAAGCTCTAGAAGTGTGGGGTAAGGTGGTGAGGTAAGAACGGTGGAGCTCTGTGCTGGTCCTGAGGTAAGCTAGCAGTCATACGCTGAAAAAGACAGCTCTCTTTCCTCTGGTCCTGAAAGAGCAGAACCTCTTCCAGAACCCAGTATCCCACATCGGAAAGTCCTATCTGCTTAGAAAGAAATTGTTACTGAAACTAGGAACAAAGAGATTTCTAAAAACCATGCAAAAGAGCCAAAATAAATTATATACCACATGGTTAAATAAAAGTTCATTGCCAATGTGTCTGAGCAAGTGGGAAAAGAGTAAATAAAAAAAAAAAAGGAAAAAAATAAAAGTTCACACCATTGGAGGTGGAGGTAGGAAGAGATTGCCAATTACATTACCTTAGGAAAAAAAGCACTAGAGTAAAATGCCAAATAGTTATGTTTGAGCATGCTGGGGCCCTTTCTTGGGGGGCTCCCAAGGCCCTACCATCTTTGCTCTGTAATTCAGCCCTATCTCAAGTCTAGAATGTTTCTCCAGCAGCCCTGCAGTAGGACCTCACCTCAGAGCCTTTTGCTCTCCAAATTGACCCACTGAGCATATTTAATCACGGTCCCATTGGGAATCTTTAAAAGATTAAGGACACGGGACAGTTAGGAGGGGCTTGGCTTCTGGCTTTTCACTCCTTTATACTTACTGGGAGCAAATAATGGCTGCAGTTTCCATAAGCTCCTATACTTGAGAGCCCTCCTCTCAGACAGGGACCCATGGATTTACCTGATCCCACCCTGAGGAGACAGGAGTATTTGGTCTCTTCTTCAGGAAGTACCTACCTGTCTTCCGCCCCACCCCCACACCAAAAAAAAAACAAAAACAAAACCCAGAGGCACTGTAGAACTTAAGGAAAACTGGGGTTTCTTAGGCACTGCACCTACCTCTCTAAAATAGCGGCACCCTCAGCTTTAAGTTTTCATAAAACAAAGTTTCTGTGTTATTTTTATTGGAGTTGGTAGTTGTCAGAGGTGGACACTTGTTCAATCCTGCTGTCTTCTACAAAGGAGGGCCATTTTAGCAAGAGAACAGCAAAACAATAATCACAATAAACTCTCTTGGGATTTACCCAGGGAAGCTTGGAACTGTAATACCACAAACTTGAGATATCCTATGGCCATGCATCAGTTTTTAGAATATAACCGTTGTCACATATATTTAAATAATTGTCATAAATGTTTTCCATAGTGTGATTTTTGTCAGAAAACTTAAGAGAGCTACTTGTTTCAAGCCTTCCTCATATCCAACCTGAAGGTAAGGGAAAACATCAAAAAAGATAAAAGGAGAAAACCACAAATAAAACTTCACACCCCACTTCCAAAGGCTAAGGAAAATATACACCTCAGGCCTCTGCTGGGTTTCGAGTTAGAGGTCAAAACTGGGGTAGTGCTCATTGGTCAGATAATCTGCTCTTCTAGGAGAAGGACCTATTGAAACTATCCTGAAGGATCGCTCCCCTCTGCCATGTTTTTATTGGTAACTTCATTCACTGTCTGCCATTTCACTCACTAGAGAAGCAGTTTTGAAAGGGATCTTATTTTAAAGCACAACCCCTATTTTCTGCAGAAGATTCTCTTCATCTTTTGTTATGGGCTCTTTTGTGACCCTTCCACTACCCCAAACCAACTTCAAATTTAAAATGACAGAAAAGAAAAACTCTTCCATGAAAAAGGAACATGATCTATGGAGAAAGTTTTTCCTTTTCTTCAATATGATGGCTAGGTTAACCACCACACCATTAGACAATTTTAAAAACCTATGCAAGAAGCCATATAGGGAGGCCATTCACATAAAGTCCTAAAAAATAAACAAAACTGTTTTAAAATAAAACAGAAATAAGAGTTCTCTAGTGTGAGGGAACATACCTAATGCTTGCAGCCCAATTAATGATCCTAAGTAATAGGCAAGTATACCTGCTACTGAGTCCCAAAAATGGTTTCCAGTAAAAAAAAACCCAGACCCCTTACTACAACCAGACCCCTTCCCCCCAAAAAGCATTCAAACAAAAGACTGATCTGTTTATATAGTCACATGAAAAATAAACATCTTTATTTTTTTGCCTACTTTATTTCATTTTTTTCAAATAAAATTTAAATCTGTACAAAGTATACTGTTACAGTATATATTTTGTAAGAATCAATGCCTAAAAGAATCACAATACTTCAATAAGCAGTACAGCAGACCTCGCTAGTTTCAGCTTTGATATTGAACAAACTCAAGCCGGCTGATGCACAACACGTTTGCTTGGTTTCCACATGGTGAGTTCCCAGCACTGAGATGGGAGAACATGACAGCAAATATGGTTATATTACAGCCCGACACACTGCGCTTCTTCATGTGATAATAACTGCACATATTTAATACAGAATGCTCAAATTTACTTTTTAAATTGCATTTGCTTACTTCTTAGTTGGCAAAATTCAGCATTCTTAAATGGGGTCCCCAAACAGTGCAAATTAATGATATTCTACTGTATATTGGCACATCTCCAATAAGGATTAACTTGTAAACTCAAAGAATATCAACAACTTAGTCCTAAATTTTAACTAATATACATCTGGTCCATTTAACCAAAATCATTTTGGAAAGATATTAAAGAACAATTCTATTTCTGAAAGGATATTCTTTTGACTATTCTTTAGAGAAGATAAATTTTTAAATTGTCATTAAAATGTTTTACTATAAAAATTTTACAAACTTGATTAGAAATTTCAAGATCATGATTCACAGCAGACAAATACAAACTGTTGATATTCCAACAATACCTATTCTTAGACTTTCGAACAGAGCACAACTATGTCAGCTGTGTTAACTAAAATTCTGAACAGTGTACTAAATTTGTAAGTGGTGCTGGGTCTAGCAAGTGTAAATACACAGTATATTTCAATGAAAAGAATTGTCTTCTTTATACTTTATTTGTTTTCCCATAAGGAAACATTAATGTTTACATTCTTTAATAAAGTTAATCTTACATCAGAATATAACTTAATACTGTCAGCAACAGGGACCACACACAGTAAATAAGAAGCACATTTAAAATAAGTCTGAATTCACATAGATTAACATTTGTTGGTTAATAAAATATCGACAGTATTACAATCTTACAATATTTACAGTAAGAAAAATCTAGAGTAATATATACCTTTCACAGCAGGATTCCATTTTTTTAAAATTTCTTCCAGTTTGGGATTGTGTATACACAAAAGCTCAAAATAAAGCAACTCTGCAATATAATCTTAAAATAATGGCTACTAGGGGGAAATTCTATCACAACCATTGAAAATAATGGTGACTTCTCACGGAGTCTGTGGCATCTGAGAACCCAGTTAATTAACCAAAGTCTTGCTCAAACCAGCCTCAGTTACCCAGATTAAAGCAGAACTCCGGCCTTCCCTGACTGCTGATAACCCAACAGATTTTTTTGACATGCTATAAGAAAAGAGGGAAAATTGGTTTCAGCTCACATCTCATGGCTGGAAGCCCTTGGCCAGTGCACGTTCCCCAGCTTATCCTAAAAGAGGGCCCATTTCATCCCCACAGCATCACAAGAGTCCACAGTCTAGCCACAGGCCACTTTAACACCAAGCTCACCCATTCCTCAACTCTTGTGCATTAGGATAAGGCATGAACTTGGCCCATATAATACACACCAGCATCTTAGAGACTTGGGACCAGGGCAAAGAAACAGACTAGTATAGTTTGCACCGAGATCAACAGGAAAAATGGGAAGTGATGCACATTTCCAATTAGAATGAGAAGAAGACCCACATCCCTAAACTGGAATTTAGCCAGGGCATCAGAGTTAGCACCCCCTCTCTGAGTACCACAAGGGATTAGGATGTGTGCTCTGGGCCTCCTCTAAGAGAGAGCATCTACAGTAACACAGTGTGGGACATTAGTTCAGTGACAACTCCCAAGAAAGCGGATACAGTTCTTGAATCTGGGTCTGTCTACAGCACCTGAGGTCAATCATCCAAGCTGTGACCTGTCCCAACCCTGCTTACTTTAAGATATCTGATGGGCACAGAGTACTCAGGGATACACGGCTGCTGGTTACTTTGGACTCTAGATCTCACAGGTAATCAACAGGTATCTGGGATTGAATTAGCAAACTGTACCATAGCTCCTTAAACAGACACTGTCAGGTTTGAAATCATGTTAAGCATGAATCTTCACTGTCAGGTCAGAAATCAAAGTGGGAGTCTTCCCACATCAGCCAAGGTTATTTTGTCAAAACCTTAGAGGAGTTGGACAGTTTTTCATGTTGTTAAGTGATTAGTTGACTTATTTCAGTCAAGCTGGATTGGCAAACCAGACTGAACTATTTAGTTAGCTTTGTTTTTTTGATTCTTATGTGTGTGCTAACCCAAAGCTGTTGTATTTGGGCTAAATACACTGACAGAGAAAATTCAAACAACAAAAGTTTTCAGCAAACTTCTGTGGCATTTTCTTTTTGGAAGTCATTGCAAGATCTAAAGGTATTTCTACCCAACAAAGTCTGTTTAAGTGTTTAAGGTTACTTCCTTTTTGGTCCTATACAGAATGCTATGACTTCTATATAGGTCTGAATGCTGCTCCATGTAGATTCCTTCTGTATATCTAAAAATATATACTTTTCAGTAGTTCAATACATGGTTAATCTTCCCACAGAGGAAGATTTTTGTAATCACATGTTGCAAAGTAGAAAAACATCTCCTTTCTAAGAAAGGAAATATACTTTCCTATTGTACACTTTTGAATAAGCCCAAAGGCATGCACCAAAAATCATTAAAACTAATACATGCAATAAAATGGTGTAGAGTTAAAGTGCTGCTTTTCGATTTTTAAATTTGAAGACATTTTGCCAGTTGTTGACTCAAAGATCTTCCCCCACCCTCCCACCCCACCCCATGGCATTAAGAGAGAAAAGTAAAAAGTGTGCATAAATCTTTAAACTATTCTTTACACAGGGGAAAGAACAGATACATCAACTATCCTATTTATAAACTGGATTCCCAGTTTTCAATAAAACCAATATTTACTGGTAAAAATTGTCAAAGCTAATACACCCAAACAAATGTTACTAGTAAATAATGTTCTACATAGAGAATAATTTACTTTGGTTTTATGCACCTTCTCAAATATAACACTAGTGTCCCATACGTCACCAAACTGATGTGTTCCAGCAAAGTTGTAAGGCAAATCTTTTTTTTTTCCCTAGTGACATCTTGTTCCCAACAGACAAAACTAAAATCTTTTGGTGAGGAAGGGGTTAAGATAATGGTTAACCCCTTGGCATCCTGAGCATTGTGGTTTATCAAACTCTACCCTGCTAGAAGATGTCAGGCACCCTGACCCCTGCCTTGAACCAGCAATGGCTCCCACGTATAGAGATGCCCTGACTCCATATAAATAGCTCTCAGAACTTTGCTTCTTTTTCCTTCCGTCTGGATGTTTTAATGTCTAACAAAGCTGGTTGCAATGTCACATTTTACTAGTAGGGGCCACCATCTAACAATAATTTGAATCTGAAATATCTGAAGCCAATAGTTAGTTCCTAATTTTATCAACGATTTGCATTAAAATTTTCTCTACGGAGTTTACTTAGAGCAGAGATCCTTAACTTGGGTTTCAGAACATGTGTGATGCCCCTGAGGTTGTATGCAAAATTATCTGTGTACATGCATTTTTTTTTCTGGGGAGAGGGTTCATCACTTTCATCAGGTTATCAAAGGTATCTGTGACCCCCAAAAAGGGTTACAGGGACTTAGAGGGATACCCGTAATTCATTTTGTAACAGGATTGGGAAACGGAGGCAGAAAACTAAAAATGGCCTCAAAAGAGGAGGGGCAAATTGCTGATATTTTCCCTTTATTCACATTTGGGATATAAGTGCTTCAAACTAGAAAAAATAATTAATTAAGGTGGTTAAACTCCATTAAAAATAAAGCCACTTTCTAAAATTTTTCATTTTCCATATATGGTAAATTTAATCTCCAAGAAAAGGTTTGAAGACTAAATTTTTCTCTTTTCCTAAAGGAAATTCGTAGATATAATACTGGACAACATCCACATTTAAAGATTTGACAACATAAAGTGTAGATAATTCTAATGATGTGAGCCTTTAACTTAAGATTTTGAGTTAAGGATTATCTAGAGTCAAATACACATTTATTAACCTTCATTTCTCAAAATCAGTCTACATTTAGACAACTACCTAGCATACTTCCACTAGATAAATCTAAAATCTGAACAATGGAAATTAAGCTTTCTATCCAAAGTAAAAACAAAGCCACAAGGTTCCACAATATAATCGGCCACAAACATTCACACTATATCATAAAGGACTTTCTCATTTCAAATACATCACTGAATTTTCAACAGAATTTGCAAACATAAGATCCAGAATGACTAGCAAAACATGCTGAGAAGAGCATGTCAAGAATTAAAACACCACCACCCCCCTATCCAGAAACACACTCAGGCATTCCAAAAATAAACCAGATCTGAAAAGAGGCCTCTCGCTTGGTTTTAAGTATGAGGTGCGTAAAAAGCTATGAGAAAGGGAATATAAAGTAAATTAAATAAGTTACAAAAAAACAATTTTAGCTAAAAACACACCTCTCTGCTCTATTGGTAAAACTGTTGATTTTTTTTTTTTTTGCAATTCTGAACACTGTGTTGCACAATCTCACTAAGACAAAAAAATACATTCGCAGGTATACTTTTTGTTCTTTTCTTTCTAGAGCACATCTTTGAGGTCATAAGACTGCATCTGGTTAAAATAAAATCTCTTACCCCTTGATGCCCTTCCCCCTCAAAAAGTGATTCAACCCTGAATTCCAAAATGGAATATTCATTTAATACAATTATGTCGATATCAGTTGTATCACATAGACAATGAGGAAACTATATGAACATTATGGAAAACTACATGAAAGAGGGAGCTGCCATTTAAAGCCACCCACTTCACTTCCAGCTGTTTAAGCATGTACCCAGCTAGACTCAGATCTCATTGACTTCAGTGAAAACAGACCAACACTCCAAAACCAGGCCATCTCAGGCCAGAAGTTGGATCTCAAAGACATCATTTCAAATACACACACATATATAGTTCCTAAACTTTAACTCTATTTAAATAGTCTAATAAAACTCACATTTACAAAGGATTTTATTGGCAAATAAAGGCCCATATTAAAAATTTTATCAAAACAAATTTTTGTTTTAAATAGCTAACACTAAGAAATATTTTCTTGGCTTTATAAAGCATATTTAATTGCATATAAGTTTTGCTTTGGGTGGGATATTGAAAACATAATTCTGCAAGAAATTAGAAAAGACTAGAAACAAAAGTGAAAGTGACTAGTCTTAACTTTCAAAAAATCAAGTGCAAAGATAAATAGTGCAAATAATGAAAACTAGAAATCGTACAGGCAACTTTATATAGTCTTTCCTGCTTTTGCACTTTTACATATTGACAACTTTATAAACCCTAACAACTGTATGCAGCATGGAAATGGGCTATCATTTATCTCCACTGACTGGACTTAAGGAAGTCTTTCGGAAACTTGTCTCACAGTCATTTAAATAACTGGTTCTTGACACAGGTTTGGGAATTCACTTCTTTATAAACAATTTCTAAGGGAGGGGCTATTTAAGAAGGCTCTGCACTGACTTAAACAAGTTATCATACGTAACTGTATTATAATTTAAAATCTGACACACAATAAAATGTGGGAATTCTACTAAGTGCCAACTCTACAAAATGAGCTATAATAAAAATAATCCACTATTGTTAATAAATTTGATATTCATAAAAAAGAAAATTTCCTTCCAAGTATAAAATCAGATGCTCTTTTTTTGGGCTATTTTTAAAGAGATTTTTATCACTAATTTATAGACGTACAAGTAAAATGAAACTTGAAAGTAATCTGTCAAAATCACTGGGAATAAATCCATACTAAATTTGACAAAGAGTTAATCCAAATGGACTTAAATTTTGTGACTTCAAAAGCAAATATTATAGCACTTCTTTATCATAAACAATTTAAAACACTACTAGGATAATGGGAACAGAAATCTAAACATTATCAGCTCAACCTACAAAAGACGTTATGAACCTCCAAGATGTACTAAGTTGTATTACTAAATCTGCCACCACTGAACTCTTCAATACTATAATTTTAAAGTAAAAAAGTGGGAAAACAAACAGAAACATAAGTTTGGGGGGTATGTGGTCTAATTTTAGAAATACAGTATTATCGAGGGCTTTATGAGGTTCACAAGATTAAATGGTAACTAGGATTGCAGATGTAAAAGAAACAGAAAAGATACTTAAAATTGCAATTTAGTATTTTTTACCTGGTTTATTGTCCTTTTCTAAGAAATTTATGTGGACCAAAGGGCTCAAAGTTCTATAAAAGCAAGTAATAGTATGGGTCTTTGCTGACAGCAAAATCAAATAATTTGATCTAAGGACCATTATGAAAAATAAAGGTAAACTACATTGTAATGAAAGTCCAAGAAAACAGATAGTCTGTATGATAAATATTTCTGATAGTTTAAAAAGGGCAACTGAAAAAGTTTGAAATTTTCTTATCTTCTTTTTCTCAAAATAAGAAGTCCCCAGCACCAACTTGCCATAACTAGAAAAGCTGCCATGCCACAATTGTGCTACTTAATTTGTCCCAGAAAAGCAAATACCCTACATATGAAAACAGATTTGTATAATGCATCATCATCATAACTCTAGCTATAGATTAACAGCTTTCTCGTAACAAATGAGGGACCCATTTTCTCTGGCTTTGTTGCAACTTCTTTAGTGAAGATCAACTTCATTGTTCTTAGCAAACAATTCTCATTCAGACTCCATCTTAGTACCTTTTCCTACCTCCAATAAAAATTCCTCCCACTTTACCTCCAAACCATTCCCTTATATACCTCTCACAAACCCATTCACAAACACATTAAACAGCTCTCCCCTTTCTGTTCTCAAATTTCCAAACCAGTAAGTCTCAGTTCCCAGTAACTAACCTAAAACACACATACTTCGTACTCTCTTCAATTCACAAATTTCTTAACAAACATTAATTTGATTCCCTTCAAAATGCCAACTTAAGACTATGGGAAAAACAGCAGTCAGAAAAAAACTGTCCAATTACCTCATAATACAGAAATCTTTCTGGATCATCAATTAGCTATGTTCTAAGGCAGGAGTCAGCAATTTCTTTACTTCTCTTGAAGGGGGTAAGCTTGAGTGCCACTGGCAGGCCTATGGCAAGAAGAATAAAAAAAGAAAAGGAGAGAAACAAAGAAAAAGGAGGATAGGAGAGAGAAGATGCCAGATGTTTATGTTAAGGAGGTAGGTCAAGTGCCATCAACAACTACCTGCACTGAAAATTGCCAATCCACTCCAGCTGAATGGGAGTTTGACCCAATCTTAACATGAGTCTAATAAGTCATTAGCTGATGGCCATTGTTTGAGCTAGTCAAGGTGAATAGGTAAGTCACCTGTCCCATAACTTTAACTGCCACTTCATGATAAGGATATCTTTTCTTAAATCCTCCTAGGATCCTTCTGTGTTAATCCATCTTAAACCAAAATACACACTAACGAGTATTTCTATGTTTTTCACAATTCTAGAATATAAGGACTTGGTCCTTGAACTTGGAGGCCTCTTGAATTACTAAAGTAGACCCTAAATTAAGAAAATTAAACTCTTTAGCTTAAAAACTTTTCCCATGAAATACTAAAAAAAGTTAAATATGTAAATTATTAATCATCAAAACAAAGTATGTATTAATGAAAATACAAAACAAAGTATGTATTCAACGTAAAAGTCTTGTGATTCCAAAATGAGTAAAATATTTCTGATCTGTAGGAACCAACTTTATGTTACATAGAGGATCACCACCATGTTTCTACCTATTGAGACAATTTTCCACAAAAGCAAAGGACATTAAGGAAAATAAAGAAAAAACAATAAATACCAAACATAGTATGAGGGCAAAATAAAAATTAATAATATGAAATTCTTGTTAAGAAAAATGTTTAACAAGTGACCTTTGCCATACTTAACTTTCCTAAAGACATAAATTGACTAGACCATTCAACATCAAAACTTGGTAGTTATTTTAGCAGATGAAAGATGACAAACTGTTGGCTTGGAACCAATCATATTTTTCTTCTTTCATCCGGTTGTTCTTGCATCATGAAATTCTATCTGATTTATGCTAATGCTAATTTAGATTATCTTCACTTAGTCTATAATAATGAAATTTCTGTTCAAAAAGAGCCTGTCAAATGCTCTATGCCTTCACATTAGGTCTTGCTTTAGAATCAAATAAGTATTAAAATTAATTTTTCTTAAAAATATATTGCAAATTCTGCAAAGATGACTCTATAGTAATTAATCCTGCTGGGTGAAAACAGTAATTTTAATAGCAGTGATCACCTTAGTTTTATAGCATACTTCATTATGAATGGCCTAAGTTTGGTTAACATGCAATGAAGAAAACAGAAATATCATAATGTATGATTTAAAAAATGATATGCTTTAACAGACAACTTTGCACAAATAACTTTGGTGAATTTATTTGCTTAAGCGATTCCAATAAATTTTCTCTCCTATTTAATCCACCTTCACAGAATGTGTGTGTGTGTGTGTGTGTACCTCCAAATTATTAAGATATTAAAATTTAGGGATAATAACTACAAATGTTATACTCAGAGTTATCGACAACTGTTCCAAACCTAAGTTGCTAAAGATGCCCTTGTTTTAACATCCTTTTACATTGAAAGCAATGTCTCATTCTGATATTCAAAAGACTTTGAAAATGGGAAAAAAGTCATTAGATTTGGTATCTCACTTTTTATGGGGAAGAAAATCTTAAAAGTATGCTCACATGTAAAATAAAGTGCATTGTGGAGCAACAAAAGCTACTGTAGCAAGTTTCAGAAAGCCCCATTCTAAAATGATCTGGAAATGTGTGTGCACATACATGTGTGTAACATGAAAAAATGAGTGGGAATATTGTAGAAGAGAGGGTGAACCATATGTAGTAGATAAAAATAATCATGCCCATGCTGGGGTCATCAGGGCTGGTTGATAACTCAAAATATCATTAAAAAAAATGTTAGTTTAGAAACTTTCAACAGTGCCAAAATGTAAAATATTAAAGCACAGGAACAAAAATGAATGACATAATCCCCCTAAATATCAAGTTCCATAAGAAAATAGGAAGAAAAAAAGTTGACATAGCATCTTTTTAAACATACCAAATCTTAACTGACTTAAAGATGATATAAAGTGCTTGGGCCATGATACCCACCCAGATTCTTGTTATCAACAGATTTACCTTCCCGCCCCCCACCCAAATTTAGTTCAGTTTTCCTGCAGAAAAAGTACAGCATCCCTATATTAATAACAATAAGAAATGAAAACAGTGAGTACAACTGATATACATCCATTGACTTTTATTACAAATGTACTTGATCACTTGGCTTCAAAAAGTTTAAAATCAATACCCTATTTTCTGTATGCCAGTACAAAGCAAACTGTTTTACAAATTAAATACCTAAAAATTTGACAAAAATATTAAAATTTGATGAAAAACAATTATAAAAATCCTTAATCTTTCTCTTCAAAAAAGGAGGCAGTCTTCCCCATCCTATTATACAATATTAATAATATTCACCGTTTTTAGAATAGGTAGCTAAATTATATTTTCTGTTAGCATAAAAAACTCTTAGACTAATAGATTTTATTTGTATATGCTCCAGTTAAGTTTGTGAATGCCATTTGATTGTAATATAATCAACTATCTTTAATTGAATCCTAATTTGCACTTATTTAATAATTTGCATAGTTTGAAAGGGATAAAGGTTATTCTATGACTAATTATCATAGGCTATTACAGTGCTATTTCTCAAGGCAGTAAGTATTTGCTCCCAAATGTAACTATCTGTCTTCTTTAGGCAGGGGTTAAAATTACTAGCAGCTTTCTCCATTACCTGAAAAATCAAATTGGAATAGTTATCTGTCTCTAGACGTAAAGGCCTAAAAAAAATAGTGATACACTTTCCGATTTGAGTCAAATTTCAACCCCTGCATGGGACAACTAACTAGAAAGTGAGACTTTCAAGGTTTTTTATTTCCCTGTTGGTTTTGGTTTCTACTGTCCATGGCTTTTGAGAAGCTGGAAAACAGTTTGTCTTTCCTGACTAGCATTGTCTTTTTTTTTCCATTTGGCAAATATTCATCTACCTTCAATCTGTAACTAGTAGAGGAAAAGCCAACATGGCTTTTCTTATGAACTTCCTTTGTTGTCAAAGGCATGTATAATGATTTCTACAGTTCTGGTTAGTTAACTTTAGCTCCCTCTGTGGCTGGATGACTGCTGCTTCTAACATCAGCATGATAAATAGGAGGCACAAATAAAAGGTAGCTTAAAAAAAAAGATTTGGTGATTTAAAAGAAAAAAACAAGTCCAAACACACAAATACCCACACGCACACACACACACACACACACACACACACATATGAGCATTTCAAATCTGGTGGCTGATCTCTGTATTAAATTACTTGACAGTGTCTCTCATTTTAAAGAATGTCAATATTGCAATGCATTTCAAGTTTTCTTTTATACTTAGGCAAATAATACAGTTTAACCAAGCTCTTGGACCTTAATTGTAAGACAAAGCAGATCAATAAAAATAAGGCATACTTATCAGGAATTAAGTTTTGTTTGCTTGTTTTTGGCACATTTGATCATACCGTCTTCTATGAATAACACATATGGTCAAATATACCATTTCCTTTTTTGTTTCAGCACAAACAGGGTTTACCAACTAGTAAAATAAAAACAAGGAAAAACTCCAACATAAAACACTGAGATATAGAACCTTGGTAAAGTACCGAGCACCTGGGGGTGGGGGAGGGGATGGGTAGGTCAAGAATGAAAAAGAAGGGAGGAGGGACGGTTTGGGAGGGTGCTTGGGGAGGTAAGTGAGATGCTTAAAAAAGAGCATCTTTACAGTCACTTAGTCTTTTCTATGATCACTTTTTAAGTCTTAAAAGATCTGCATGTGGATTACTTTTTAAACCCACTGGCCACAAATCAGACACTGGTTTTTAAAATCTTAGTAAGATTGTGTTCAACTGTTATAGTGTAAAGACAATTGCACAATATATGTGCTTCTTGATCCGGTAGGATTCCAAGCAGAATCTGAAGTCTATAGGTAAGAAAGGCTTCACTTTAGGTAATTCTGACCCTAAAGAAAACCTCATGAAAGAACTTGCATCTCAAGGAAAGGACACTTTGCCTAAGTTTGCTGTGTTTTTGTTGACTTGCACTACTTATTGCTGGCTACTATGAAACACTGATCTAGGAGTACTCCAACAACCTGTAGTACAAGACTTAACTTTAAGAAGCTATAGTAAACAAGAGACAAAATCAAAGCAATTCTTTCCTAATTAATAACAGCACAGAGAATGCAGTCTTTTCCATATCACAGTTAAAGTACAGTGAACAAAACAGCTCAACAAACCTTAAGACAAAAAAGTGCAGGTTATTAATGTTTACATGCAATTGATAAGCATTCCAAATG
The DNA here is from genome assembly GCA_004363605.1 of Indri indri. Taxonomy (NCBI): domain Eukaryota; kingdom Metazoa; phylum Chordata; class Mammalia; order Primates; family Indriidae; genus Indri; species Indri indri. The sequence continues at coordinate 132,377 of RJWJ010000149.1, forward strand.
TCACATTATGCACTGTAAAAGCTCAACTTTACTATATGGAAATAAGAAAAATGCACCTTAGGGGAAGGGGAAAAGCAATTTAATCATTTCCAGTGATTTTGTAAGTAAAGAAACTCTTAACTACTGTACGGTCACCTCATATTTAACATTGTATGAATATTAAAAGCAAACAATTTAATGGGAAAATGCACAGTACAATGAAAATAGCTTGTTATTCAACACATACAGTAGATCTCAAAAACAAAGACAACACACTCAACCAGGGAGCTTAAAAATATCAAATCAAAACCCAAAGAACCAGCAGAAAAAAAAAATCCTTCAAAAAGACAACTGTTTCGCCTTCCTAGGCCAATGCTTTACAATGTGAGAAGCACTGATACCTTCCCGCTCCTACAGGTGGTGTCTTCTACATACAGCAGTTAGATCTATATGGCTGGATTTGCCAAGAAACAATTCCATCCCCAGAACTCTGTCAGACAAGATCCTTTTTTCTTTTTTTTTTTTTCTTTTTTTACCAAAATACTTTCTACAGAATTCCAAACCAAAATGTACTGTTTAAGGCATCTTTTTTATAACATTTTCTCTTCACTCAAAGATGATAGTCATGCAGCAGTTTAATGATAAAAATATATTAATATTTTACTATACAGCAGCAAGAAGTTAGTTGTCAATTAAAAGCACACAAATATCTTTAAATGAAAACCTGTAAAAGACTATCGTTACAAACAATTTCAGTTTGGAGGACACCAGCTTGATAAAGTGCTCTCCTAAGCTTTGCATTTTCATACCCTACACCTTGATGAGTTATAGAACATACTTTTGATAGAAGGCTTGTACACTTGGGAAACACAAATACACTTAGCATATAATGTAGCCAGTAATAACTAGCACCACAGCTACATGGAAATCCTTTACATATACCAACTTGGCTTTCACTTTTAAACTCAGAATCCATGGCTCAGTAGGATAACTAATTGTGTTGCTCTGCTTTTTAACAGGTCTACATAGTTAATAGCACTGGCAAAAATCAAAGGATAGCTTCAGACCTCTTACAAGTTTAGGAGACAGTGCTAGTGACCACAAATAGACTCACTACCTGATGTCCAAGTACAGGTTCACTGGAAATTGCTGCACGTTAGTTTTTTAAAATCTTTCTACACATAATAAAAAAAATATATTATGAACAATACAAGTACATCTCATATACACAATAATGACAAAACACCTACTCAGTCAAAGCAAACAGATGCAGAAAAATATTATGGGAGATTTCCTTTTTCTTTCTTTCTTTTTCCTTTTACTATTTGAATAACTTTGGTTCCAACCATAAAAATCACAACTTAGCAAATTTCATTTAAATGCCTTTTTTTAATAATTTCTTCATGTTCACAGAAGTTTCACTGACCATTTTTATATGTTTAAGGTCCAGATGCAATGCATATTGTATAAAAGAGAGCACTTATTGTTTACCTTGCATGAATTAAACCTACGTACCTTTAACTCTACAAACTTCTGCATAACATTTAGACAAAGCTCAGACACACAGCATGCCTAGCCCTCATATATATACACATCTCTAATCACAGGTATATAGGGTGTCAAATATACTATAATAACCTCCATGTAAGGTCTGAAATTTGGTAACAAAATGAGAAAAACTAAAAATATTATTTTACGTGTTCTAAAATATCTCTTTTTTGTGCTAAAGTCAAATGTTAGCTCAACATGAAAAGGACTTTTATATAATTCAGCAATATTATAATCTTGACCATTTTGCAAACACTTTAATAATAATAGCTTAAACGTGTACAAAAGTTCTTGGTTAATTAGGGAAATAAACACTCAGTTCTTTATATTTTTTAATCAAGTAGGAAACACAGTTCATATAATGTTATTACTTTTTGTATTTTTTTGTTTTTAGCAGCTGCTTACTGTTTTATATGGTGGATAAAGTGGACAACATCCAGCGATGGGTGGCAAGTCAAGAAGAGAAACTGTCAGTTGGTGGAGGTTCTGTGGGTGGTGCTCCCTTGGAGTTAACAGTTATATCTTTTTTTTTTTTAACTTTTTAACTTTTTATTTTCTCTCTTTCTTTACAGTATATTTTCTCTGTGTTTGTGACTGTGTGTGTGTGTGTATGTGTGTATGCATGTGTGGAGGGGTTTTCATTCAGTTTGATCAATCTTCTTCCCCTTCCTCCTCACCCTGCAGTAACAGGGTGGCAGCGGCAGTCTCCTCCTGCTGCTGCTGCTGCTGCTGGTGGAGCTGCTCACAGGCAGCCCGCTTCTCCCTCTGCTTCTCTTGAATCTTCTTCATCTCCTCCGAGTACTTGCAAAAGGTGTGTCCGAACTTGGCCCACACCTTGTAGGGCACGGTGATGGAGTTGCGGTAGGTGGGCTTCACCTCGCTCACTCGCATAAACACACCGTACTTGTTGGAGCCCACATCGAAGAAGAAGCGCTTGTTGTCCACAGTCAAGGAGGTGCCCTCGGGCAGCTCAGCCGGCTCCTCCTCCACTCCGTAGTCGTCGATGAGCTTGGCCAGAGCGTCACGGAACTCGATGAGCCCCTGCGCGGGCAGCGCAATGGTCTGGCCCTGCGTGGAGCCCAGGCCAGGCCCCCGGTTGACCGTCTGGCGGATGCGCAGGAAGCGGCCGCGCTGGTTCTCCTTGAGATCCATGTAGTACTTGCGGTTCTCGCGCACCAGGAACTCGCTCTTGAGCGCCCGGCGCGGCTCGTCCTGTGCCTGGGCCAGGTCGGGCGGCTGGCTGGGGCCCAGCTGTGCGTAGTGCTCGATGAAGTCGCCCAGGTAGTCGCGGAACTCCACAGCCACTGACATGGAGAGAGTGAGACGGCTCTTGTTGCCGCCCGCGCCCACCTCAGCGATCTTGAGGAAGCGGCCCTTGGCGTTCTGCTTCACGTCCAGGTAGAAGCGCTTGTTCTGGATGTCCACCCGCTTGGAGGCCAGCTCCTGCGTCTCGTGCTGCAGCCCCCCCGGGGCCCCGCCGCCGCCGCCGCCACCACTGCCGCCGCCGCCCCCGCCGCCACCACCGCCCCCGCCGGAGCCTGAGCCTGAGCCCGGGTGCCCCAGGGAGCCGCCCGAGCCCAGAGCCGCACCACCCTGCTCGCTGCCGCTGTCTCGGTCCGCCATGATGCTGCGCTCCGCTGCCGCGCCGCCGCCGCCTGCCGCTCCGCCCGCCGCCTCAGTCGCCTCAGCCGCCGCTGCTTTCCCTCCCCGGCTCCGCCTGCTGCCGCCGCAACCCCCACAGCCAGTCAGCCACTCTCGCGAGATCTGCGGGAGAGACCAGACAGACGAGACCCGGTAACAGGGCACTGACTCCCCAGTACAGTAGCAGGGCGCCCTACTGTACGCGCCCACCCGCCTGCCAGCACGTGACCTGCGCCCCCTCCCCGCTGCTAGCTGCCAGCCCCCGTCCGCCCGACCGCCAGGCGGCGCCCACCCACCGGCCCTCACCCTACAACCCTGGCTGGGTGGGGGAGAGGGAGCAGGACGGGCCGCGTCGCAGCTGCTCCTGCTGCTGCCACTGCTGCCACTGCCACCACCACCACCACCACCACTGTGGCTGTGGCTGTCGCTGTTGGCCAGACCCAAGAGGCCTCGGCCTGGGGAGTTTGGGGACTAGGGAACACAAGGGGACTTCCATACTAAGCACGGGGAGCAGGCCTAAACTCTGCTTTCCAGTGACCCCAAAGAGAGAATGTGGGGGGGAGGAGCCAGCGCAGCGCAGCACAGCCTGCTGCAGAGAGGGGACACCAAGTCACGGCCACCCCTCCCATGCGGGCCTCAGCCAGACCCAAACCCAGACAGGCCCTCCTGCCACCCAGCTGGGTTGTCTCCTACCGCAGAGCCCTGGCCGCAGAGGCAGGCGAGGAAGAGGAGAGAGGTGGTGCGGTGGGTACCCTTAGCTGCAGAAGGGGCTGCTGGGGATGAGGATGGGGCGTCAGCAGCAGTGGCGGGGAGCAGCAGACACCTAGCCTGTCCCTCCCCTCGCTCCCCCTCCCCGCGTACACGGCAGCAGGCTCTGGCCTCAGATGATCCCGCTCCCCCCCTCCCCCCAACCGCAGCCCCGCACAGTCGGGCGGGCTGGCGGGCGGGCGGGCGCACTCACCGGTGGGGGGAGCTGAGCAGAGGACAGTAAACGCACCCGGGCCGGGGTGCCCGCAGTGCCTGTTCCCGTCAGCTCTGCTCTTCCTCCCGAAACAACAATCAAAAAGAAACCCCACACTAACTCAAAAACCTGCAACTAGCCCCCCTTGGGACCACGACTGCCTGCCTGCCTCCCCCTCCTCCTTCTGAGATTTGGGGAAGGGGGGCACCCTACTCAGGGCTGAGCCCAGCCTGAGTTGCCGGCCAGCTCCGCAGATGAACCAGGCCCTGTCTAGCATTCCGACCCTAGCCCACTCTTCTTCCTCTCTGGAAGGACCCAGAATGGAGGAGAAAACTAAGCAGGCTTTCGGAAATTCATGAGCTAAAAATGTCAGGAATTTCCTGGGAAACGCAGTTCCTTACGGGATTCATTAAAGCAGGTTCACTTGCCCCTTTTACTCTTCCTCCCAGAAACTCGTATGTGTCAAGGAGAGCCCCCACCCCCAAAAAGTAAAACATTAAATGATCGCTGGTTTTTGTGCAGACAGCTAGGTTACCGACCGTTAATTAACCAATGAGTCTTTGGACAGTGACAGCTAAAGGGAGGTCTTCTCTGGTCTCAGAACGGGATTCAGGAGTAAAGAAGGGGCTCAGAAATAATCGACTTCTCTCTTACTAGATCTGATGCATAATCTAGGGCCTATTTCCCAGATAGGTACTGAATGCTCATATTCCCTTCGCTGCAGCCTTCAGCCCTGGCACTGTAGGAAAGCCAAGGCCTATCTCCAGGGGACCCCCTGCCAATGCTCCTACACACTCCTCATCACCTTCTACAGGGGGCTGAGAGGATACAGACCACACAGCCCTACCCCTGGCTTTCTCAAGTACAGATTGCTTCCTCCATCCTAAGAAAAGTGTGCCTATACCATCTGTGTGTTCCATTCCCATTGAGCATACCCCTCTTCTCCCAAAAGTAAGGAGACCTGCCTCCCTCATTCTTAGCCCTAGTGACAACTGAGTACATGGGTGTCCAGCTTCCTGGAAAAGAGAAGGGTAAGAAGAGGACTAACAATCAAGAAACCAAGAGCAGTCAAGGATATAAGCCTTGTCAATGCCTGAACCCTCAAAGCCCCCTAATACATCCATTCACCCCCTGGGCAAACCTGCCTGCTAGGTATTTACGGCTTCCTTTTTCTCTTAGTAAGAGCCCCATTATACTCAGCATTAGCGACTTCAGCTCTCAGTCGAAGTTTGCTACTTCCCACTAAAAAGAAACAGGGCAAAGCATCCTGGCCACCAAACAGCAAACTGGAGCAGTCCTGTGAACCAGCCTCAGAACCACCCACCTATATCCATAGTAGTCTCTAAAATGGCTCTCTGAAGGGGAGGCCCGCTTTAAGAGATAAAAACCCAGGCTTTGAGCCTCAAAAGGAACTTCCCCTTAATTTGGGGGCAATCTCTAGTACCATAGGGCTCTTTGCATGCTGGTTTTTCTGTACTTCCTTGCCTGTCCCCAAATCTTTTGGGAAGGGGACACAGAACTTTTGGAGCACTTCCCACTGCACAAAAATACATGCGTGAAGAAGTGGAGCCTCTTCCAGGCTCACACAGTAGCGATCAGGACCCTGGATAGACCCCAGCCCCGCCAGCGAAGCTAACGCTGATAAGCAGGATCTCCGCACAGAATGGGGCGGGGCGTTATGCTCCCGCTTGTAAACTGAGGCTAAAATCTGGTGGAGTCCGATCTAGAAGGGCTGCTGCTCTTCCTCAAGGGTTCGCCTCGTGCTGAACCAAGCCCCTGCCCCTCTAAATGAGAACTCAAGGCAGCGAGAAAGCCAATGAGATTGTGATGATGGAGTCCTCCAGCCGGTCCCTGCCATTCTTCCCGCTGATGATCGCTGCCCCCCGACAGAAAACTAAGTCTCCGGATGGCTCGCCTTCCTGACCCAACTTCATAGTCTAAATGTCTTGCCCTCCATCCTAAACATTTATGTCCAGGGATTCTGAAGCAGTTAAAGTTTGGAAGTACCCTGATTTTCTGAAAAAGCAACCGCTACCAGGAACTACTTAGTTCTCCAACACAGAGGCAACTGACGTTTCTAGACAGAACAGAAGTTAAATATCATTTGCACACTTAAACTGGGGATTTTAGGTTCAGATCAGCCAATAACTGAGACCCGGATCTCTGCACATAAATATATACTTTATGCTATTCATTATGTATGTATAAAGTTTCTGCCATTATATGCCAGCTTCTCTCTTACTTCATACATGTATCTAAAAACCAAACGAGACTAATAATGGCTTTTGCAAAATAATTCAACGATAAATTGGATATTTAGCATATTTTCACGACTGAAACATGAGAGTTAATTTCAGGATAAGTCTTTAAGTGTGGGCTTTTTCTCGGACTAAGGAGGAAGGCTGTTTTCCTTAGGCAATAGTGTACAGTAGTTGCCTTAAAAGGCAGCCTGGGAGAAATGATTATTAACTTGCAGAAAAGTCTTAAAAAGTTTAGAACTTTAAATAGAATTTCAAAGTTATATTTGCATTGTAACATTGAAAACCCATTAAAAAATTTGTGGACTTAAAAAGACTTTTAACCATTTGTTAATTATCTAAACAATATACTAACTTGGTAAATGAGAAGTCTGTTCTAGGGTCCAGTTGTTTGAATTTGTTACTTTAAAACAAATAGTTATAAAACCAAATTTATAATTCCATGACAATGCAGGAAAGACAAATTGAAAACGAAATATAATATGCAGCAAATTAATAAGCAACAAGATATCCACATTAATGAAAAAATCATCAAAAAACAAACATTCCCTTTCTCCTCAAAATTTGCTTACATTTTAAAAACATGATAAATGTCTCTAGACTTCTTGAGCCCTTTTATTAACACTACACACATATTTTGAAGAGACTAGAGACTGCTTTATTTTTAATCCCATTATCTCTGTATTTAACAAACTCTTAAACATAAAATTGTGCGCAAGGAAACAGACATCAGGCAGAACAAAAAAGAAAAAAGCCTCAGTTTTCCTCAGCCTGAACTACAGGTGATTCTGAAATAATCTAATTCAGCTTTGGTTTTTTTGTAGTAAAAATCAACGCACATTTACAAAATAAACTTGGAGAGAGGGTATCTACCTCTGGGTAGTAACCCCTTTTGATTATAGAGTTCCCAACAGAAACAGTATGTTGATTAATATTTTACAAAATCACAAATTTCCAAACTAAAAGAGAAGAGCATTAAAACGTGTGTTTTCAAGTGCTCCTTAGGTTAAACAACAGTCTTAAACCAAACAATTATTTTCAATACCTAAATCATTAAAACTAACTGAAAGTTGTACTGCAAATATTCAGACTGGAGGAATTACCCATTTCTTCTCATGGCTATCTACCAGAAAAATTAAGAGAAACTCTCAAGTAAATCTTAACATTTAACAACAACAACGACTAATAGTAACAGCATTTCACGGATCATTTTTTAAAAGCATGTTCCTTTTCTATAGCTCACCTAATCTTGAAAATTATGCCTCTTCAATGCTATTTTAATGTTTAGGATTAAAGATATGAATTAAACATTTAAAATATGAAGAGAACAATCCACGTGACAGAATCCTCGCAATTCCCAAATGTTTTCATTTTAAGCATCTGCAGAAGAGTTAAATAAATGTAGCACACATTCTAAATTCGATAAAAGATTCAGAGAACCCAACATTTTATGGACCCAAAAGGTCCGAAGAGAACCGATGTAAATATCAATAGCTCTCTCTCTCTTCCGCCTGATATTTAAATGGTTTTACTAGTACTCAAAGGAATGAAATCAGCAACTCTCTCCACACTCTAGTCAACACTCCAATTTCCAAAGCCGCAATTCGCAAACGTCAGTTGGGCAGGGTAGTGGGGGGTCTTTAAGTAACCAAAAATTCCTTTCCCCTCTGATACTCTACCAAAAGATGTTAAACCAAATCCAGCCTATTGTAAAGCACTGGGACCTCCCTTCCAAGGACACGGGACACAAACATAGACACCACTGCGAAAAGCTATTCAAAAGCACCTAGCCCGACAGAAACGTAAGGGGCCCAGATCAGAACGAAATCAGAACCCTCAGGAGGGTCCCGCAGACACGGCGGAAATGAAGGCGGCATTTATTCAGGGACAGACAGCTACGAACCAAAGAAAGTTACGCCAGCCAGTCTCTTGGGCCTCTCTCTACCCAAGTTCAGGCTTATGACAGATATATTTGTGGGGTCCCTTTCCCTACAAACATCACAGCCCGCCTCCGGGGCCCACTGTCGCTCAAAGGGAAGACCCTTCAGCTTCACATCCGTTCCTTTTGCCCTCAAAGGCAGAGGAGCTGTTGAGCTGACCTAGGGATGTGGGGCAGTAAAAATGCCTTGTTCGGGCCACCCATCTTTGGGCCTAGCTTCATCTGCGATGTCAGCACCAAAGGGTTTTTGTTTTGTTTTCTTTTGTTTTTACAACGCACCCTGGGCGGGTGTATGCACGGGGGGCGGGGTGGGGGGGGGCGTTGAACAGAGGAATCCAGGCAGTGGAGCCTGGATTATAGAACGCTCCTTCCTCTCCCCTCCTTCCAGGGTTGCTGTGCTGGGAGTGTCGGCCACGTCTGGCGCACAGTCCCAGGCCCTGGGGCAAAGATGGTCAGGGGAAATGGGGCTCAGGGATTGCTAAGCAAATGGCATCACTGGTGGTCTCCAGCGCCTGCAGAGGTAGGATTGTCTTTTCTCCTTTTTTAAGGGGAGTGTTATTTTATTCTTTTTTGGGGATAGAAGGGGGTTCATTCGTTCCTTGCTGCGGGGCGGCTGGGTGGGGGAATGTTACTGCACAGCCTGGGTCCCCGAGAGGGAGGGTGCGGGGTTGTCTGCAATGGTACAGTAATTATTCCCGGGTTGAGAGGGCAATTAGGATGTAGTGGGCCGCAACTCGAGCTGTGGCAGTGGCAGCAGAGAAGGTCGCGAGGGGCTTACCCAGGCGGGCGGGCGCTGTCCTGCCGCAGGTGAGGGAGGGCGCAGGCTGGAGGGTGGAAGGGCGAGCGCGAGGCAGGCGCTAGGCAAGCGCGAGGAAGGGGGGAGGGGAGGAGGGCGCGCGCGCGCACACCTGTCCCGGACAACGGCGCTAGCCGAGCTGCGCCTCACTCAATCGAGCTCTGCGGGCTGAGCAGGGAGGAGGGCGGGCTGGCAGGCGGGGGCGGGACGCCGAGGGGAGGAGGAGGAGGCGGCTCGGAAGGCTGGCTCGGCTCTCGCTCGTTCTCCCTCCCGCGGGCAAGTCCGGCTCACACCCAGCTTCTCCCCCTCACTCACAGCCCCCTTGGCTCTCCCTCCTCCTCCTCCTTCCCCAGCGGGATCCGCTCGCCGCCGCCGCCGCCGCCGCAGACGGCAAGTCGTGGCAGCCAGACGTCGGCGCGTAACCCGGCGCTCCGTGCGTGACTCTGGGCGACGTCAGCGCGCGCTCCGCGTTCGCCACCCCTCCTCCCTCTCCGTGGCTCGCGCCATCGGCTCGCGCGTCCCTCGGTTTTGGTTGCCGCCGCGCCGGCCGCCGAGCGCACTCGCCTCCGCCCCCTTCTAGCGCGTGAACGCGCCCTCTCAGCCGTAGGCGCGTGAACATCCCGCAGCCCAGGCCCTGGAGCTCGTCTCAGGAGGGAGCTGTCTGTGGCCTCTCTGCCCGCACTTCCTCCGCCCACCGCCCGGAGCGCCCCAAGTAGGACTTATCCCCTCGTTGGGCTTCTGAAGGCCGAGGCCAGGCTCTAGCAGGATAGAACCTTGTAGGACCTGCGCCAGCTCCAAATTAGGGCCCTCAGCGTCGCTGCGGCTTCCGCTACCACCTCGTCACACGCCCCTCGCCCCCACACCGCCCTCCTCTCTCTGGAGGCAATGGGCCTTTCATCTCCCCGGAGGGTCTCACCTTGGACTTCAGACACCCGCTGAGAAGGATGGAAGAGCAGAATTAGCATAAAGAAGAAAGAGGCTAGACCACTTTTGGGTTCTAGCCCCAGGAATCTTTGACAGGAAGCGCGGGTTGCTGCCTAGCGTCCCACGCAGAGTAGGTGAAGCCGGGCCCCTTTGAGGGAATGTGACTAAGGACAAAACCCTGATAAATATTTTTATGCGTCCTTGGGTCGACAGGGAGAGTGTAAAAGTTAATTTTCATACATTGCTATGCAAGGGCTAAATGCATAACTATAAAATGTTCTTTAAGACAGTTTTCTTGAAATCTTACCAGAAGTTTGACAAGGTTTTTGGTGCGCAGTAACTCTTTGCCTCGCTTTGTGTGCTGTCGAATCTCCGTTCCGCAACACTGCTTACATAGAAGTAGCATGGATCAGCTAATAATTATCTGCTGTAACATAAATAGAAAACTGCCTTTACCATCTTTATCATTATTTAAATATACCTCTGAGAAGTCAACCTGTGATTTAGGAAAACTTAGTCATTGGCCTAAACTATTTAACTGAGTATATGTTATTCTGAAGTTACTTTGCAAACACACCACAAAATATCCTTTTATTAGGCAATGATAGACTTTTAAACTCACTTCTTAGAGGACCAATTTCCCAGAAGCTTATCTAGTTCAGCCTGCAAAGCAAGTAGGAATGAGGAATAATTAATCCCATTTTATAGATGAAAAAATTGAGTTACCAAAGTGTAAATTAGTTGCTCAGAATTTCAAGGAGCCTGTCACCGATAGAGGGAAAAGCCTAGGTCTATTGTCACCTGCTTTATCCACTAAACCAGAAATCCCTCAATTGTTTTCTTCCAGGTATCTTTTGATGCCCCCCCTTATATATTGTAGAGAGTGCTGAATGGCTGAGAAGAATCCCAGAGGACTCTAAAAGGTGTGAGTTCGAAATTTTCTGCATAGAAAATTACAGCTCAGCGATAAGTTATTGTGAACAATTCAACTTACTAACAACAACAAAAGGCTTATTAATTCCTAGTTAGAGATGAGAAAATTTCTGAGACTGGCTTAAGAGTGATGGGTCATTTCTTTCGAATTGCTGCTTTATTCACCTCATCTTTAGGTGGCAGCACTACTATATAAATATTTTTTAAACTACAGTCTTCTGCAACTTAGTATCCTAAAGAGTACTTTGTCCTAAATGTTTCCAACTGTATTATAGAGATTAGAAGCTGGTGGAAATGTGAAATCAGAGCTGAGAATTAGAATATTGAGGAGGAAAAACAGGCTATCAGAGACATTAATAAAATTCATGGAGTTACTGAGGGAAAAGATTAGAAAGTATCCACAAAAAAATTTGTTTAGGTTAATGAGGAGCGAGTAGCATCTGTAAGCCTGGTCTCTTATTGAAACATAGCACAAGATACCTTTCCAAAGCAAACTATAGTTTCTAAATACTGTATATTTATTAAGCATTTACAAGTTTAAAGTTGCTAGTTGTATAGTTGCCAGTACTCTAACTGCAATTTTAAAATTCACGTGAAGTTTTTCCCCATTAAATAGCTTCAAGCTGATGAATACCCTAAATAGGACTTTATTGTTGACCCTTGATAAAGAGAACTCTTCTTGGCTTCTTTTCTGGCTTTCCTAAATTGTTCATGTACAAGGTAAACTACCATCACTCAAACTTAGACAAGTGAGAAGACAAACTGAACCAGATATAAAATGGTAGCAATTTACAGGTAATTCTGTATCTTAATTTCCTCCACATTTTTGAGAGTAATAAATTTTATATATGGGGGTTATTTTGATCAAGTGTTTTCTAAGTAGAACTTTGTCATAATTAATTTTATGTATTTATAATACTTCTCCCTGTGCCCTTTTATTCAAGCAACCCAATAAAATTACATTTACATGCATTTCAAAACAGACTGCATTCAATTTACTATGTAAATACAATTACCAAGGAATATAGAGGTATGACAATCAGGAATAGGAAATAAAATTATTTCTCAATAGAGGATAAAGTATTAATAAACTCTTTCCTGATGGAAGCTTCCATTTTTCTCAAGTCAAACCGGAGGGAGGAGTCTTAAGCAAATTGGTAGTACTCAAACTCAGCAGTATTATGTTAAGATTTTAAAGCTCTTTGGTGCCAGCAAATCATGCAGCCTGGGGGCCTTTGCTCCAAACTTCTGCCAACTTCATTTTGGCAGTAAAATGTTCTGTTGAGCAAAGTTTGCACGTGTTTAGGGTGTGAAGTGGCTCCTCAGGCATTTATCTGGTTTTATTCCAGTTTAGGGACTTGAAGACAAGGGTCAGACCTGTGAGACTTGTAGAGTTCATATGTGCTCTGAAACAACAGACTATACTGGCAATCTTGAATTTTCATTTAAACGAGAATAGCTTTTTCTTTGCTGGTGTTGAAGTTATTGAAGTGGATTCTTTAGTTTACTTCTTAAATTGTGCACATGATACTGAACTAGCTCTTGGAAGCAGGTAAACAGGACCCTCTCTGTTGAGAGTGTAAGACTGGGAAAAATCATTCTTCTTCCTCCACCTACGCCACCACCAAACTGTGTTTATTCGGATGAAACTCACCAAATAATGCAACCTGAGAGCAAAGGGACCAGTAATTATTTAAACTTGATCTCATTTGTCAAATTTTATGTAACTATGAGCCCCTGATCTTTTTTGGTGTCAGTCATCTGGCTTCATCTTTTTGATTTACCGCCTCCCATCCTGTAGTCATTGATTAATAACACCTAAGCCAGATGTGTTTGCTAAATTGTCTTATTCCAAGAATTCCTTTTCCTATAGAAAACATATAATCTCAATTTCTATCTTTTTTAAGGAATTCTAGTAGAAAATCCTTGCAGAATCTGGAATAACAGTTTGAAAGTTGGAGTATTTTCTTCTTATTCCTGATTTAACAGTAATGGACAGAAAAAAAAAGACAAAAGTGAAAGTAACATATTGAAATGATATTATCATCATACATTTACCATAATCAATGGAATATCAATTTGTAGGTTACAAGTATTGTAATTTGAAAATGGCAGTTATTCTTGATACTTTGCCAAGAGTGTGGCCTAAATTCTTATTTGCACATTTTCCTTTTTCTTTCTTTCTTTTTAAAAGTAATTCAGATGTCAGAATTAACATGGGGAAGAGGTTAGAGATGGAGAAGAAAGCCGGGCCTTTCCAGAGAATGAATCTATCTGAACTAGAAAGCACTGTTGAACTTTGTTGCATATTTTATGGTAACTCTGAAACTCCTTTGCTTGCTTACTATAAATATCAATATGTTGCCATTTTACTACCTAGAATAAGACTAAATACAGTAAATATATAACATGCATACATACAACTAGATACCACTGCCTTCTGAGGCTATTCCAGGGCCGTTTTTACAACCTAATGCAGTAGCACTTGGCAATTAGATGGAGAAAATCAGTGGGATTTCTTTCTATGGTGAGTAAAATGTGTTGGTGGGGTAGGGGAATAAAGATAATACTCCAAGTGAAAAATACAAAGTAATTTTTTTCTTTAATATTTTGTGTTACAGTAATTTTTTAAACTTTTTTTTTTTTTTTGAGACACAGTCTCACCCTGTTGCCTGGGCTAGAGTGCCGTGGCGTCAGCCTAGCTCACAGCAACCTCAAACTCCTGGGCTCAAGCGATCCTCCTGCCTCGGCCTCCCAAGTAGCTGGGACTACAGGCATGCGCCACCATGCCTGGCTAATTTTTTCCATATATTTTTAGCTGTCCATCTAATTTATTTCTGTTTTTAGTAGAGACAGGGTCTCGCTCTTGCCCAGGCTGGTCTCGAACTCCTGAGCTCAAACAATCCTCCTGCCTCGGCCTCCCAGAGTGCTGGGATTACAGGCATGAGCCACCACGCCCAGCCAATTTTTTAAACTTTTGAGTATGATTTTTCTTCTTGTCTACTTAAATAAACAAAATACTCAAATAAAATTAATTATTAAATGTAAATGCAACCACAATGAGGTATCATCTCACCCCAGTTAAAATGGCTTTTATCAAAAAGATGAGGAATAACAGATGCTGGTAAGGATGTGGAGAAGGGGAAACCCTCATATATTGTTCATGGAAATGTAAATTAGTAAGTATAGCCAATATGGAAAATTATATGGAGGATTCTCAAAAAAATGAAAATAAAACTACCATGTGATCCAGCAATTCCACTACTAGGTATATACCCAAAAGAAAGGAAATCAATATATTGAAGAGATAACTGCACTCTCATGTTTATTGCAGCACAACTCACAGTAGCCAAAATAGGGAATCAACTTAAGTGCCCATCAATGGATGAATGGATAAAGAACATGTATATATATACACAGTGGAATATTATTCAGCCATAAAAAAGAATGAAATTCTGTCATTTGCAGCAACATGGGCAGAACTGGAGGTCATTATGTTAAGTGATACAACCCAAGCACAGAAAGACAAATACCACATTTTCTCAGTCATGCGGGAGCTAAAAGAGTGTATCTCATAAAGATAGAAAGTAGATTAGCTGTTACCAGCCGCTGGGAAGGGTAGCGGGGAAGGGATCATGAAGAGAAGTTGATTAATGGGTACAAATAAACACTTCGAAGAAGAAATAAGACCTAGTGTTTGATGGAGCAGCAGGGTGACTATAGTTTACAACAATCTATTGTGTATTTCAAAATAGCTAGAAGTGAATAATTTGAATGTTTCTAGCATAAAGAAAACAAAACTTTAAGGTGATAGATGTCCCAATTACACCAATTTGATCTTTACAAATTATACAAATGTGTTATCAATGTATCATCAAAGTATGTACATCTATTATGTACCAATAAAATATAAACAATTTAAGATACAAAAAAGTAAATGTAATGATTAGTTTTACTTCTTAGCAAATCAGTATTTACTTGATAAGTATGTATATGATAAAGAAATGCTTTTTGTATTACTATTTTAGAATTCCATTAATAGACAAAGTATATAAACATACTACAACTTGTGTTTAGATGGCTTTTTTTTTTTTTCCACCTTGAGCTTGCATGTGGAAAGTAGGTATGACCTAATGACCTGCTGTATCAGGACTAGTTCTTGGAATCCTTTGCTGTTTATCAGTCAGCCTTATTTTCTTGGGTAATTTGTTGAACAATGTTTTTCAAGTACCTATTTGACAGACATTGTTCTAGATTCTTGAACAGTGAGAAGTTGTGCTCTCATAGACTTTTTAGTCTATGTAAGATAGTAAGACAGATAGTAAACAAATATATAATATAATGCCAGATAGTGATAAGTGCTACAAAGAAAAAAAATAGGAAAGGGAGAGTTTCTGTGTGATTGTGTGTGAATGTGTATGTGCATACCTCCCACCTTATATTTTAAGTAGAGTGATCAAGGAATCTTCTCTGAAGAAGTAACATTTGAACAGAGATCTCAAATAGTCAGTCATGGGAATATTTAGGGAGATGTTCTAGGCATTGCGAAAAATTTATGTTACATAAAGTAACCCAAGTGTAAGCCAAGTGACACCCCATATGATAACTATATATACATATTTCTTTTCTTAAGAGAAAAAGAAATTCATTAGGTTTTCAGAAAAGTTTTTCATGTAATATCACCATTGCTCTGTATTTCCCATGATGATATTCTTTTATTTAATACAATACGGTTTGTGGCTCTTCAGATACAGCTTTACAATCCTTTCTCTGTAATTCCAAAATTCAAAAAATTTTTTCTTAATTCATTTGGTGTCAAAATCTGATCTGAACTGACATGAGTTTATTTTAAATTTTCACTTATTCCATTTGGTATGACTATTGGTACATTCATTGTAGAAATATTAATGTGTTTGATTAAGGGTTGCTGCCCAGGACTCCACATGTTAAGTATAGATAACATAATGTATTATATTCCTAACATATAAAAAATTTTAAATTCAACAACACATCTGGCCCCAAGGATTTTAGGTAAAGGATTGTAGACCTGTACCAGATTTCTTCTTGATTTTTTGATTAAATACCATTGTTCTTAAATTTTAGATACCTTTTATTCTAAAGTATAATAATATATAGTGCTCTTATTACGTACCTGGCACCGCATAAGCACTCTGTATATTAGCTCATAAAACCCTAGCAACAACCTTATGAGTAAATTCTATTATCCCCATTTTACAGATGAGAAAACTGAGGCACAGAGAGATTAAGAAACCTACCAAAATCAGACAGCTACTAAGTAGCAGAGCTAGAAATTGAACCCAGTTTTCTTCCATAGCTTGCACTCTTTGCCACTAAACTAATTCTCCCTTTTCTTCTTCCTCTCTTCTTCCTCTGCCTTCCCTGTCCCCCCATGCCATTTCTGTAGTATTTATATTTCTTGTTTAATCTACTTTGGAGAAATTTTGAATATCAGCCCTTTCCAAGAGCATGATTTTTCCTTCTACTTTGAAATAGCAGACATCAGAACTTTACCATATTCTTTACAAATATCTCTCAGTTTTTTTTTTCATTTTATTTGCTTCTGCTATAATTTCTGCCATTTCTGTTTCCAACTGAGATTGGAGATTTATTCCTCATTCTTGGTCTGATAAGTTTTCTTTCCCTTTTTTTCTTCTTTCTTTCCTTCCTTCCTTTCTCTCTCTCTTTTTCTTTCTTCCTTTCTTTTCCTTCCTTTTCTCTTTCTTTCTTCCTTTCCTTTCCTTTCTTTTCCCTTCCTTTTTCCTTCCCTCCCTTCCCTTCCCTTTCTTTTCTTTCATGACAGGATCTCCCTGTGTCGCCCAGGCTAGAGTGCAGTAGTGCAATCATAGCTCACTCTAACCTTGAACTCCTGGGCTCAAGAGATCCTCCCACCTCAGCCTCCCCTGTGGCTAGGACTACAGGTGTGCACCACCACACTCAGGTAATTTTTAAAACTTTTTGTAAGGCCGGGCGCGGTGGCTCACGCCTGTAATCCTAGCACTCTGGGAGGCCGAGGCGGGCGGATCGTTCTGAGCTCAGGAGTTCGAGACCAGCCTGAGCAAGAGCGAGACCCCATCTCTACCAAAAATAGAAAGAAATTAACTGACAGCTAAAAATATATAGAAAAAATTAGCCGGGCATGGTGGCGCATGCCTGTAGTCCCAGCTACTAGGGAGGCTGAGACAGTAGGATTGCTCGAGCCCAGGAGTTTGAGGTTGCTGTGAGCTAGGCTGATGCCACGGCACTCGCCCCAGGCAAGAGAGTGAGACTCTGTCTCAAAAAAAAAAAAAAACTTTTTGTAGAGATGTTGTACCTGGCCAGTTTTCATGTTAATGTGGTCTTTCACCATCCTTTTCCTTTTCTCTGAATGTCTTTGGATAATTACAAGGCACCTCCTTTATTGTTGCGGTCTTGTCAGATGTCAGATCACATTAAAAATACAAGGATATACAAGGAAGTCAAACATCTCAACAGCAAAAAGCCCCAAACAATCCTACTAAAAAATGGCCAAATGATACGAATAGACATTTCTCAAGAGAAGGCATACAAATGACAAAGAAATACATGAAAAAATGCTCAATGTCACTAATCATCAGGAAAATGCCAAATCAAAACCACAATGAGGTATCATCTCACCCCAGTTAGGATGGCTATTATCAGAAAGACAAAAAAATAACAAATGCTGGCAAGGATGCGGAGAAAAGGAAACTCTCATACGCTGTTGGTGGGAATGTAAACTAGTACAGCCATTGTGGAGAACCGTATGGAGGGTCCTCAGAAAACTACAAATAGAACTACCATATGATCTAGCAAACCCACTATTGGCATTTATCCAAAGGAAAGGAAATATGTATGTCAAAGAGACATCTGCTCCCCTATGTTTATTGCAGCACTATTCACAATAGCCAAGATACGGAATCAACCAAAAAAATACAACAACAGATGAATGGAGAAAGAAAATGTGGTATATGTACACAACAAAATACTATACGGTCATAAAAAATGATAGGAATGAAATCCTGTCATGCATGGCAAGACGGATGAAACTAGAGGACAGCATGTTAAGTGAAATAAACCAGGAACAGAAAGTTAAACGCCGCATGTTCTCACTCATGCAAAGGCTAAAAAAAGTTGATTTCATACAGCTTAAAAGTAGAACAGAAGATACTAGAGTCTGGGAAGGATGGGAGGAAAGGGAATATAGGGAGAGATTTGTTAAAGGATAGAAAATTACTGTTAGAAAGAATAAATTCTAGTGTTCTACAGCACTATAGGATGACTATAGTTAAGAATAATATATTGTATAATTTCAAATAGCTAGAAGGAGCATATTGAATGTTCCCAACACAAAAAATGATAAATATTTGAGATGATGGATATGCTAATTACCTTACTCTGATCATTATACATTGTATGTATCAAAACATCACTATATACCCCTTAAATATGTCCAATTATTATGTGTCAGTTAAAAAATTAAATTAAAAAATTTGGACCTAGTTTGCTGCAGCACCCATTAAATAAAGCTCTGTCACTGCTTTGTAGGGTTCTCTCACTCAATGAATTGCGTAATTTGCTTCAGATCATTTTACTCTAGGCATATTAAATTTGTATTTTTGAGTTGGAATTGATTTTGTTTTCATTAGTTTGTTCTCGGGTAAGAGTTCTTCCCTAAGCAATCAGAAACTGAGATAGTTTCTGTTGTTATTTTTATTTATTTATTTTTGATCCTATAAAAGCAAGATGGATTGAGCATGTATTGGATCATGAGGTTTGTCAAAGACTCTATTATGACTGTGTGACATAGATAGGGTCAATTTGAATATGTATAGTATATTGAACTTTCCAAGTATCTATTTTTGATTGTCCCAGAGATCTATTGTAGGCATTAAACAAATCACATTAGTTGTTCTCTGTGAAAATTACTTCGTTGTCCTTGAATACAAAGATGAAGGTTCTGACACACTCTGTGTAAAGCATTATCTTTTGTGTAATATTGATAGACTTGTTCTGAGCCAAACACGATTCCTTTGGGGTCACTCAATGGCTCATGTTTGTTAAGTTTAGGGGTTTAGTTCATGGCCACCAGGGCTAAAATGGAATTAAACTCATTGATTTTACCTCGCTAGCACAATGCTGAACCAAATGAGCCATCAAGTCAGTTATTAAATTGCTGAGAAGGAAAAAAGAGAGACTGAAAATATGTATACGTATTGAGATTGGCTATAAAGTACATCAGTTTATTACATGAGAAATTAAGGGCTTTGTGAAGGCTCACCTTGGGTAACTTTCTCCTTCCATCTCATGAGAGATCCAAAAAATGAGATTTTTTTTTTCTCCTAAGACCATGCCCTAGAGACAGCTTTTCTCCACAATTCCTCTGCAATATTCTGTCTCCATAGTGTCCAGTACTAAATTTTTGAGGCACACCAGTGATATTTACCAAGAAGTAACAATGTGTTGGGGGGTACAAATTTAATAGTTAACAGTTTACCTCAATTGTATAAAAGCACACATTAATGAATTCATGTGATGAACAACTTTAATTCTTCTGTTTTTCCTAACTTTTAATTGGGAGACCCCTTCTCTATTTGGTGTGGTGGTCAAGAACATGAGTCTGTGTAACTTAGTATAATCTCCAGAGTTCAAAACTCTGCTTTCAAATTCCTATGACTTTGGGCAAATTACTTACCCTCTACCTACCCCAGTTTCCTCATTTATCAAATGAGGATGATAATACCAACTACCACATAGGTATATTGTGAAGATTAAATTAGTTAATTCACAAGAAGCATTTAGAAGAATATCAGGCACATAATAAGTACTCAATAAATGTGAACTCCCACCTCCTGAGGTACCACATTTTCCTGCCCTCTCCAGATCCAAGCCAAGCACACTCTCTGTCTCTTTTTTTCCCTCCATATTTCAGACTCACAGAGGATAAGGCCTTTTAGTGTCTAGGCTCCCATATATTACTATCTTCTGGCCTAAGATTAAAACTGTCCTCTTTCTCACGACTAGAGTTATCAACTGTATTGTTCTTGAAACCTCCAAGTATTTTCCTTTTTTTTGGTTTTGGGCCATTTTCCTCTTTCTCTATATGTACACTTCTTTATGGGTTCTCCTATAGTAGTATCTCTTCTGTTTACACATTGAAAGGTTTTCCCCTGATTACTAGAGTGTGAGTTCCTTGACAGTAGGGACTGTGTCTTAATTATCTCCGTGACTCCAGTCCCTTTTCCCCCTCCCTGCCACAGAATCTATGCTAAAGAAAAGTTTGTTGAATAAATAAATTAATTAATTTAGCTTTTGTGTTTTTCTTCATTTTCTCTTGGGTATTCTAGGCTGACTCCAGTTTTCCTGGAAATTCTCCTGCTCCTTTTATCTCTGGAAATTTTAACTTTATCTAGTAATACTGAGATCCCATTCTGCATTGTCACAATTTATTTCCTGATTGGCAGTTAAGAGGTTCAGTTTATAGTATACTCCATTAGCATGTTAGGGGAAAAATCCCATTTAATGCACGTGGATTTAATTTCACTTACATTCTCTTGGCTCCCTTTAAAAATCTATCGGTAACTTTGAGAGGGGTTCTATTTTCGCAGAACTCTTTATCTCATTCCTTATTTGAGGATAGGGCCATGTCACTCTTAGTTTCTTTACATGCAGAGTAAAAATCGTCTTTCTTATTTCTCACTTGGAGGAGGTAAGGATGAATTCAATCAATCTCTTAAAATCTCTTTAAAATTTTCTTTTTAATACATACAAAAGATATATGCAACACATATATTAAATATAAAGTTTAACAACATGATGAAGACCTGTGAACCTCTACCCAACCCAAGAATGAGAACATTTCCTAGTGACTTGCATCTACTGTTGTGTGTCTCCTCTCTCTCTCTTCCCCCTGCCCCCAAGGATAACCAGTATCCTAAATTTTGTGCTTATCATTCCATTAGTTTTCTTTTTAAAATCTAATTTGATCACAAATGTATATATGCTAAAATAATATTTGTTTAATTTACATTCTATTGAGCTTCATTAAAATGCTGTCATCCAATATGTAGTTTCCCAGGATTTGCCCTTTTCACTCAACATTGTATTTCTAAGATTCATCCATGTTGTTGTATATAATGATAGTTTGTTCATTTTCAGTACTATATAGCATTCTATTGTATGAATATACCATAATTTATTCTTCTATTGGTACATACTTATATTGTTTCCAGGATTTAAAAAAATTATTACAAACACTGCTGCTATAAATATTCTTATGCATGACTCCTGGTCACATATGCAAGTGTTTCCATCTAGGAGTAGGGTTGTTGGGTTGTGGAGCATGCAAATATTCAACTTTGTGAAATCATTAATGCCAAATAGTTTTCTCTCTCACACAGTTTACAAGAATTCTATGTACTCTTTAATACTTGCCACTGTTATACTTCTTAATTTTTGCCAGTTTGGTGGAGGCAAAATGGTATATATCTATTTTCTATGCAATGGAAGAAAAAGTCATCTTTATCTGAAATAAATTTCCTCTTCCTTTTTCTATTAAGAGCTTGAAGCTTCGCTTGATGTTGCTGTGCCTGGGATTTCTTTTGAGAGAAAGCCATTTATTTGTGTGGTAGTTTCTGCTAAGGATATAAAAACTGAGATGGGGTGGAGGCTGCTAACTGGATTATTTGAATGTTGCTTTTAAGTTGATCTTGCAAATAAGTACCAAATTATGCACACTCTAAAATTTCTTGTTAATACTCTACAGAAATGAAAACATGTAAAATTACATTTTTTACTATTCTTTACTATCACAAATTAATCTGGTCTTGAGGTTATACCTATCTGCAAAACTATTTTATTTTTATTTTATTTTTAAAATTTTTTATTTATTTTTATTTTATTTTTTTGTCTTTTTATTTTTTTTATTTTCAGGGAGAGGAGCATGGCTGGTGGAGGCCCCCCTCCTGCTGTACCACCACCACCTCCTGCAAAACTATTTTAAATAAAGGATCCTTTAATCTGTTGATCTGGAATATTTCCAGTGAACTAAGTTTAGTAAATATATCTTTGTGCCTTCCCCTGTATTTTAGTTGTACCAAAGAGATTCAACTTACTCTTTTTTGACATGGTTACATGATGCAATATCAATTCATCTCTCAATGAAATTTCAAAATCCCATATGCTCACTTTATCATTATTATCTGCTGAATTGACCCACACACATCAACCAGAAAAATAAGCCCAAAACAGATGGTGCAGCTACATTGTGCCCTAAAATATTTTTTGATTGAAAAGGCCATTTTGTATATAAACAGTTTTCATTAATAACTAAAAACACATGGAGATAGAAAAAGAGATCAAGACAAATGGCAATATATGTATATTTTTAAGATGAACTTTTATTGCTACTTGTGTTTATAGTCCGTAAAAACAAATAAATAATGGCTTGTGATTTGTCTATTTTTTCCTGACTTTGAGTGAAAGATAGTTGGAGGGAGTGTGTATTTGTTTTATGTTTTTTTATGATATTGTTAAGTATAGTGGCATATCCCAAAGGGGCACTCAGAGAATATTAATTGAGTGCAAAATCCCCTCTGTACTATTGGTATTTATTGACTGACAAAAAGGCTGAGTGAAGATTCATGATCAAACCATAAAAAGCAGTAGTTACTTTCTTCTCTATGGTACTGTAGCTATTCTTGGAAGTAATCATTCACCAGGTGAATACATTTATGCCAGTTGAGTGTTTTTCAGCTTTATTTGTACACCTAATACTGTGTTTAGTCAAGTTGCTATCAGCCAGTGGTTTCTTCAATGTTCTCTTTTAAAGACAAGTGTTAAGCCTCATTTCCTCATTCCTATAATGCCGAATATTCACATCTGTACTGATCAAGGGATATCAGGTGCTGCTGAAGCAAAACTGACTCCTGCCAAACCTCCCTCTAAATGGGGGCTTTTCTTGTATATCATGCAATGTAAGTGAGCTTTTTGTTTGTCATTTTCTACGTAGTGATCTATAAGATGGAGCAAAGCTGGAGTTTGAGCCTTTACTTCTAACATGGATTGCAACATGACCACATTCTCATTGTATTAACAGTAGCCAGCATCCAAGATGGCCTTTAGTATTTCCTACACATTCTTGCAAAGTTCTCTCCCACATCGTATAATGATTGGTCTGTATAACCAAAGACTATGGCAGTAGTAGTGGTGTGTCACTTGCAAGATTAAGTTATAAAAGACTGCAAGGACCCAGGGATCATAGGCCAAATTAACATCTCACTTAGTTCCAAAGGGAACTCTTTCTGAGGCTGGGAAGTGTTAACTTGCAGGCCGAGTCAAGAAGATTCAGGACTTTTTGGATCTAGAAAAGTGTGAGAGAGAAAATTTGAATATGTAAGTAGAAATAAGAAGGAATTTCACTAAGAGATGGTGAAAAAAAAGCACCTAATAAAAAGAAACAAAATACTGATACATGCTACAACATGGTTAGACCTGAAAAACATGCTAAGTGAAAGAAGACAGTCACAAGAGACCAGACAGTGTGTGATTACGTTTATATGTGATGTCCGGAATAGGCAAATATATAGAGATAGAAAGTAGATTGGTAGTTTCCTAGGGCTGGAGGATTGGAGAGTTGAGGAGTAATGGCTTAGTATGGGGTTTCTTTTGGGAGTGATAAAAATGTTCTAACATTGATTATGGTGATGGATGCAAAACTCTAAATATATTAATACTAAGGCCATTAAATAGTACACTTTAAATGGGTGAATTTTCCCAGATATTCCCTTGGCTAGCCTCCTCATGTCCTTTAGATATTGCTCAAATGTAATCTTAACAGAGAAGCCTTCCCTATATTAAGTAGCATCCTACCCGTCATTCTCTCTCTCAGCTTGCTTTATTTTCTCCATAGCATTTATCACTACCACATTATATATTTATCTGCTTAATTATTTATCGTATATTTCCCTTGGCTAAAATGAAAGCTCTTGAGGGCAAAGGCTTTCTCTATTTTGCCCATTGTCATATTCTGAATACCAAGTACAGCACCTGGAACATAGTAGGTGCTTAATTCGTTGGCTGAATGAATCAATAAATCACTCAAGAGAGATCATAATATAATTTTTCCTCTTTTGATTATTAATATGGCTAATTATTGCAATAAGTTTCCTAAGATTGAACTATCCTTGCTTTCCTGATATGATCACATTTGGTCTGGTGTTTAATTCTTTTAAGAGGTTACTGAATTTTATTTGCTAGTGTTTTAGTTACTATTTTGCATCACTAATTATTAAGTAAGATTTCTCAGTAGCTTTTATTTAGTTGTGGTATCTTTATTAGATTTTGTTCTTATATCTACTTTAGATTAAAATACAGGAGTGTCTTTTTTTTTTCTTCTCAAGGCAGCGAAGATTAATCTTGCTAGCAGAAGAGAGAAGAGTTTGCTCTAACTGAAAGAACTAGGATTATTTCAGCCCTTATTTTTCTCCAATGTTTAAGGCTAGAGTTCCTCTCAACTCATGTTCTCTTAACTGTTTTTGTCTGCCAAAGATAGTGAAAAATTCTCTGAGAAGATGTTTCTCTCCTTTGGGGGATCTGAACTTCCTATTTGCTTTGTTAGAAATAGTCTTTCTGGGATCCTCAGGTTTCCTTTTATTAGAATCTTTCTCTGTTACGAGGTTTCTGGGAGAAAGGCCTCTATCGGGACCTTGACCCTCTCTTAAACAGTGTTGACTTTTAAAAGCTGTCCGTTAATTTTTAATTAATGGCTCAGGATAGTTACTGGGAATGATAGTTGTATGTGTTGTACCATAGCGATGTCCTTTTTGGCTATTGCAGTAGGTAAGTGTGTTTGCCATTACCTTAAAGAGACCCAGACTTGCAGGGCATTTTGTTATTTTTATCAGTGTTCTCATTTTTCTGTTCCTCCCTTTTTAGCTTTTCTCTTAGAAATCAGCATTTTTATTCATTATCATCTCCCATGTGTTTGAAATACATTTACACACTTGTTAAAATTGTGCCTAAAATAAAAGTCAGTATGTCTAGAGCTAAGGGAATTCCCTATGGCAAAATGAAAAACATTAAACATTTTGACATCTCTTTTGGCTGTTCGGAGTTTTTTATTACTGTTTATTATTCCATTCTAGATTATTTACTATACTTTTAGATAAATAGAGAGGCAATATAGAGCTACCTGGGTTCAAATCATGGCTAGCTCTGGCTTTTGGGCATAAATCATAACTTTTCTGAGCCTCAGTAAAATGGGGATAATAATTATATTTACCTCATAGGTTTGTTGTGAGGCATAAATGATTTAATAGATGTGTAGCATTTAGAATAGTGCCTAGAACACAGTAAGTAGTCAATATATTTTAACTTTCATTATTATTACTCTGTTCCTAGAATAGCATTCCCTGATGTTCTTCAATTGCCTGATCAATATATATGAAGATGGTCAAGGCCATATTTAAACTTCCTGATATCAGAAGTACAGTATTACTATTTTTCTATTTTTTTAAGTAGAGAAATTGAGTCATAGAGAAGGAAAGTAATTTACTCAACCATATAAAACTGTTAAGGAACCATGAGTAAGAACCAACTCTCTTAGTTTTCCCTTCTGAACTGTTTTCCCAAATCTCTTATTGATAGCATATGATTGGGCTTGTTTTGTTTGTTTTTTGAGACAGAGTCTCTCTCTGTTGCCAGGGCTAGAGTGCAGTGGTATCATCATAGCTCACTGCAAGCTCAAATTCTTGGGCTCAGGTAATCCTCCTGCCTCAGCTTCCCGAGTAGCTGGGACTGCAGGCATCCACCACCACGCCCAGCTACATTTTTTTCTATTTTTTGTGGAGACAGGGTCTCACTCTTGCTCAGGCTGGCCTCAAACTCCTAAGCTCAAGTGATCCTCCCACCTTAGCCTCCCAGAGTGCTAGGATTACAGACATAAGCCACTGCGCCCTGCTTCATATGCTTAATGTACATTGAAACATAGATTTCATATCTGTGTTTCATATCATCTATTTCATGGTTTTAGATGCACCATTCATATGGCATTATATTTTCTGCTGCATTTAATTGGTTGTTAAAATAGGCAACATTATTACTACCACATTCATTAAAAACCCGTATGTTCTTGAGCATATTATGAAGATGGACCATACTCTAAGAAGTTCAGTTGCTCAAAACCTAATAATTTCTGTACTGAAGTTGGGCTAAGTAAAAGATAGGATCATGCATTTAAGAAGTACTAACTACAACAGAATGATGTGGAGAGCAAGTATTCTTGTTCCAGAGCCCAGTAAGTCTGGGACTTAATATTATTTCTACTCCTTTTATGCTATCCTGTTAAAATAAATTACTGTTGTTGCTAATTTGCTCCCTTGATAAGAAAAAAGTGATATTCACCAAATAACTTTCATTATGCCCCACATCTGCTTAAAAATTTTGTTTTTAAACTTTATTTTTCTAGTGGCTTCTCATGGGGTGAAGTCTTAATTTGTAACTTTGTTACATAAGATCTTTAATAACTGACCACAAAAGACCCAAATCATTTAGGATTCTTTTGTTGCACAGGTGATAAAAAAAATTTAACTTAAAATGGCATAAGTACGTATGAAAACTTATTGGCTAACATAACTGAAAAGTCTCAAGGTAATTGGTCTCAGTTATGCCTTGATCTGGGGGCTAGATCATGTCACTGGGACTTATTCCCTCTCTTCATCTCACAGTTCTGTCTTCTGCCATATCTGAATCATTTTTTGGCACAAAGTGCTGATGTCTTAGCAGTGAGTACCAAGCTTACAACATCCTTACTATTAGTAAGGCCAGAAGAAAAGGCCATATGCCTCTCAGTAACAGTTTCATTGCATCTCATTGCCTATTCCTGAATCATCTATGCAACCAGGGGAATATGACAATGATTCACCAGGTCTAAGTCACATATTCTCTCCTGGACTGTAGTTAGAGTCAACTCTACCCAAAGTTTATTTAATCAGAGAAAAGGGAGACAGTGGTTTGCAAGAGGAAATTAGGGTCTTATTACCAGAAAAAGGGCAAAGAATGCAGAGCAGCAAAAACAATTGTCCACCGTAAGGCTTTCCAACTCATTTGCTGCTATACTCCCCTTTCTAAATCTCTACTTAACTTGGCCCATCTATTTATTTTTCCTAATACGTCATGCTCATTCCCATCTTTCCTACATAGGAGTATTTACTCTCCTCCAATTTCTCTCTGAATACTACCCATTTTTTGAATTTTTCATGAAGTCTCTCCTGGATACACTGACCTTTCCCTCCAGAGACTTCATTAGCTAAAGCATTCAAGTAAACTTATCAGGGTGCAAATAAATGAAAATGATGTTATTATAAGCTTCAATTCTCTGTAATTTGTGTGTGTATGAAATAATGTGCAAACTCTGATACCTTAACTATCATGGATACACATTATTGTAACATGATGCACAGCTTACAGTGTCATACCACTATACTGAGGCACCGTGGAGAGCTGCAGCTGATCTAGACCACTCACCTGCTCAGCTCTTATGCCGTTGACTCGCACTATATTATTTTTTCTAATGTATTGATTTTACATAACTTTTAAACATATCACCAAATTGGAAAATGTTACTTAAAACTTCACAGCTATATTACTTCTTTAGCTTTTTATATGTCATAACTCAGTCCCAACCAGATTAGAGATTTCTTTGCCCCTTTGTCTAAGTAGGCAATTAATAAATATTTGTAAATGAATGAATTAAAACATAAACTGGTGATGAGGAAATACTATAAAAAGGATAGTTCTAGATAATTATAGTAGCAGTTTAACAAATCTATGAAGTAGAAAATGAATCTTCCTGTTATTAAACTTGCTCCACTTAGGTGTTCCCACAGTTTTTCATTCACACTTATTGCACTTAAAACATTAGATTATAATTTATCTTTTTTCTTAACTGTCTCCTAAACTGTGAGCAGCTAGAATACAGCATCTGAATATTATTCTTTCTTATATCCCTGGTACATAGTAGGTGTCCAGTTAATGTTTGTGGAAAGAATAACAGTTGACTTTGAGATCAAAATACTAACTTTACCCCCTGCTAACAAGGATGTATCTCCTTAATCCTTCTTCCTTGAATATTTTGATTCAGTTTTTTTTCTAATCCATCTATAGTAGAAGCAATGGGTAAGACTGGCTGGTTATTTTAGGCTAAGAGGCACAGATTATTGTAGCTTGGTGGAGTAACTATATTCTAAGATCTACTCACTAATTAATATTTTAGGCAGTAGCAACCTAGCCCATTCTTGAGAAAGGAAATGACATGATGGTAGTAAAGAGATCTTAGTCTGTCAATGATTGACAAGATAGTTAGAAGGCTGTTACATTAATCTGAGTATGAGGGAATAAGAATCTGATGAACTGTAATAGAAGTAATAGAGGAAAAAAAGAGGAAACACATTCTCTATATCCATTTTTATTACTTTGATTTTGCTTTCTGGTTTAAAAGGTAATACTTTGATTTTCAACAAGGGTTCCAAAAGTGTCTAATGGAGGAAAGAATAGTCTTTTCAACAAATGGTCGCTGAAACAACTGGATATCCACATGTAAAAGAATGAGTTGGATCCCTACCTTTTATACCATATACAAAAATTAACTCAAAATGGATAAAAAATATGGGTCATTATATTTAATAAGAGCTAAAATTACAAAACTCTTAGAAGAAAACAGTGTCAAATCTTCATGACCTTAGATATGGCAATCGTTTCTTAAATGTGACACCAGAAACACAAGCAACAGAAGAAAAAATAGATAATTAGACTTCATCAAAATTAAAACTTTTGTGTATCAAAGGACATTATCAAGAGAGTGAAAAGACAACTCACAGAATGGGAGAAAATATTTGCAAATCATTTACCTGATAAGGGTTTTGTAGCCAAAATATATAAAGAACCCTTACAATTCAACAATAAAAAAAACTCCAGTTTAAAAATGGGCAAAGAACTTGCATAAACATTTCTCCAAAGAATATTTACAAACGACCAACAAGCACATGAAAAAATTCTCAAGATCATTAGTCATTAGGGAAATGCAAATCAAAACCAAGAGGAGATACCACATCATACCACTAGGATGGCTATTTTAAAAAACCAAACAACCAGAAAATAGCAAATGTTGGCAAGGACATAGAGAAATTGGAACTCTCACACATTTCTGGTGGGAATGTAAAATAGTGCCGCCCACTGTGGAAACCAGTTTGGCAGTTTTTCAATAAATTAAATATAGAATTATATATGATATGATTCAGTAATTTCACTTCTGGGTATATAACCAAAAGAATTGAAAAAATCCATTGCAAAAGGACCAAAAGGACATACACCAAAAGGTTAAGAATGATTACTCCTGATCTCAAGTGATCCTCCCACCTCGGCCTCCCAAAGTGCTGGGACTACAGGTATGAGCCACTGTGCCCAGCTGTGTATGACATTTTAAAAAAAGAAATGATAAGGTTTAGTGACAGGTTGTTCAGAAACTTGATTTTGTCAATTCAATCAAGAGTTGAATTGGGCATCAATTCATGCTAACCAAATTTATGAAACTGAATCATAAACCAGGATGCAACTTCATTAAATTATAGTAGCAGGTGTAAGTGTTTATTTGAAAATGGAAATCCATTGTCCACAGCAACCCTTTCTTGGCTACCAATTATCTAATAACCAGAAAGTTGTCTAATAACAAGGTTTCCTAAAATAAGGAGATTAAATGCACTAAAAGGACTTTTTTCAAGCTGTGAAGGATTGAGTCATCCTTCTTCACGGTACTGTCTATCTGTTGCATGTACTGCAAGGCTCACACCCTCTGGTTAGGTACTTTTTCACTTGGACAGTGGTGGAGGCATGTGGACATAGTCTTTTACTTATCAGTTCTATTTTTTTTAAAACACCTGTACAGTGAACTTGCCCTTGTTGTTTATGATATCAGCTTTTGTCATACTGGGCTCCATCTCATTTTGGGACAGTTAGTCCTCTGTTCACTGGCTGGTTTCTTTAGATGAAATTCTGTGTGGTTTTCATACCAGGCTACTCTTTTCCTTTCCTTAGTTCTTCCAGCTCCCAAAGGGCTGAGGGGGGTATGAGGAGCAACACTTCTTCCTTTCCTCTTTTTTTAATTGGTTCTTCACTTTGTCTCAAATGGAGAAATCAGTCGTCTGGAACCTACAGGCTTTCCACATTTTAAGTGGTGACCTAGAGGAGAAAAGAGGGCAGTTTCAGCTTTTAGGGGCTCTTGGCTCAAATTTCTACAAGAATGGTAGAGGAAGGTGGTGACTATTTCAGTCATGAGTGATTATGTTCTCCAAGGTTAAACCTATAAATATTAAATGCCAATTTCGTGGTGGTAACTGCCACCAAATTAGATTGCTTTTAAAACTACACATAACCCTGGCAAATGTAATTTCAGCTCTTTTCTCACACTGCAGTATCCTTTTACTTACTCTATACTTTGACAGAGAAAGAATGGAACAAGCTTCATTTTGATTCATGAATGTTGTTTTTATTCTAAATGCCCCGTGTGAGGGGAATGCAAATGGACACAAGATATATGCAAATTCACTTGCATACCCAGAGAAGGCAAATGAGCTTAGTTCTTAGTTAGATTCCTTGATCAGGCTCCCTGGGTGAGAAGGCTAAGGAAAGAGGTGTCTGTAACTGAATTACAGAGAACGTCATGTTTGAGAAGGGAGAGGAGAGATATTGGCTGCCATACAGCTCCCAGCATTCCAGAACCTGCATATGAAAGTGAGTGCAGCTGCCAAGGCAAGAGAAGGCGCTCAGTGAAAGACTGGCCTTCACTAGCATGAGGGTGCCCAGGGCACAGACTGCATACAGCAGGATAAAATGGAATCTCCAAATTTCCCGCTTTAGGTCTTGACCCCAAATCTCTGCAAAAATCTTTAAACCACTAATTATGTCTTCCTGGCTCTTCCCTCTCTCTTTTACAATCTAGGCCAGGACTAGGGTGCCATGAGTGAGGGGTAAAACTTAAGGGGAGCTTAAAAACCTCAGGAACCAAGATAAATAACGTTTTAATGCCATATTTAAAAAATTTTCAAAATTAGTGCAAAAGTCCATGGTGAACAAAATAGCATTTTAAATAAAACCAGGATTCTATCCTGTACTTGTAAGACCCTGTCTCAGTTGCCTCACCCTAAACCTGACTCTGGTTCCAATAAAACTTTATTTGCAAAGCAAGTATCTAGCTATAGTTTGCCAATTTGATATTTTAGTTGTTGCATTAAAATATTATTTATCCTGATTCCTGAGCGTTTCAGAGCTTTCTTCAATTTGGTGCCTGAGGTAAGTCTCACTTGCCTCACTCTAGTGCTTGTCCTGTTTCAGCCCCTCCTTTTTTTCTTTTTTAACCTTATGATGACTCCGTTTGTGAACAAGTGCTTGAACTTGGCTTAATATAATGAGGAAATATCAGGACGTAGTTGTTTTTGCAGAGAGCTTTTCTCATTTTCTACCCTTTTTCTTTCTTTCTTTATTATTTTTTAATTTTTTTTAATTTCAGCATATTACAGGGGTACAAATGTTTAGGTTACATATATTGCCTTTGCCCCACCCAAGTCACAGCTTCAAGCCTGTCCATCCCGCATTAGGTGTGTATATACCTGTCCCCTCCTCCCCCCTCCCATCTGCCCCACACCCGATGAATGTTATTCTTATATGTGCATTTAAGTGTTGATTAGTTAATGCCAATTTGATGGTGAGTACATGTGGTGCCTGTTTTTCCATTTTTGTGATATTTCACTGAGGAGAATGGGCTCCAGATCTATCCAGGATAATATAAGAGGTCCTAGGCCGGGCGCGGTGGCTCACGCCTGTAATCCTAGCACTCTGGGAGGCCGAGGCGGGCGGATCGTTCTGAGCTCAGGAGTTCGAGACCAGCCTGAGCAAGAGCGAGACCCTGTCTCTACCAAAAATAGAAACAAATTAATTGGACAGCTAAAAATATATATAGAAAAAATTAGCCGAGCATGGTGGCACATGCCTGTAGTCCCAGCTACTCGGGAGGCTGAGACAGTAGGATTGCTTGAGCCCAGGAGTTTGAGGTTGCTGTGAGCTAGGCTGAAGCCACGGCACTCGCCCCAGGCAAGACAGTGAGACTCTGTCTCAAAAAAAAAAAAAGAGGTCCTAGATCACCCTTGTTTTTTGTGGCTGACCAGGATTCCATAGTATATATATATATACCACATTTTATTCATCCACTCATGTATTGATGGGCACTTGGGTTGTTTCCACATCTTTGCAATTGCGAATTGTGCTGCTATAAACATTCTAGTGAAGATGTCTTTTTTATAGAATGTCTTTTGTTCCTTTGGGTAGATGCCCATAATGGGATTGCTGAATCAAATGGTAGTTCTACTTGTAGCTCTTTGAGGTATCTCCATATTACTTTCCACAGAGGTTGCACTGGTTTGCAGTCCCACCAGCAGTGTATGAGTGTTCCTATCTCTCTGTATCCATGCCAACATTTATTGTTCTGACACTTTTTGATAAAGGCCATTCTCACTGGAGAT
Organism: Indri indri; assembly: GCA_004363605.1. Taxonomy (NCBI): domain Eukaryota; kingdom Metazoa; phylum Chordata; class Mammalia; order Primates; family Indriidae; genus Indri; species Indri indri. The sequence continues at coordinate 164,940 of RJWJ010000149.1, forward strand.
AACTAATATCATATTGTGGTTTGGATTTGCGTTTCCCTGATGATTAGAGATGTTGAGCATTTTTTCATATGTTCGTTGGCCATAAGTCTATCTTCTTTTGAAAAGTTTCTGTTCATGTCCTTTGCCCACATTTTGATAGGGTCGTTTGATTTTTTCTTGCTTATTTTCCTGAGTTCTATATAGATTCTGGTTATCAGCCCTTTATTGGATGTGTAAAATGAAAATATTTTCTCCCATTCTGTGGGTTGTCTCTTTGCTCTTGTGATAGTTTCCTTGGCTGTACAGAAACTTTTTAATTTGATCAGGTCCCATTTATTTATTTTTATTATTGCTGTGATTGCCTTTGGGGTATTCTTCATAAATTCTTTCCCTAGGCCAATGTCTATAAGAGGTTTTCCAACATTTTCTTCTAGAATTCTTATAGTTTCCTGCCTTAGGTTTAAATCTGTTATCCGCTGTGAGTTCTGTGAGTTGACTTTTGTGAGAGGTGAAAGGTATGGATCCTGTTTCAGTCTTCTACATGTGGCTATCCAATTTTCCCAGCACCATTTATTGAATAAGGATTCTTTTCCCCAGTGTATGTTTTTGTCTGCTTTGTCAAAGATTAGATAGCTATATGAGGATGGTTTTATATCTGGGTTCTCGGTTCTGTTCCTTTGGTCTATGTCTCTGTTCTTGTGCCAGTACCATGCTGTTTTAGTTACTATAGCCTTGTAATATAGCTTGAAGTCTGGTAAACTGATGTCTCCCAATTTGTTCTTTTTGCTTAAGATTGCTTTTGCTATACCAGGTCTTCTCTGGTTCCATACGAAGTATAGGATTATTTTTTCTAGATCTGCAAAAAATGATGTTGGTATTTAATAGGGATTGCATTGAATCTGTAGATCACTTTGGTCTACCCTTTTTCTTTGGCTTCTTCCTCTGAAACCAGTTCCCTGGCAGAGCCTCCTTAGTTGTCCTTTTCTGTCCTCTTGTTGCTTCACTTCCTTTTTTCCAAGCAGTGTCTCCTAAATTTCTTGATCCCAGTTCTCTGAGTTCAGAATACTTCAGAACTTGACAGTTTCATCTGTTATCTCAAAAAGGCCCTCGATTCCTGCGCTGATTTTAGACAACTAGGAGGAAAGAGAAATTTGCCCTGCTTGTGACCGAGGTTTGTATGTTTGAATAATGTCTAGACACAGGGTAGGCCCAGAGGGCTTGCTTAGAAGAATGGACATTGTGGCTATGCCATGACAGAGACATGTCAAATACCCCTGAGGTACTTAGTCTTGGTGCTGCATTTGATAAAAGAGGATTTATTAATATTCTATACTTTGGGGTATCCTATCATTTATGTTTTATTCTAGATTTATATTACAATGGAGCAACATCATAAGTACTATTTTAAAATTATGTGTCTTCAACTATATATATTCAGTAAGAAAGAGGGAGGGAAGGAGAGGAGAATTAAATTTTGAAGGTAAATCTCAGCCATTTCCCTAAATGAGGATATATCCCAGAGAGAAAATAAGAACAGAGATGAAAATCTGTTGTTGCCTTACAAATCTATGTATATAGAACTGTACTTTATAAGCAATTTAAGGCATTTTAGGATAATTTATCTATGTTTAGTTTTTTCCTTACATGCTGTTTTGGGAACCAACCCCCATTAGATGCTACCCTACTGTATAGTAATATATGATTGTTGATACTGTGTTTTGCAAGAATGTTTTTCAATTGTTTAGTGCATTTGAATTCTCTTCACTCATCTAAATTGACCTTCTGTGAAAAACAATGTGAGGTCATAGCTATCACACAATATTACATTTAACCTTTTCTCCTCAGAACTTGCAGAGGGCACCAGTGAAGACCATGGGCTCCAAGGGTGGGCTGCTGGGTTCAAAGTCTAGCTCTGCCACTTATTAGCTGAGTGACCTTGGACAAATTGCTTATTAAGCCTCAGTTTTTCTAATCTTTAAAATGGGGATAATAATACTGACCTCATAGGGTTATCATGAGGATTAAATGAAATAATGCATGTAATGTGCTTAGCCTAGTGCCTAGTGTTTAGTAAATATTCTATAAATATTATTAATAGTTACTATTCTAGTAGGTCTAGGGTTGCATGTTGCATGGTAAGTCTGCAGTTTGAGGAATTGCCACTAAAAATAGTGACCTTGGACTATGATAGTAAGATCCAAACAGTCAGGCTTCTTTCTAACAGACATCAGGTTAGCATGTGATTCCAATTGGTTATAAGTTTCTTTCTACAATAGTATGTTTAATAAATTTATAGATTTGAATAATTACTAACTTCTAAGGACCACAAAGAAGAAGTGACACACTTAAAGCATAATGTTAAAAAACAGACTTAAGTAAAATTTGTTTTTTTTTTTAAATTAATAATTGCCACTACCAGTTAACTATCTGGTTCTATTTCCAGGTGTTAATAGGAAATAGTTTTCCTCCTATCCCTAACAAGCTTGCTTTGCTTGTTTAAAACACCAGCTTTGGCACTGGTGCTGAAAGGTTTTAGCAGCTTGGCAGAAAAGACCATACAGGCAGTTTTCTCCTTATTTTCAGTTTTCTCATTCTCTTATCTGATTGGTGCTTAGTCCTTATTCCATCAGGCTTCTTAGGGGAAAAGTCTCTTTACCCTTCCAATTATTTTATTTCTCTTCTCCTTTTAGCTAAACTTACTGGGAAAGATAAAAAGAGAAATGTGGCTATATTGTGTATACCCTTTTTCTAATCAGGGGTTTCCTGAGAAATTCCCCAGCTTCTATCACTCCTTTGTAATCATTGCTTAATGTTATTATAATTGGTTTCTCTAGCGCAGGGGTTGGCAAACTACAATCCACATTGTCTGCCACCTGTTTTTGTAAGTAAAATTGTATTGGAACACACCCATGCCCATTTGTTTACCTATTGCCTGTGCCCGCTTTCCTGCCACAATGACAGAGTTGAGTAGTTGCAACAGAGAACATACGGACTACAAGCCTAGAATATTCACTGTCTGGCTCTTCAAGAAAAAGTTTATGGACCCATTGGTCTAGAGCATCTATAGCTTTCAGCTTTGTTTTGCTATCTATTGCTGAATAACAAATTACCTCAGAACTGACCAGCTTAAAATAACAAATATTTATTATCTCACAATTTCTATGGGTCAAGAATTCAGGAGCGGTTTAGCTAAGTGGTTCAGACTTGTGATCTCTCTTGAGGTTGCAGTCAAGATGTTGGCCAGGACTCCAGTTATCTGAAGTCTTGACTGGAGGTTAAGGATCCACTTCCAAGAGGGCACACTCACATGGCCATTAGTAGAAGGCCTTAGTTCCTTGCTTGCTGTTGGCAGGATGTCTTAGTTCCTTGCCACGTGGACCTCTCCGTGGTGCTACCTGAGTGTTCTTACAACAGAGCAGTTGTCTTCTTCCAGCACAAGTGATCCAAGAGAGAGTAAGGAGAAGATTGTACCACCTTTTATGATCTAGTCTTAGAAGTCACACACCCTTGTTTATGCTGTACTCTATTTGTTAGAAGACAGTTACTAAGTCCTGCACATACTCAGGGAAAGGAGAATTAAGCTCCACCTTTTAAAGGAAGGAGTATCAAAAAATTTATGGAAATTTTAAGAAATTATTACTGTTTTACTAGTTGTGAGATTTCTGTCAAGTTCTTTATCTTATAAGATAAGCTTCAGTTTCTCCATCTGTAAATTGGGGATATGAATGTGTGCCTTATAGGGTGTTGATGGTATTTAATGAGCTCATTTATACAAAATGACTATCTTAGAGTAAGTGCTGTATAAATTATAGTAATGTTATTATTATTGCCATTGTCATCATTATTGTAGTATAGCTTACATAGTATAGCCCTGCACAATGTTTGAGTGAGCCCTATGGCTATTATTCATCTCATAGTCTCTTGTAATATACTACATATCTCTTTCACCTCTTCTTTTCTAATGTGTACAATAGTGCCCGACTCACATTAGGCTTTCAATTAATATTTGCTAAAAGAGAAAATTTATCTTTATCTGGAAATCCACAGGCACTTCAAACTCAACACATAAGGAAGCCCAAACCATTAGGTTCCTCCAAAGCATATAAAGTGTTTAGAATAGTGCCTGGCATATAACAACTGTCAAAATAACCAGTTAATATGGGCATCTTTTAAAACTACCATGCTTAATTCCAAATGATTTTTGGGAGATTTTTTTAAGGACCTAAAACAGGGGTTGGCAAACTTTGTCTGTAAAGGACTAGTTAAAAAATATTTTTGGCTTTGTGGGCCATACAGTCTTTGTTGCAACTACTCAACTCTGTATCAGGAAAAGTAGCCATAGACGACAGGTAAATGAATGGACATGGCTGTATTCCAATAGAATTTTATTTAAAAGTAGGCAGGGAGTTAGACTTGGCCCATGGGCTATAGTTTGCTGACCCCTAGTCTAGAAGATCCTTTTTTAAGAACATAAATCAAGAAGTTGACTCACATTGAAGATGCATGATTTAAAGCCAGACATATACTGTGCATCTTTGACCCTACCCGACAAGTTGTAAACTTCTCCAGGATAAGAACCATGGCCTATGCTTCTTTTTATTCTCTTTCAGCACTTAATGAGGTTCTGGGCATGTATTATAGTTGTTATTTATTTAGTACTTGTTTACTATTTAATGGATTCATAGTATTCTATTATATTACTATTTTATAATATTTAAACAATTATTTCTGGTATTTTGTTAGTACAAACAGGCTGCAATAAATATGCTTTTACATACATGTGTTTGTGTGTATGTGTATATATATATATATATATACATATATATATACACTTGTACACACATGTGGTTATATTCTGGAGCAATTCCTAGAACTGCAGGAATGTAGTTCTAGGAATCTTGACTTGCTGGGTCAAGATTATGTATACCCCAGACACAGTGGCATGTACCTGTAGTCCTACCTATGCAGGAGGACCACTTGAACCCAGAAATTTGAGTCCAGCCTGGGCAAAATAGTGAGACTCCTTTTCAAAAACAAACAAACAAAAAAACCCACCCAAGATTATGTATGCTCTTAATCTGACAAAAAGAGCTTAAATTAAAGTTAACATTCCATTTATTTCATATAATATATGTATGATACTTCAGGACAAAAAGAAAGAATTTAAAAGGTGCCTTAAACTTTGTTTATAGAATTATACTTGCTATGTGATCTTCATAGGACCCTGTATGCTCTTTCTACAAAATGTAGTTCAATTGAGTACTGATAACCAATGTACCTATTGTAAGGTGGGGTCTGGAAGTCACAGAGCAGGCAGAAATGAAATATGTTTCCTGTCTCTATGCTTTCAGAAACTTCTTGAGCTCCTTCATAGAACTTTTAGAATCTCCAGCACACCATATGGAAACCACCACTAGCACTGTCCTCGCCACGTCAAAAATACCTATCCTGAAGTTTTGTGAAAACACAAATAAATTCAGGGGGCAGTATATCCCCTTATCTCACTATCACGTCAATGTATCCTAGGGAAGTGCCGAGGGGTTGGCCTTGCATCAGTGCACCAAGAAAGGTGACATATTAAAAAGTCATTCTTGATTAAAAGAATTATCGTGGGGCAGGAGAGGAAGAGACTAAACTGTATTAAGTACTTACTAAGTGTCAGAGTCTTTACTCGTGCTTCCCGTTAAATTAGATACTATCATCTTTCTTTCATAGATGAGGAAACATGCTCAGAGAATTTATTAGCTTTCTGGACATGTGGCTATTAATGGTGGTCAGGATTGATTTCGACTCAGGTCTTTCTAACTCCAAAGCTCTTTCTCCTATATTCTGCAGCCTTCCAAAGTGCTCAGAATGCATTGATATCCCTAAGATAGAGACACAGAAGACTCCAGGGTGCAGATTTTCCTAGCCTGGCCTTGTGACACTAATGACTCAGGAAAATTTCAGCCACTGTTGTCTCTTTTGCTCCAAGAAGAAAGAAGTGGGAGCTGTCCATCTGAAAACAGACTTCTCCTTAGCAGGTAAAGGGAAGCCAGTAGAAGATAGCCAGAATAGCAAGAAATAATACCTTGCTCTAGAATGGAGAGAAATGCAATGATTAAACTTAGTCACATTTTCTGGTCATTCTGCTAATTAGAGGAAATTAAAAGGGGAAAAAGAAAGAGAAATGAAATGGAAAGGAAAGGGGTGGTTGTTGGGGGGAATACCTGAGAAGGAGGAAACTATTTGCTAAGTATGGTTCCAGTGAGGCAAAGTCAAAACTGAAACTTCTTTGCCTCTTATAATTTTACTTCAGGAGAAAAAAATCTATTTTACTCTGTTTCAGTTTCTCTAATAAATATTAGAAACGAACTTAGTGATCCTAATAACTACTTCTCTGCCTGTCCTAGGAGATTGTTCTTAGATTGTATTTCTTCCTAATAAGTAATATATTAATATTTATTGTAATATAATGAACAACCATTGTAAATTTTATTCATTTGAACTCTAGTAATTTAGAATTTATAATAAAAATTAGTCGTATGTTGTGCCAACATTTCTGTCGTTGGGAATATAGGTTAAAAAAAGACAATTGTGTCACTGAAAAAACAAATGGTGATATTCAATTCATTTAAGGGAATTAGTTTCATGGGAGCAATTTAACATCTATTTCATATTTACTGCTTCAGTCTGAATTCAGAACAAAAATGTTAAATTTATTCAGCAAAGAGACCTTTAAGCCAGGTGCAGTGGTGTGTGCCTGTAGATCAGCTACTTAGGAGGCTGAGCACAGGAGTTCCAGACCAGCCTGGGCCACATACTGAGACCCCATCTCTAAAAAATAGAGGAAAAAAAGAACCCCTTATTTACATGGCATTAAGTAACAGTTGATTACTTCCTAAGGGAATAATATATAGCTCTAGATCAGCTTTTCAGGAATGTTGAAAGCAAGAGGTTAAAAAATAATTTTTAGAAGAAGGGGTTCATCAGCTATTTCAAATGCTGAAAGGAAATAGAGGAGAATTAGGGTCTAGAAAATATTAGAATTGACATGTCAGAGGTTTTTTTGTGACATCAAGGGGTTAGTTTTGGTAGCGTGGTATGAATGGAAGGAAAATTTTAGGGCTCTGAGGAATGACTAAATAGTAAGGAAATGGAGGCTTCTAGAGGCCATTCATTCCACATATTTAGGAGAGAAATAAAGGAGGAAAAGGACAGCAACAATGCGGAAAGGGCATTAAGTATAGGTGAAGATTTTTCCAAGAAGCAGGAGGATTCTGCACTACAAGGCAGAGAAAGAAGACTGTGATAGAACAGGGCGCGAAAGAATGGGGTTAAAAGGCTGGGTGGAAAAGGAAAAACAACAAACTGGACTTCACAAAACAAAAAAAGTTGTGCTCTTTGAAAAACAGAGAAGATGAGAAGACAAGCCACACACTGGGAAGAAACGTTTGCAAAACACACGTCTGATAAAGTATTTGTAACATGGATATATAAAAGACTCTAACCTCGATAATAAGAAAACAAATAACCTAGCAAAGATGGGCAAAAGATTTGAATAAACGCTTTACAAAAGAAAATATACAGATGGCAAAAAAGTACATGAAAAGGTGCTGAACATCATCAGTCATTAGGAAAATGAAAATGAAAATGAGATACGATGACACACTTAATAGAATAGCTCAAATTAAAAAAAGACAATGTTAAATGCTGATGAGGATGCAGAAAAACTGGAACTCTCATCCATTACTGGTGGGAATACAAAATGGTGCTTTAGGGAACAGTTTGGCAATTTCCTATAAAGTTAAACATGCACTTACTCTATGACCTAACATTCCTACTCCTAAGTATTTACCCAAGAGAAATGCCAACTTATACGCACACGAAACCTCTGTGGGAATATTTGTAGCATTTATCCATATTTTTAAAAAACTGGAAATATTCCAAATGTCCATCAACTGGTGAAACAAATTGTGGTACATACACACATTGGAATACTGTTCAACAATAAAGGGGAACAAAGTACTGATCCATGCAACATTAATGACTCAAAAAAAATTATGCTTTGTGAAAGAAGCCAGATTCAAAAGGCTACAGATTGTATGATATCATTAACATGACATTTTGGAAATGGGAAAACTATAAGAGACAGAAATCCAATCAGCAGTTGCCAGGGTCTGAGATAGGGGAAGATTGACTGCAAAGAAGTACAAGGGAACTTTTTAGGGTGATGGAAATATTATATATCTTGCTTGTTGTAATGGTTACATGACTGTATAGGTTTGTAAAAATTCATAGAACTTTGCACCTTAAAAGGGTAAATTTTATTACATGTAAATCATATCTCAACAAACCTGAAAAAAAATTGAAAGGGCTGGGTAGAGAATATTTTCTTGGCATAAGTAGGAATACTTGAGCATGCATGTTTTTTCTTGCCTTAAAGCATTATATACATGTTCCCCCTACTTAGGGAGTCTCCTTCCTCCCCCATTTGTTTCCTGAATAAATCCTTTTTCTCCTTTGGGTTTCAATAAAGCATTACTTCCCCCCAGAAAGCTTTCTCTGGCCCCATAGACTAGGTTAGTTTTTCCTGCTAGGTGCTCCTATAGCACCATTTATTCTTCCTGTGGTACAGTATGTCATACTCTGTTGCAATTGCTTATTTAATTGTCTTTCACCTCCTTTATGCTGCAAACTCCGCGGCAGCAAGAATAATTTCTGTCTCAGTTAACCACTGTATTCCCTGTATTTGGCACAGAGCCAGGAATAATATTTATTAAATAAATGGGGAGAAAGTAGAAGGTTTGGAATGGCTCAATGAGAAATTGAAAATTAAATTGATAAGGGATGAAAAATACGTTATTCCCCAAACTATGTCGCCAGTCCTGACCTCTAAACTGTATTCCATCACCGTAATTTTGATTGTCTATGTGATGTCTTCACATGGATGTCCTGCTGTTACTTTAGCCTTAATATTTCTAAACAGAAGTAATTTCCCCTCCTCAGTTTCATTCAAATTGGATTCTTTTCTGCAATTATTCTATTTCTATAAAGTGGTATCTTTATTCTCACAGTTTTCCAAAAGAGAAACCTTAGCATTACATTTAACTTTTCCCTCTATTTGCTCTCATCTAATTTGATATTAAAATTTATAGATCTTTTACATTCTTTTAAAATGTTTCTCATTCTCACATTGCTTTTCCATGACCGCCGATGTTCTCATGGGCCAAATCTGGTCAGGGAGGTGAGGTAGGCACTAAATAAGGAAACACAGGTTCGAATATATAATTACGACTTGCGATAACTATCATGGAGGAAATAAACAGTGTTGTACAAAATTATGGGATGGGGGAGGACCTAATCTATATAGGGTGGTAAAAGAAAACTTTAAGAAGAATGAGAGGAAGCCAGCAATAGGAAGACTAGAAAGAAGACCATACGGAATGGAAGGAAAAGAACAAGCATAGGTGTCGAGGTCAGAAAGAAATTGATATTCAATGATAACCTGTTCAAGGAACTGAAAGAAGACTATTGTAACCGGAGGTCAATGAGCAATGGGAAAGAGTGGAGTGAGAGGAGGTTGGAGAAGCAGGCAGGGGCCACTTCATGCTAACTATTGTGGTAAAGGGTTTGAGTATTATTCTTTCTAATGTAAAGCCACTGAAGGATTTTAATCAAGGGAATAACATAATGAAAGAAGAAATGGTAAGCAAGAAAATTGCTAAACAGGAGCATATCTAAATAAGCACTGATTATAAACAATATTAGCAGTGATATTAATGTCTAAATTGAGATGATGTTAAAACTAAAATACTAGATAGCAAGAATGAGCAAGATGGGAGGAAGGGTGATTGGAGATAAAAACTTTCTAAGGCTCTTGATCATTCAGGAAGGGAATAGATAAATTGATTCACTTCAGACTTGCTAATGTACATGTTAAAAATGTAAGGATAATTACCAAAAGGATAGAAACATAACATAAAGTCTCTCAACCTTTATAAATACCTTAATAAAAGTGAAGAAAAAGGAATAGGTAAAACCAGACCAATCCAACAAAAGGCATACAAGGAGAAAAAAAAGAAAAAAGTAGCATTGTAAATTTTTAAAAATCATGTAATTATAGAAATAAGTCCAAATGTGTCAGTAATTTCAATATATAAATAGATTGAACTTGTCAATTAAAACCAGAACTCCTCAGAATAGAAACAAATTTAGCTATATTATAGTAACCATAGACATAGCTAAATCATGAGGGCATAGAAAGGTTGAAAGTAAATGAATGGAAAAGTATATGGTGGGAAATTATTATCTGAAAGAATGCTAGTGTAGCAGTACTAATGCCAGAGAAAATAGGCTTCAAGATGAAAAGCATCGTTAGGAATAAAGATTAAAAAAAAAAACAGTAAAGGAATAATTTACCAAAGAGATGGAATGATTCTGAATCTATATGTAATTTATAGTAACTCTTCAATATATGCATAGCAAAAATGCCACAGAATTGCAAGAAATAAACAAATCCACAATTACAATGGGAGATTTTTCTTTCTTTGCTATATTTCCTACAGAAACAGAAAAAGCTGACAAAATGTTAATAATGATATAAAAGATATGAAAAACACAGTTAACAAGCTTGATTTAATGGATATAGCCAGAATCCTTCACCTAATGGAGAGTACGTGTTCTTTTTAAGTACACATGGAAAACTTGTAAAATGTGGCTACAAAGCCCATATCAAGAAATACGAAAAGCATTTATATCATTGAGATCATATTCTTTTTTATCATAATATAATACGCTATGAATCTACAACAAAAAGCCTTATACCCCACAATAGAGTGACTTTTAGTTTCTGGCTAAAGCAATTGAGTAGACAGCACTAGTGTCATTTACTGAAATGGAAAAGACTGAAGGTGGAAAAGATTTTGAAGGTGGGTGGAAATGGGGTCAGAGGAAAGATGAATCAGTTCAGAGATGTCTGGCCAACCAACACCTAGTGAGGTATTGGGGATAGATGTATCTCAACTGATTCACCAGCCATAGATTAAAGTGTCTGTTGTAACCACACTTCTTTTTAAGAAACGCTCTATTTGGGAATTTTGTAAATTTGAGTTTGCAAATCATGATTTAAGAAAGGGTATTGCCAATTAATTGGTCATGTCATGCCTCCACCTAGTGGTATATTTTAGAATAGGCATATCTTTACACAAATTCCTGCACCCAATTTTTTAAAAGAAATCAAGGATTATAACATCATTGGTTTCACTGTTCAGAATATTGCCAAGATCAGTATTGCCTTTATATTCATCTATTAATATTGTAAAATTTAGGTTCCCCCAAATGGAAAAAGTTTAATGCACAAAAATTATACAAATAGCTAATATTTGTTGCATGCTTACTATATGATAGGCATTGTAAGTTTGTTACGTGAACATCTCATTTAATATTCACAACACCACTATGGGTACTATTGTGTCTGACTTGAAGAAATTGAGGCATAGAAGGATAAATAATTTACTGAAAACCACACAGCTAGTAAATACCAGAGCTGGGATTTTGAATCTAGGTAATATGGTTCTAGAATGTTTAAGCTTGGCCACTGTGAACATTGTTTAAAACAGGAAAAAATGAAAGTAATTTAAATTTTCGACAATAAGGAAATAGCCTATGAAGCTCTAGCATATCAATTTGATAGAATGTTTTGCAGACATTTTAAATGATAAAAGATTATGTAATAAGATAGAAAACTATAATATGAAAAATCCAGCCAATGTTATGTATATAGTATGAGATCAAATAAGAATCAATAGGAATGATTCTTCTAAGAATCTAAAGGAAATTTTTGGGGAGGAATAGGATATTTGCATTATCTTAAAATGCAAATTTAAGTCTCCCTCCCACCCACCCTGACTTCTTATTAGTTGCAAGAAAGAAAGAGAAAAAATGATCATACAATGGAAAAATTAGGCATCATCTTGACTGGATGATCAAAATTAATATCACCTGAGAGAGATAGACGGACATCACGTGCCTCCAGATGTAACACCCTGTAGTTGTCATATCTCCATATATATGACACTTGAATATATTTTTTATTTCTTAACTTTTCAAAGATTCACCTATTGCTAACATTTTACCCATTTGCTTTATTATTTATTCTCTCTCTCTCTTCACACACACATTATTTTTTCTGAACCATCTGAGATAACTTATATATATCATGGTTTTTACCTTTAAATACTTCAACATGTATTTCTTTTTTTTCTTTGAGATGGGGGTGGGGTACTGTGGTGGAGGTGAGGGTGTGGTCTCCCTGCATTGCCCACGCTGGCCTCAGGCTCAAGTGATCCTCCTGTCTCCACCGTGAGTAGCTAGGACTATAGGCATGTCACCACACCTGGCTCAACATGTATTTCTGAAGAACAGGGCTTTGCTCAGCAGTTATTAGCTAAATAAATTTGCATTGATATGATGCTTTTATCTAATTTACTGTTGCTATTCCAAATTTTTCAGTTGATATAAGATGTCCTTTATAGGATTTTCCCCTTCCAGTACAGGTTCAATTTTAGGGTCAAATATTGCATTTAGTTGTCATGTCTTTTCAGCTGCCTTAAATCTGGAACATTTCCACAGCCTTTCTTTGTCTTTTTTGACATTGACATTTTTGAAGAATACAACTCTCCCACCTTTTTTTTTTTAATGGAACTCTTCATTTTCTGTTTGTCTGATGTTTCCTCATAATTAGGTTGAGTTTATACACTCTCAGCAGGAATACTGCATCGGTGATGTTGTAACCTTCTCAGAGTGTTATGTCTGGAGGAGCATGATGTCCATCTGTCTCTCACAGGTGATATTAGTTTTGATCATCCAGTCAAGTTGATGCCTAATTATGCCATTGTATAATCACTTTCACTTTTTCTTTCTTTCTTTCTTTCTTGCAACTAAGAAGAAGTCTGTGGGGGGAGACATTTTAAGATGATGCAAATACCCTCTTCCTCACCAAAAATTTCCTTCAGATTCTTAGAAGAATCATCCCTATTGATGATTCTTGCTTGCTCTGATCTTTAACACGAAGATTGCAAAGTGATGACTTTTCGCCTTAACACTCTGTCCATATTTATCAATTGTCCCTCACAGGGCCACATTATGACTTCCTGGGCCCTGGGCACTTTTGCCTTCATGAGCCCCTTCCTCCATAAAATTTATTTTAAGTTATATTTCATGGTTGTGTTGTTATAAAGATGAATATAATCCAGGATGGATTTATTGATGTTACATTTATTTTTCTTCTGATTTTTAAAAAGAAATTAAAATTAAAACATTTTCATAGGCCTTTAAAAGTATCATGAGCCTCAGACACTATGCCTAATGGATCAGTTGGCCCTGGGCCCTCTGCATTCTTCTCCAAGCAGAGCTTTCCCTTCTCCCCCATCTATCCGTCTGTCTATCTATCCATCCATCCATTGATATGGACTTGTGGATTGCTATTGTTTCAATGGTTTATAATTGATTACTGTATTTACTTAGTTTGGTGCTGAACTTGTTCCAGATTTGGCAAGTGGGAGCCCCTTCAAACTGGTCCCCATATCCTTGCAATACATTCCCATAATTTTTTGGCACTTTCTTATTTTCTGGGATAATAGGATGTCCAGCCTCCAGTGTACCTATGCTGACCCACCCCTGGAATCAGACATTTCTCAAAGGAGTCAGGTTCCTTTTAGGGGGGAATGGTATTAAAAATCAAGATCCGAGCACTAGGCATGCTCATTGCAACTGGGTTGTATTAATATTTGCCTTGGACCTTTAAACAGACTGAGCTGGGAAATAAAGGCATGTATACACACATATGTATACACATACATAAAACATATACATGTGCACATACATAAATCTATATATACATATTCATATTTTAGAAATCATGATTTCACACCAGTTTCTCCAATTCCAATCCATGTCCATTAGATTTTTTTTTGCCTTTCCCCGTTCCATACTTACATGTTCTTTCTTCCAAAATGAGAATACTGGCTCCCAACAACAGGAGCACATTTGCTAATTTCTTAACCCTATATTACATCTAAAATAGTTTCAAAATTGCTTTGCCTGTACCACTGCAATTAACAACCCTACTAAAAAGAGGGCAGGACTTGTTTGCACTTTTCTCTCCCCACTTCATCTCAAACTGAGGCTATACTGTTTCCATAAATTTTTGGATTAGTTCTTTCTTTCTTTCTTTTTTTTTTCCTGTTCGATGTGGTCTGGTATTTATTTGAAATAAATTATGTTAATTTGTTTCAATTGGCATTGGTTTAGGTTTTTTCCCCCCTTATCATTCTTATTGATTTATTTTTGAATACATAAGATATTAACATGCTTTCAAAAGTCAAAACTATACAGAATTACACTCAGAGAAGGATTATTCCCTCCTGTGCCCCTTCCACTCATCCCCCACCCCTACTCCTTGTAGAAAACAAATTTTATTGTTTTCTGGTTTATCCTTCCTGCATTTTTTTGTAATGATAATGTATATATTTTTTAATTTTCCCTTCTTTCTTACACAAAAGATAGCATATTATATATGCTTTTTGTACTTGGCTTTTTTGACTTAAAATCTCCTGGAACTCATTCCATATCACTCCAGATTGGTAGTTTCCAATATTTTGAAATTATAAATAATGCTACAATATATAATCTTGTGCATATATATTTTTGTATTCTTGGAGTGTAACTAAGGATAAATTTTTACAAGTGGAGTGTGTCGAAGGGTAAATTTTGATGTGGTTTTGTTAGATATTACTGTATTCCTACAAGCAATGTACAAGAGTACCTCATAGAAGAAGTGAAAGGATGTGCCATATATTTTGAAGATTGAGTTGACAAGACTGGGATTAGATGTGAGTGATTAAGGAAAGAGTGAATTCAATGTCTTGCAGGAATTTCGGCTTAAGCATCTGTGCGGAGGGCAGTGCAGTTTACCAAAATGGGGAGGAATAAGTTTGGAGATGGGATTGGAAATCAATGTTCTATTTTGAGAATGTTAAATTTGAGATGCTTGTTAGACTTCCAAGTGGAGATGTCAGATAGGCAATAGGATATATGATTCTGGAGCTCATAGAGGAGGTCATATATAAATGTGGCAGTCATCAGCTCTCAGATGTATTTAAAGCCGTGAGAGTGGATGAGATTACTTAAGGAGTGAGAGTAGATGCAGAAAAGAAGTGGTCCCTGTACTGATGTCTGGGGAATACCAACAACCTGAGGTTGATTGGAGGAGAACTAGCCAGAAGAGAAGACTTTAAAATAGTAACCAGTGAGACAGGGTAAAAATCAGAAGTGTGAGATATAACAGAAACCAAAAGAAGAAAGTGTTTAAAGAAAGGAGTGATAAATTTGTGTTGAACATTGCTGAGAGATGGAGGACAATGAGGACAGGAGATGAATGTTGAATTTGGCAACAAATTGGGATTTGTTGAGAGAGTAGTGGGTGAGAAAGTGGAGACAGGAACGATAGACAACTAATTCAGGAAGTTTTGCTATAAATGGAAGTGGAAAAATGGAATAATGGGTGGAGGGGATATGGGATCAAAGGAAGTTTTTTAAAAAATAGATGATATTAAGGCATGTTTATTTGCTGATGGGAATGAGTCAACAGGGAAAAACTGATGATATAGCAGAAGGAAAATATAATTGAATGGAGTCCTTGAAAAAGAAAGAAAGGATGGGATTTGGAACACAATTGCAGGTTGTCTTTTGATAGAAACAGGGACAGTTCTTCCAATGTAACAGAGGAAAGGTAGAGAGTGTGAGTACAGTTGTGGAAAGGTTAGTATTTGGTGGTAGGAAGAAGGGAGAATGCCTGTCTGATTTTTTTCTTTCTTCTTCTGCAACATAGTTGAGTTCATCATAACAAAATATATGCCTACCATTATATATATAAAGGAGGTAAACTAGATATCTCTAGATAGTCTTACCCAAGGTACAGTTTCAGTATATATTGCTCTCTAATAAACTACAGGTGATCCTTGAGCAATGCAGGGGTTAGGGGAACTGACCTCCCTGTGCAATCGAAAATCCACATATAACTTTGACCCCCCAAAAACTGAACTACTAATAGCCCACTATTGACCAGAAAGACTTACTGATAACATAAACAGTTGATTCACACATGTTTTGTATGTTATATGTATTTTATACTGCATTCTTACAATAAAGTAAGCTAGAGAAAAGAAAATGTTATTAAGAAAATCACAAGGAAGAGAAATATATTTGCCATTCATTAAGTAGAAGTGGATCATAGCAAAGGTCTTCATCCTTGCAGTCTTCACATTGAGTAGGCTGCGGGGAAGGAGGAAGAGGAGGGGTTTGTCTTGCTGTCTCTGGGGTGGCAGAGGTAGGAGAGGTGGAGGAGGTGGAAGGGGAGGCAGCCACACCCACTGCAACTTTCACTGAAAAAATTCCGCATGCAAGTGGCCCCACACAGTTCAAACCTGTGCTGTTCGAAGGTCAACTGTACTTCCAAACTTCATCACTTAAAAAAACAATTTATTATTTTTCATCATTCTGTAGATTGACCAAGTGGTTCTTCTGCTTCACAAGGTGTTGACTGGGGTGCCGAGAATGGTAGAATGTTCAAAATGGCCTCCTCTCATGGCTGGCAGTTGGTGTTGGCTGCCAGCTGGAAGCTCAGCTGGGGCTGTGAGCCAGAGGCCCTGGTTTCCTCGTTTTCCTCTATGTGGGCTTTTCCACATAGATGGTTGGGTTTCCTCACTACATGGTGGTCTCAGGGGAGAAGGACTTCTTATATGTTGGTCAGCTGAGTTGTTTGGAAGGGATTCAGTATTAGATTAGATTCAGCTCTGGGGACCACATTTTAAAATTTATCTATCAATATAGTCTATAACTGAGAAACCGTATCCATATTTTGACTTGCTAATTAAAACTGATAAGAATTCTTAACAATAACAACAATATCCATGACTCTTCTTAGACCTAAAAAATAAGTAAAGCTTCAGTTCCCCTTTTGGTGGCTTGAATTTCTTTTTCCAGATAGAAAACTGCCACCTGTCACCAAGACTCCCTTATTTTTCTGTATGCATGGCAGCTTTATGTTGGGTGCAAAATTTAAAAGTCCCATTTTCCCCCATACTAGTTATAGCATTTTTCTGATGCACTGTCAAATACCAATAAAAAAGGAAGCACTGAAACAATGATTGCACACTGGGGAAACAGAGAGCTCTTGCTCCCGACTCCATGGATGTAAATGTAGTCAATGTGAAATTACACTCAAAGCTTTGTGTTCTGAGAGAATGGAGAAAAGGAAACCTGAAAATGTGGCACATTCATGAGTAAGAAACCGTGGAGGTAGAAATATGAAAGAGAGCTAACTGACAGATCCAAAGGAAAAAAAAGTAGCTTCTGGGAAAAACCAGTTGGTCCATACAGATACCCCTGTAGTTTTCCATTTAAAAAAAGTTGGAATGTAAGCATTATCGTTCATTATAAAGTGAATTCTGTGTTCCC
This sequence comes from Indri indri, assembly GCA_004363605.1. Lineage (NCBI taxonomy): Eukaryota > Metazoa > Chordata > Mammalia > Primates > Indriidae > Indri > Indri indri. The sequence goes on from RJWJ010000149.1 coordinate 182,418, forward strand.
CGGAACTTACATCACAGCAATGCAAACTGAAAAATACCTGAAATTGAATATAAAATTCCACTGGAGAAACATATTTTTGGTGAGGAAGTGGTTGGTAGGGAAACCATTCCATGTGATATTATAAACAGTGTATCATCCTTGTACCCTTATGTCTACTAGAAATTATGGTTAAATTGCAATTGTGGTTAAGTTGGAAAACCTTATCTTTGCCATGGTGTCTGTATTTTATAGCACTCCCCTACTTTTGCCCACAACACCCCTTTTCCAGACCATGGGACTTTCTTTCATATCTCAGATCCCTTTGCAAGGCTGTCTAATAAAACCTTTTACAGTGATGGAAATCTGTATTTTCACTGTTCAATACAGTAGCCATTAGTCACATATGATGATTGAGTGCTTGAAATGTGGCTAGTGCAAATGAGGAAAATAATTTAAAATTTAAAATTTTATAGTTAATTTTAATTATGCTTACAACTAAAATGTAAATTGCCACATGTGGTTAGTGACTACCATATTGGATAGTACAGCCTGATGTCTCACTTGTAGCTCATATTAATAGAATTCTGCTCACCTCCTTGCCTCTAGAAGCTGAAAAATCTGAGCTGCAATATTGCAATATACTGATGAGCATTGTCCTATCATATAATTTTATTTTTAGTAATTTGATCAATGTTTGTATCCCTCACTGGATCACAAGCTCCTTAGGGAGCTTTGTCTGTTTTTTCTCATGTTTATATTCTGTCCAGCACCTAGTACAGTATACAGAACATAGTAGGTGCTTGATAAAGGAAAATTAATGAATTAAAGGATATCTATACAGCTTTGATATAAACGAGGGCTCCAGTATTTGTGTGCTTGTGTGTGTGTATGTGTGTGTGTGTGTGTGTGTGTGTGTGTGAGAGAGAGAGAGAGAGAGAGAGAGAGAGAGAGAGAGAGAGAGAGATTGACTGATTCCAGAGAAGAATCCAAAGATATGGGGAGGAAAAAAAGACCAGATTTTAAAAGAGAAATAGTGCTGGTTGCATAATACTTCAGAATTAGGAAATTGGCTTTATGAATAATAAGACTCTTTTTAAACATTTATTATATGCCAGACAGTATCCTAAGTACTTTATATGAAGTGTCTTATGTAATCCTCGTAAGATAACCCTGCGGAATAAGTACTATTATTATCCCCATTTTATAGACGACATGAAGGATGACGGGAGTAATTTACCCGAGGTCACACAGCTTGTAAGTAGTAGAGCAAGCATTTAAACCCAGGCAGTCTGACTGCAGAGCCTACCTTCTTAACCACAATGCTGTATTGCTTTCTGTTTGATTGTGTCCATATGGTGACAGAAGCTTAGTGACCTCAAATGTCTGCATTGGTCTTTTGTCTAAATGTAAGCCTCAGTAAGCCAATGTCTCCTGGAGGTTTAGGCCTCTTTCCAGCGGTGCAGGTGGAGGGAGGGTGGGGGTAGTCGTACCGAGGATAAAGGATATGAAGATCTGCACAGGATTCTTCTTCTCAAAAAGTCAAACAAATATTTTTATAGCTAAGATCTTTTTTGCCTTCTGATAATAAAAACAAAATAAAAGCTCTTCTTAAATAAATAAAAAAAAGCCACAAAATAATCAATCTCCCCCTTCTCCAAATCTCTGGCCTAGTAAGAAAGATTATTGAAAACTGAGAGGTACTGTAGTCTTACTGTGAATTAGCTAGTTTTACTTAGTTTTCCCTCTCCTCTCCCCTCCCCTCATCTCTATCACAAATGTAGTGCTCCTTAGATAGTCCATAGTTGACATTCCTATTTAGTGGCTTCTTTAACTATTTCCTATAAGGATAGCTTATCTTCCTGTGCTAATTATACTCTGTTTGCCCCCGGCTCCCACCCATCAGATTCACTCTTCACCCTTCCTTGTCTTGCTCTGAACCCTGGACACTGACCTCTGTGGGTTCCCTCACACTCTGGCTTCTGATAGCGTTCACTCAACAGAAGCTCAGCATGGGGGTAGAAAGAAGAGCAGGAAGAAAGAGAGACTGGAGAGTTTCCTCCCCCACTTTCTCCCTACTTTGGTGCCAAGTTCTTGCAGGAGCTGTCGGACAGCCCCTCCTACATGGCTCTGGCAGTCACTGGGACCTGGTGATACTTTCTTCGTATCGCCCCTGCATGTTTAGGGAAGGAAAGGTTTTACCACTCTTGTTAGCCCCTGAGTACCTCTATTTACCTCTTATTCCCTTAACTCTGCCCACATCTTTGTAAATAGTCTCTTTAATAAATTATTTTCAGTAAACTTTTTTGAGTAGAATGCTATTTTCTGCTTGGGACCCTGCCTGATATATTTCCCCTCTGGTGGCTTTCAAATTTCTTAAAGGCATGGAAGAGACCTGGACTTCTAAGATTAGATAGGCCTCAGGTAGATTGTTCCACAAACTGGATTATGAGATTTTATCACTCTGTTTCCAACATTATTCAAGGGAGAGACACTCTGAATGTAACAGATACTATACCCTCTGTTACATGTATCAGAGATAGTTCATCAGGTTTTGGAGGTGGTGGTGTTTGTTTGCTTGTTTGTTGTTGTTGTTGTTTTTGAGACAGAGTCTCACTGTATCCCCCGGGGCTAGAGTGCAGTGGTGTCATCATAGCTCACTGCAACCTCAAACTCCTGGGCTCAGCCTCCCAAGTAGCTGGAACTACAGGCATGCACCACCACGCCTGGCTAATTTTTCTAGTTTTTGTAGAGATGGGGTCTCACTCTGGCTCATGCTGGTCTCAAACTCCTGACTTCAAGTGATCCTTCTGCCTGGGCCTCCCAAAGTGCTAGGATTACAGGTGTGAGCTATGGTGCCCAGCCTCGTCAGGTTTTTGTAGTTTTTTTTTTTTTTTACGGTTTGAATGAAATTACCTCACAATTATTCATTCTCTTTGCCCTGAGACTCTGATCATCGAGCAACCTTGTGATTACTAAATTGGCTTCCTAGGTAACATGATCCAGAGAAAGGGGTATCTTAGAGGATGGACACCAACAGTTCAGTTGCTGAAAAATATAGTCTTCTTTTATATTGATCAAATGGATATTTTTTAAAAAAAGAAAAGAAAAAGAATGCGGTTTCCCATCTTCTGCTTTCCACATGCATACTACCCTTTTCCTTTCCAGCTTGTATTCCTCAATTACATATCTCTACTTTCCCTTATGGTTTAAGCCCTATAAACTAATCTGTATCCATTCTCTGATACTGTATCCATATTCCGTCTTCCTTCCTGTTTTAATAGAAGAATAATTTTTCCTGTCAACGATCAGCTCCTCTGTGCTCTTATGGCCATCCCTCTTGTTTACTCAAAGGCTTCCATTTGTCAGTTACTGCTACCCCTTTTCTCCCTCAATTTCTTCCTTCTTATTGGAACATTCCCATTACCATACAAGCATGCTCCTAGCATCTCCTGTTTTAGTGAAAACCCTTCCTTGACTCCAAATCCCTCTCCAACTAGTGCTTCATTTCTCTGTTCCTCTGCACAGCAAAATTTTTTTAAAAAGCTGTTTTTACTGACTGTTGCCACTTCCCTACCTTTCATTGACTCCATTCTGGTTTCCTTCGAGGAAGCCACCACTCCATTGAAGCAGCTTTAGTCAAGGTCATTAGCGACCTCCATGTTGCTGAATTCTATTGCTGTTTCTCATCTTACTTGGCCTCTTATAAACATTGGACACAGTTGACAAGTCCCTTTTTAAAATACTTTCTTCTCTTGGCTTCCATGGCCCCATTCTCTCAGTTTCCTTTCCTGAATCCTCCTCCTCCATTAAACCTTTAAAGTTGGTTTGCCCCGGGGCTCAATTCTAGACTTGCAACATCCACATGTGGCTACTGAGCACTTGAAATATGACTAGTCTGAAATGAGATATGCAGTAAACATAAAATACACTCTGGATTTCAAAGTCTTAGTATGAAAAATGTGAATGTAAAATATCTCAGTAATTTTTTTATATGAGTACATGTTGAAACAATATTTTGGATATATTGGGCTATTAAAATTAGCTTAATCTGGCTTTTTTAAGTTTTTAATATGGCTACTAGAAAATTTAAAATTACACATGTAGCTCTCACCTGTGTGGCTCACATGTATTTCTATTAGACAGTGCTGCTCTGGACTCTCTTCTCTATCACCCTTCTCAGTTCATCATCTTATCTAGTTTCATAGTTTTAAATACCATCTATATGTTGATTCCCAAATTTAGGCCTCTAAGTCTGACCTCTCACTTACAGTCCAGACTTAGCTACCCAGCTGGTGTTTGAATTTTCACTTGCATATCTAACAGGCATCTCAGTATTAATATGTCAAAAATGGAATGTTCTATTTCCTCCAGCCCTATTATGTTACTTGCTGAGTTTCTCATCTCAACCAATGGTACTACCATCATCTGTCCAGTTGCTCAAGCCAAAAACTTGAGTCATCCTTGATTACTCTATTTTCCTCACCCACTTCATCTAATCTTCCAGCAAGTCTTGTTGGTTCCAACTTCAATTTTTCTCATCTCCACTGCCCAAGTGGCCCAAGTCTAAACCACTGTCATCTCTCACCTAGCCTGCTGTGACTATGATGACATGGCTATTGGTGTGAATCAATAAGCTTCCTAACTCATTGATTATACTCTTGCACCCACCATTAGTCTCTGCTCCATATCTCAGAGTAATCTTTTTAAATTTTTAATTATTATGGGAATATAATAGTTCTATATCTTTTAAATATGTGGTCCCTTTTAAATATAAATCACATCATGTCATTTCTCTATTTAAACACTCCAATGACTTCCCATTGTACTTAGAATAAAATCCAAACCTACCTTAGCTTGCAAGGCCCACCATGAGTCTGGTCACTACTTATCTCCCTAACCTTATCCCATGCCACTCTTCCTCTTTGTTATAACAATCTCTAACCTCACTGACTTTCCTTCTGTACTTTGATCATGTCAAACTTATTATTGCCTCAGGCCCTCTGCATGGTATTCTTCCCTCTGCCTCAAATGCTCTGCTCCCAGAGTTTTGTATAATTGGTTCCTCTTCATTCTTCAGGTTTCAGCTCAAATATTATCTTCTTACAGAGACCATTCTTGCAAGTAGTATCTTATCCTAGTCATTTTCAATCCAATCATACTCACGCACTCTCTCCTTCTTTCTCCCTCTTTTCTTTCTCTCACAGAAATGTTTTTTGTTTTTTTCCTTTTTAGTGTCTGTCTCCCTTTAAGAGTGTAAACTCTTCAAGAGCAGAGGTCTTAGGTATCTTATTTGCCCCTGCATTCTCAGCATGTGGTATAAAGCTTGATCCAGAGTAGGCACTAAAGGTATTTTTGAATGATAAGTTTCAAAATAAATATTAATCAAATGGATTTTTTAAAAGAAAGAATGAATAAAAATATTTTTGGAATGAGTAAGTTCATTTTAAAATAAATAATATGGAATGCCTTAGAAACTAAGGCATAATTTAAGGAGTTATGCATTAGGCCTTACAGATATCAATTCCTTAGTGTCACTGAGTTTGTCATGTCAGCAAATATTGAGGACCTAGGATTTGCAAAGCATACTGCCTGTTCCCTTAGAACTGGGAGAGTCAGGAGAGTAGTGGGACACTGAGCCTCTGAAAGGCAAAGGGGAGAGATGACATTAAATGAGGAAGGGGTGTGTGTGTGTGCGCGCATGTTTCGGGGGAATACAGTGCAGGTGCTAGCTCCACAGATAGCAGCTCACCTGATTCCAGTTTTGCCTAGATTTTAGCTCTAGCAGGAACCATGGCTATTATTTCTTTAGCATGTGGGTCAGTGCTATACATAGTAGGGTTTCAATAAATGCTTTTTTGGTAGACTAAAGAAATAAATTCATGAATTGTAAAGAAAACTCAGGAAAAGTAAAGTCTTGAAATTACTGACTTCAGACAATATTGGAAGTGTCTAAGAACCAAGTGAAAAAGAATGCACATGAACTGAAAATTATAAGGTAGAAATGTGGTTGAACACTCAAAGGTATACTAGCCTGAGGATTTGGGAATAAAATAATAATTCATTCTTCTTATCCTGCTTCACGCCCCCAGAGTCGAATCAAACTCAGAGTTCCTGTTACTCTCACGAGAGGATTCCGAACACACAAATCAGGAAAACAGAGGGGGAGGGGAAATCTTTGAAAGTTAAACAGCAAAAACATCCATCTAGAGGGCATCTCATTTTTTTCCCAATCCAAATTAGATCTACGATGACATGTAAAAGAAAACTAAGGATGATGTTGAGCATGAATGTATTATCTGGTTGCGATAATACAGGACAGATATATCTGTGTCCAGACTGTGCTTCTGTTGCGGTCTATTTTAGGGAGTTTCTGGATTTGGATCTAAAAGTGATATCTGGAAAAGAGATAATAATTTGTGCTTACTTAGTGCTCTTCATCCAAATGTCTCAAAGCACTTTACAAAGAAATAAGTATTATTATCCCAGATGGAGCAACTCAGACAGAGGGGCTGCTGCCCTTTTCAGTGAATTGGGGAGTAGAAGCTCCTGAACTCCGAAAATAGCCCTAGGCTACAAATTATTGAATCATGGCCTCTTTTGATTGGGAGCTGGGGCTACCAATGAAGAGCCTTTTCTTCCTTTTAAATAAAGCAGAACATTAGGCTCTAATGTTAAGAATTTTAGCATGTGTTCAAAACTTATGAAAATGGATGCTTAAAAACTGCTGAATTTTGGGCAAAGTATGGCTACTTAAAATAAGACAAGTGGTTATTATAGCGAGACTAATGGCTAACATGTGCTGAACGTTATTCTAAGTGAGTTATATATATTATTTTATTAAGATCATAACATTTCTTTTCTTTTCTTTTTTTTTTTTTTTTTTTTTTTTTTTTTGAGAAACAAGTTCGCACTCTGTTGCCAGGCTAGAGTGCAGGGCATCATCGTAACTCAATGCAGCTTTGAACTCCTGGGCTCAAGCTGCGACTACAGGCTCGGGACACTAACCCTGGCTAATTTTTTAATTTTTTTTGTAGATTTGGGTTCTCACTATTGCCCAAGCTGGTCTCGAACTCCTGGGCTCAAGTGATCCTCCTGCCTCGGCCTCCCAAAGTGCTGGGATTACAGGTGTGAGCCACCGCGCCCAACTTCATAACAGTTTTAATGAGGTAGGAACTATTATCATTTTACAGTTGAGGAAACTGAGACAGAGAAGTTAAGTAGCTAGGCGAAAATGTCAATTAAACAAATGGAATTCAAACACAGGCAATTTGACTCCATTGCCCTCACGCTTAGCAAGTTGCTCTGTGCCAGGTACTAAATGAAGCATTTTGTGTGAATTATCTCACTTAATCCTTACAAAACTCCTAAGAGGTGGATATAGTGTGATCCCAATTTTATTGGGGAAGGAAATTAAGGCTTAGAAAGGTAAAGTGACTTGCCCAAGCTCACATGCCAGTAGGCCGAAGCCAGAACTTTGAGAAGTAGACAAGAGAGCAGTAGGCAAGGAGTCAGGGTATTGGGGCTGTTGCTTCCACTGACTAGCCTGCGTGACCCTGGGCAAATCGAATCATCTCCATGGTCTTTGTATCTTTCTCTGAAAGGAGAACATTGAGCCTACACTGACACTAAAGTCTTTCCCAGTGCTAAAGTTCTGATTCTCAGTATCTGTTTTCTATTTAGTCCCTTGTTTGAAAATCCTTGGAGGAAAAGAAATTAACCACACAGAACCTGAAAGTGACTCTGGAAGCCAAATTTAGAAAACAGATCTCAAAAGGAGAAAAAAGAAGTTTACAAAATGTCTTTATTTAGAAAGTGAGACTGTCCTGTAAACTGTTTGGCTTGATTTGCGAGACTCAGTGACCAGATAAAGGCCATACATAGCTCTTTGACTAGCCAGTTTTCCTGGATATAGTAAGTCATGTAACCTGCTTCAGTGGCACTTTCTGGCCTATTACACTGGCTACACTGGCTAAAGCTGGAAGAAGCCCATCTTGTGTGGGAGGGATCTGAGAAAAGAAGCCAAGCTTTTCATGTGGGTGTTCTATCTTGAATTCAGAATGTCTATACCATTCTGTCTACTTCTGTTTTTGTTCTTAGTGATTATTATATAGTGACACAGCCCACTGCTACCATGAACCAGTTTTTTCACAACCTTGTGGTGAGCCATGGTGTAGTGAACAGGTCTGGCTTCCATTTCTCCATGTGGTTCTGTTCGAAAGTATGAGCTTGAGTTTGTGATAAACCTTGGCAAAAAAAGCTATCTGTAGCTTTGTGATCTTGGGAAAGTCACTTAAATTCTCTGTGTGTCAATTTTCCTCATCTTTTTATAAAATGATGCTTATCCCACTTGCTCTTCATTGTTGTGGGTTTCAAATAGTATATTTGTGGAAGTAGTTTGGAAAGATGAGAGACTTCTTAGATGACAATGAAAGTGACGCTGAGAGAATGCCTCTCGCTCAGAAGCCTGGTGGTGCTGTGCACAAAGCAGGTGCTTTGGCAATGAGCAAGCCTGAATTAGAGTCCTATCTCTGTCTGTCATTTGGAAAAGTAATTAAATCTCTATAAATTTGCAATTTGTAAAATGCAATGTTGTTGATGCACAGAAGTAATAAATATGAAGTTCCTGACACACAATAAGCCATTAATAAATAATAGCTATTACTATTTTTATTATCGATTATTGAATTATGATGCAGAGTTAGCAGGTTCAGAATATTAGGTCTTATTTTCTAAGACATGCATTCAATTTGAACTCCAGGAAAAACAATGAAATCAGTTGTCCTTCTAGGAAACCAACTACCCTAAATGGCTGAGGCCAAATCTGGAAGTTTATCCTCATACACATCACACCTTGAAGAAATATATAAAAGAAAGTACCTTTCTTTCCTTTAGAAGGCTCTGCCTAAATCCCTACCTTCTGTGACTGCAAGAAGTCTAGTAGATTGTTAGGATCTCAAAACTTACCTTTGTGTTCTAAGTTTCTCTGAACAGGATATAATTATAGTGAAATAATTCCCAATCCTTTTTAGCATGAGAATCTAATTTTAAGGTAAAAAAATTTCAAGGAATTGCATATAATAGTTCTACTTTAAGTAGCCTTTGAGAAAATACATGATAAATATTCAGCAACACTGAAAAATTAGAGTCCCTCTTAAAAATGTTTTTAAGTACATGATCTTGATAGACTATTCACAAGGCACGAAAAGGAATACCATGAAAGAATCCTTCTTGCAGCCCATCCTTCAGTCATACATTGCCCTTCCCCGGAGCCAATTATCATTTCAATTTCTGCTGTGTCCTTTCAGAGGTAACTATTCACCACAAACACTTACATATTTATCATTTTTAGAAGACAAAATGGTAGCATATCTTACCACCTTCTTCACTTTGCTTTTTTTCACTTACCAGTGTCTTGCTATACTTTCTTGTACATTGAAATGGATATGTTAAAAAAAAAAGAGACTACATACTTTTATTCATCATGGCATGTACTATTGAAAATTGTATTGCATTTTTTAATATACAGAAAATCCTAGTGTGCAATTATTATGTACCACTTAGAGATTCTCAGGTCTTAGATTGGGAACCACTGGTATAAGTAAAATATCAATAATATTCAAGATAATTTTGGCCCTTACTCTGCACCAGGCATTGTTCTAATCACTTTACCCATTATCTCTCATAATACACATCCTCCTTATCCTTCTAGTCTCAGTTTAAATGTTATCTCCTCAGAGAAGCGGTCCCTTATCCAAGTAGACCTACCCTTTCTCCTTTCCATTATTCTCTATCATTTCATCCTGCTTATTTCCTTCAGGATACTCATCACTACAAATAATTAGTTACTTATTTGTCTACTTGTTTACTCTTATCTCCCTAACTAAAGTACAAGCTTTGAGAGCAGGGACTGTGTCAGTTTGGCTCAGCACAGAATACCCAGTGACCAGTACAGTGGCTTGGGTACTTGGCACAGAGGAGCCATTCAATGGAATATTTGTTGAATAAATACATAATGAGAAAAAAACAGATTTATGAGGTTGACTCTATTATTTTCTCCATTATATTGATGAGGAAACTAAGACCTAAAGACTGAAATAGACTTATCCCAAAGTTAGTAAGTTACAAAATTGGTTTAAAATCCAGCTGTACTTGACTCTAGAACACAAGCACTTCACCGCTATTCCAATCTCAGAAACAGAAGACTAAGTATAATTCTGGCTATCTGAGATCCTGAGTAAGTTCCTTTACCCCTCTGGGACTTTTTCTTTCATTGAAAAACGAGAGTAAATGTAGCCATCTTCCTTATGGGGATGTTTTGTGATTTATGAGATCTGTGATCTATGAGAATGAAAGAGGAGACATTGAAGTGACCAGTGAGGTTGGCTTGATGCTTTTAAGAGTGCTAATGTTTAGTTCTTTTCTTCCTTCCCACCTTCCTTCACTGAAGATTGCTGATCCTTCTTTTATGCCAGGCATTTTGTTGGAGGTGACAGGGATCCAAAGACTAATAGGAGATAGTACCCAACATTGAGGTGCCTGGCTCGATGGAAGATGCAGACCCATTAACAGCTGCTTGGAGTACAGTATGGGCCAGTGCCATAATAGTAATACTATGTGTGAGACACACAGTAACACAGAGGAGGAAGGGATTAATTCCATCATGTATGTGTCTGGTGGTGGGACTGGAGGCGGATATAGGAAGCGGGATGAGGTATAACACTGAGCTGGGCCTTGGGGAAAGAAGGAGTTTCCAGGTGGATGAGCTGGAGATGAGGCTTCCTGGACACAAGAGACATCATGTGTAGAAGCACTCTAAGACATAGCATAATGTGCTGCGGGTTGCTAGGGTAGGAGGTTTGCTCTCAGGCAATGAAGCTGGCTAGGTAGAAGTAGCCCATGAAGAGCCTTGCTGAAGAATTTGGACTTTACTCCTGAAAGCAGTGGCATGGCCAAATCATATTTACATTTGATTTTTAGAAAGATCACTCTTGCAGTGGTAGGACTGGAGGTGGGCAATGAGGCAAAAGGGATGGAGTCTAGTTAGGAGGCTTTGAAGTTATCCAGGTGAGAGATGATGAGGACTTTTACTTAAGGTATTTGCAGCAGAGTTGGAAAGGAAGTAGATAAATTGGATATTTCTAAAAGGTAGTGCCAAATGACTTGGTGACTGATTGGAAGAGGGAGAATGAGAGATGAGACTAAGGGATTTATTGTCATGGATTGGGTGGCCAAGTATAAAATGATGCTGTTAATAATGGTAGGGAGTTTGGAGTGGGGTGGGAGAAATCATGCTCTCGGCTTTGGATATATTGAGTTTAAGCTGTCTCTTAGACAGGAAGAAAGGTGTAGCTCCCTCCTTCCTTTCCAGAGTAGCGATCCTAGCCTAAGTCAGACATCCTTGGGCCGGTTTCCTGTGGGGCCTAGTCAGGGATAAAATTCTTCAAGACCTCACTGGCATTCCTGAGCTCAACATCCTTCAAAGATAAAAGCTGGGCATTGAAAACTCTCTGGACCTTCACTGATAGAAGAATGAATTATGAACCTGTTTTTTTGTTTGTTTTGTTTTTTGTTTTTTGGTGGTGGTGGTGGTGGTGGTGGTGGTGTGCGTGTGTTTTAAATCAGATGCTGGCTTCAATGGAGCACACCCTTCTGCCTCTTGCAAGCTTCAGACTTCAGAAAAGAAACCATTTTCATGGAGCAGCCTCAGCCCTGACAGGCTCTGGCTCTCAGTTGGCTCCCAAGAAGTGCCCCCACCTCTCCTGGGGAGCGGATTTTTAAAAGAAGATGAGGTTCCATAGGGCTCAGCCTGGTCCCATGTGGCTGCTGGAGAAAGCTCAGAGTCTTGGCGACTGGACATTCTCCCAACCACCATCTCTGGTTAGTGTCCTCAGTGCCAAGACAAGACTCCTTGTAGCCCCAGCTCTTTCCAAAATGACAGGGCTGGGATCCTCCCCTACCTCGACTCAAATATCCAGCGCTCACCAGGCGGTGGCAGGGCCGAGCACATGGGATCATTTAGGGGCTGGCCTCCAGGGTCCTCCCAGGGAAGGGGACAGCCCAGGAGGCAAGAGGCTGGCGGTAGCAACGTCTCTGGCTCCTACAGCTCATGCCCAAAGGCAGGGGCACGCCCTGTGTCCCATTCCCACCTTCATAGGATGCTGCCATAAGCCGTTATCTTTTCTTCGCCCTTTCCTCATGCACTACCCCCACTGTCATGCTGATAAATCCCAAGAGCAAAGGGTGGCACGATTCCTCCCGCGCCCCTGCGGGCTGAAGGCGGGCACTAAAGCAGTGCAGTCCCAAGCTTCCCCTGCAGAAGCCGCGCTCCCCTCTCGGTCCGGGGGTAGAGGGGGCGCGAGAGAGCAAGTGGGCGGGCGTCCCATCCTCCGCATCCTCCTCCAGGTCCTGGCGCGCAGGGTGGGAGCGCTGCGCTGCGCCGCGCTGCGCATCGCGGCCCGCTTGCCGCCTGCCCCCTGCCCTAGCTGGGTCACCTCCCCAGGCCGCCGGTGGAGGGCTGCGAGGCGCTAACGTTACGCTGTTTCCGGTTTTCCAGCGGGCTCTGTTTCCCCTCCCAAGGCGGCGGCGGCTGAGCGGCGGAGCCCCCCAAATGGCCTGGCCAGATGCGGCAGGTTTGCTGCTCAGCGCTGCCGCCGCCGCCACTGGAGAAGGCTCGGTGCAGCAGCTACAGCGACAGCAGCAGCAGCAGCAGCGAGAGGAGCAGCAGCAGCAGCAGCGAGAGCGGCAGCAGCAGCAGGAGCAGCAGCAGCAACAGCAGCATCTCCCGTCCCGCTGCGCCCCCAGAGCCGCGGCCGCAGCAACAGCCGCAGCCCCGCAGCCCCACAGCCCGGAGAGCCGCCGCCCGCTCGCGAGCCGCAGCCGCCGGCGGCATGAGGCGCGACCCGGCCCCCGGCTTCTCCATGCTGCTCTTCGGTGTGTCGCTCGCCTGCTACTCGCCCAGCCTCAAGTCGGTGCAGGACCAGGCGTACAAGGCACCCGTGGTGGTGGAGGGCAAGGTACAGGGGCTGGCCCCGGCTGGCGGCTCCAGCTCCAACAGCACCCGCGAGCCTCCCGCCTCGGGTCGGGTGGCGCTGGTGAAGGTGCTGGACAAGTGGCCGCTCCGGAGCGGGGGGCTGCAGCGCGAGCAGGTGATCAGCGTGGGCTCCTGCGCGCCGCTCGAAAGGAACCAGCGCTACATCTTTTTCCTGGAGCCCACAGAACAACCCTTAGTCTTTAAGACGGCCTTTGCCCCTCTCGACACCAACGGCAAAAACCTCAAGAAAGAGGTGGGCAAGATCCTGTGCACTGACTGCGGTGAGTCGCCCCCTCCCTCTGCTAGAGAAAGGGGGGAGGGGCGAGGTGGTGGAGAATGGGGGTGGGGCGGGGAGGTGCTGCAGGTGCCCAGGCCTGGCAGCGTCCGGGCGCTGGGGGGGTGGGGCCGCCCCTGGGCAGGGCGCCTGGCACGGGTGGGTGAGGGGGCTGGGGTTGGGGAGAAGGAGGATCAGGTTCAAAGTGTGCCAGGGGTGGGGGGGTGGGGGGAGGCGCCGGCCAGTGCCAGCAGGGATCTGCGGCTGATGTATGGCATGTGGGGCTGGAAAGCTGCCATCATAGCCCAGTAGCGGAAGGAAAAACGGAGAGGTCCAGGCGGTGCTGGCCTGAGGCTCAGTGAGTCAGGAGTGACCCACGGAGGCCTTGCCCGCTCTGCTCCCACGGGCCTGCTGTGCCCAGGTTGGCAGGGTCTGCAGGAGCAGCTGGGCAGACTCCCAGGCTGTGAAGGCCTCGGCTTACAAGTTCTCCTAGGGAATGATCGCTCCCGCCCCCTCCTTCCTCTCCTGGGTTCGCTGCTCTGCTCATCCCCACCGCTGGCGCAGGCAGAGTTGGACTTTTTCTGCTACTGTTTTCCGTCCTCCATGTGGCTCCGGTGTTTTTCTCCATCGTGATTGCCTGTCTTTGCTAAGCGGCTAGCACAGCCTTCCTCTTAACCTCCAAGACTAGCAAGCAGACACCTCTTTTGGCTATTTCCGGGCGATCTTACTAGGTCTGTTGATTGTGATGAAGAAATAGAGTAACTTACTTCTGCTGAATGTTTTAAGTTCAGCTCTGACATCTTACTGGCAGGATGTATTGACAGCATCTCTCATCTTCATGATGTTGGGTGCTGCACAGGAATGCAGGTGATTAGAAACAGAGCACTGAAAGCTATAGGTCTGTGCAGCTGGGAACGGACGTCTCTCATGTCAGAAGTCAAAGAAATGTCTGTCTAAGAGCTTTTTCTTGTCCCTGGATTATCCCCACACTAGAGTATTTGGTGTTAGCCTGTCTTGTGCTTATTCATATTGGGGTTTCATTTTGTGTCAACTAAGGCTGAATTTGTTGGCATGCGGTGTGTCTCTCTGGACTGTATAATCACTGAATTGTGATAGATGTCCCAAACTCTCATAGAAGTTGGTATGTTTACCAGTTTACCAACTGATTCTGGGTAGTATAGACAGGCTTTGAGTAGCAAAATATGTGTAACAGCTTATAGTAAGTTTTGCTGCCCTCATCTTTCTAGATCAATGCCTATGACTTTTGGAAGCTTCCCTCCCTCCACCCCATTCAAGAGACAAATTTTAGGAGTTTAGCTGTGGGAGTATATCTAGGTACTATGTTAAACTGTGATCACTTTAATGAGAAGTATCTTGGCAGTGTCTTGATAAGGAGGGGAAAAACTTTGGGGATAATAGCAGTTTATTGCTCTGACATTATCCTAAAGAATATTGTTGACTGCTTTTTAATGTTGGTTTTATGCTCTGAAATGTTTTATGATGACAAGTTGAAACCAGCTAAGAATTTCTAATTTTTTATTCTATGAAGTATTTTATCTGAGATCCCTTGGGGAGCTGTGGAATTGTATTATGCTTTGAGAAATAGACAGTAAAAACATTTATTGAACCTTGTCCAAGGACAGCTTCTGTTTTGTTTTTTGGTGAGTTGCTCCTGAATATGCACAGTGCACATCTCTACATAGTCCCTAGTCTCGGCCACTGCGGACCTGGTGGTCATTGTCAGGTAACCCCATAGAGTAAAGGGCTTCTCTGCTCCCTCATCCCCCTCCTCCTACTTTCTCCTTTCCCCAACACAACATGCCTTGTTAATTATATATTCTTTGTTTTAGTGAGCATTTAATAGCTTAACAGTTGAATACGGCGATCATGAAAGATTTTAGGGTCAGAAATATAGTCTGTTTTTAGGTTATGATCATCTCATATTATTAAAATAGCATGTGTAGTGTAGTTCTCAAAAAGATAAATTTAGAACTGCAATCTCTGGTAAAGGGGAGGCCCTCACACATCACAGATTATCAAGGAGCAGGTGTGTATGGCAGTAAACATTTTAGAATGCAAAAAATTTTGCTTCGAATTGATAGTGTATGGATAGGTGCCAGCTTGAGGGGCCTTATAAAAGGGGATTAGAAATTATAGGACATATATGTGAGACTTGTGGAATTGGCCATAATATGACAGAAGAGTATAAACTGCATTTTCTTATTTTGTACTATGTGGTTAAAGAAAATATGTACTGGTAATGGTGTAAAAAGTAAGGAAACAAAATCATCCTAACTAACCACAACACTGTCCTTGTGCTCAGCAGGAAATAGCTAACAAATTCATTTTATGTTTTCTATTCTAAAGAAAGCCCTCTGGGCCACAGGGTCATTGGCAACATTTTCTCCTTGGAGAAGATTTGCCCATTGCAAAATAGGGAAACTGGCACTTGGAAACTGTCATCCTAGCAGTTATGTTGAGCAACTGAGGTTGCATTGTTACTTTGTTTAGCCAGTTTTAGTTCTGAGTGTGTCTGGGTTCTGAGAGGTGTAGTTCCTAGGCAGGTCATCTAGAAAGCTGTGGGGTTTTTTTGTGTCGGGGGGTCGTCAGGGCTTTGGGATAAAGAACCATATGGAGGGATATATTGTGCTTAAAATTTGGCACATGCCTCAGTAGCATCAATTCAGGGGTCATACTGGACTTCTTCTAAAAGGTCCTCATAAATGGCTAATTTCCACTGTGAAATGTTGACTTGAAATCTGTGATCTAAGGTGGGGAATGGTGTACAGGGGTCTTGCTGGAATAGCAAGACCTGCCAGAAGGACATTTTGACAGATCTAATGTGTATCATTTATCCAAAAATGCTACATCTAGTAGTAAAGAGTGGAGTAAAATCTTTGCATTTCTAAGAAGATTGCATACATGGAGGAAAGTGTTTTCTACGCCTTCTATGGAAAGAACAGGAAAAAGAGTTACAAAGGCCTTGCAGGGATTAACGACTCTATACAATGCTGGGGCATCCTGTTCTGCAAATAGTCCTGCATTTTACAAGATGGTTGCATGTATTTCGGTAAAATTATACCCTATCTTGTTGTTTTCTTATATACATGTTTTAAAGCTGCTTCCTTATTGAATAGATGCAGTAGATAACATTAAAAAAAAGATAATTTCTTCTTTTGGGATTTTGTGATTAGCAGTTTTCCAGTGTATAGTGTACTTTGTTATTAAACATGGAAAAGGTATATTCCTGGGAGACTTTACATTCTTTAGAAATAGTTTTAAATTAATTTGGCACCAAGATTCACATATTAGATGAAGGTGGTTCACAAAATTCAGTATAGCAAAAGCGACTGTATATTTTTAAAATGCTGTTTATTTAAAGAATCTTTTCTTGCCCAGCCAGCTGGAAACCCAGCTGTGCTGCAGTTTGAAGATGGAAAAGTGAAACTAGATTAGAAACTGACCAGTCCTAGTGATGAAGACAAGTTTTGGTTATAGATTTAGGGGTTGAATTACTACCCCCAAATAATTACCATTATTTCTTATAGTGGCTGCTTTCCTCTGCAGACTACAATTCCTAGGGCAGGAACAGTGTCTTCGAGGTATTCTTTCTCCTAGCTTCCCTGCCCCCCGCCCCTCAGTTTTGGTGCTGCGCCTGGCTCATAGAAGGACTTTTCATAAGTGTCTTTTGAATGGATGAAGTCAAGTGAAGTTAAAAAAGAAAGCCTCTAGATTTCAACTAAAGCAATCTTAACTCTCAGATCCGTGACACTAAGTCCTGTGCTGAAAAGCTGAGTTTGATGATAGCCTTTACCTGTCGCTATGGGAACCTTTTTTTCCAAAGGAATCCTTATCAACTAGAGTACTTAACCACAATGTGCTTAATCATTGTGCTGATTAGCGTTAATGGGATTTGAGCTGTGGAGAATAAAGGTTTGCTGGAGAAGACTCTCTTTCTTTTTTGGAGGGTAGATTACCACTAGCCCACCCTCAAATTTAAACAAAAATAAGACAACTATAAGTTTGAATTAACAAACACTTTTGGAGCTAGAGAGGGTGGTTTGTTAACAGTCTAGGTGACTAACTTCCTCTTGGCCCCTAATCAGAGCAAGTGTGTTTCTTCTTTACCATCTTCTATTATCTAGGGCATTGTAGTTTTATTTCTTAATGACATCGTTTTTTCTTTATAAAATTGCATTTATATTTTTGGCTATGTAGCACATTTATATGGCTCAAAATTCAGAAAATACATAAGGATATATGGTGAAAAGTTCCCCTCTTACCCCTGTCCTTAGAGCTACCCAGCTCTAAGGCTCTATTGTAAAGTAACTTATTCTTGCAGTGTTTATTTCTGTAAAATCACAGTGTTTTCCAGAGTAGTCCTATACTTTTCTTTTAACAGATGGAGAATGTTAATTTTGCCAATAAGCTAATTTTATGGTAAATGCTTCCTAGGTAATATGTATTTTTTTAACCTAGCCCAAGGTCTTAATTAATTATCTCTGAGTCCTTTTCTTTCTCAAGTATCTAGTCAAAGGATCCTCTTTCCCCCTTAACCAGTACCCTTCCTCACAAATATAATCCTGGGGACAGGAATGAAAATACCAACTTATTTTTCAGACACTTTGCCATTAAGAAGTTGTCCGTAACAATGAATTTTGTAAGTCTTAATTAGGATGCTCAAAGGGGAGATCCAAAGGTTTGTCGCTGAGATTTAGGTCTGCAGCTCTGCCCATACAGCAGTTCATACTGTTGCACACACTTGGTAATCTCACAGTAGTGTCCATGTGGGAAATCACATGATTCCACAGATGGAAAGAGAAAAACTACACAGCGCATGATTACTTTGATTTTCATTCAGAAGGCAAAGACCCCAGTTGCTGATGAAGAGTTTGATTTTGACCATATTCATGCACAGCTGGTACGATTCCAGGGGACTTAGCTACCCAAATACTGTTTTGAAGTACGTTTTAAAGTTAGCTGATTTGAACATAGTGTTAACATTTCAGAGGATCTTCCAATTGTCATTTGGATAAGTGGGGGGAAAAGTAAATATGCAAATATCCAGACAGCAGGAAGTCTTAACCCTCTAAAGCCTGTTGGCATAGTGGCATCTGGCAATTTTGAACCCGAGTTGGAAAAGAAATGATGTTATCATTATCATTGAAATTTTCTCTGTGCAGTCTTCGACAACTTCTTGAGTCTTTCTTTTCAAGGCCTGAAGTGTTGTTAGTATAATTTGCACTCAAGGTAAAAGAAATTTTGTCCCAAATTTCGAATTTGGATGGATGGATGGATGGATGGATGGATGTGGTTATGGGGATTTTTGTCTTGTTTCTAGCAAATTAACCCTCTCCTCCCACTTTTTGGATTTGTGCATAGAAATAAATCCAGTTTATGAATTTCAAGAGATGATATAGGAAACTCTTTAGAAAACTGGGGAAAGTAGATGAAGTGACTAGAAGAAGTGCTAAGTGATGACAAGTTTGAAAAAGGACTGTTTTATATGACATTAAAGTAGACTCCTTTAAAAACAACAATATACGGATGACTCTTGCTGAGCTAGAGCTCCATGTAAGGTTGTAAGAACTGAAGCAAACATGGAGGATGAGTAAAAGGCATTAGGATAACATGAAAGAGGACATGCTGTACCCAGGCAAAGAGCTGGGAAGTTTTGCTAATCTGGGGTCAAAAGACAAATTCACACTGATTGAGATCATTTGCCGCTAATCAGCTGTGATGTTTTTGATAATTACGCAATGAGGTTAGGTTAAAGAATCTTTCTTCTCTGGCTAGTTGCTGCTGGGAAAGTGTAGCATATGAACTCCATTCTGTAGTAACATTCCCTTTCCACTTTGTACACGTGGTGAGATCCAAATAGCCGCTCCAGGGGCCTTCTCTGGGACAAAGGCCTAGAGTCCCAGAGTCTGTTATCTCCTCTCCATGCCTCAGCTCAGGACCTGATTGTGTTGCTGGCCTCCTGGGGGTGGGACAGGAGTAGGTGGTTAACATTCCACTTACCCTTGCAGATGTTTCCAGAGTGGCAGAGGCACAGGTATCCTAGAGAGTTTCTGTATTCTACTAGTAAGACAGACCCCCAAGATGTAATGTTCGGGTTACTTTTATTCTCTCTCCAGAAACAGAATCCATAATGGTTCTCTTTATCATTCACAGTTTCCTGCCCTGTGCTGAGGTCATTGTCTCCCCTCCCCTCCTCTCCCTGATCCCTTTAATAAAGACTGAGGATCTATCTTTGTCCTTTAGATTGGGATGTTTTCCTTGGTCTTGATCTTGATATTGGTCCATCTAACAGATATACTTGAATTGAATGAGAGGAGGGTTACCACATGGCCAAATACCTGGTCTAGCCCATGCAAAAGTCAGCACATCATTAATTCTATCGTGACAGCAATGCGACTTGGAATAGAATCCCAAAGGTTCTATTACTAAAAGAACTTTCGTTTTAATTCTGTCTTTTAAATGTTTGCTTCAACAAGTTTTGAATATCTGTTCTGTGTAAAGAACTGGATACTTCAGGGGAGTTGTGTTATTAAATAGATACAGTCCCTGTCATCAATGAGCTTACAGTAACAGTAAATCAACCTAGAATATGATAAATACTATAAGATATGCTGACATAGTGCTTTTGGGAGGACAAGAGTCATAAAGGAAAGAAAGATCGTATCTGGTTAGAGGATTAAAGAAAGTTTCTTGGAGAAGTAGTTCGAGACGGGGTTCCAATAGTCAGAGACGGATGAGGTGAGAGTGGTTTGTGAATAAAGAGAGATGAATGAATTGATTGAATCTATTTCATGTAGTGAGAGCAGCATTCTCAATGGCAGAGGGGCATGTTCGTGTTATACAAAAACCGGAATGAAAGGGAGAAACAGGTGAGGAGCCTGGAGAGGTAGGTTAGGGTGATATTTTCACCAGTCTTCCGTGCTAGGCTGATGCATTTAGTTTTAATTATGTAAGTAGTATTTGAAGGCTTAGGTTAAAAGTAACTCAGTAATGTTTTATAGTTATCAGTGAATGGGTCTTGCATGTATTCTGTTAAATTTATGTCTAAGTTTCATGTTTTTTGCTATGCTATTCATGCTATGCTATTATAAATGGTATATTGATTTAATTTACTTTTCCAGTTACTCATTATAGTATATAGAAAGATAATTGCTTTGTTTTGTTTTTATGTTGATTTTGTATCCTATGACCTTAATAAATTCACTTATTCTAGTAACTTTTTTGTAGATTCCTTGGGGTTCTCTATGTACATGATTATGTTGTCAGTTAAAAAAAGACAGTTCGCTTTTTCCTGTCTAATCTATTTGCCATTTGTTTCTTTTTCTTTTCTTGTTGCACTGGCTAGGACTGCCAAGTGCAATGTTGAGTAGAAGTGGTAAGAGCAGACATCCTTGTTCTATTCATTGGGGAGAGCATTTAGACTTTCACTATTAAGTATGATGCTAGCTGAAAGTTTTTCTCAGATACCCTTCCTTTAAAAAAAAGTTGGTTAAATACAGTGTAATGACTACAACCTTGGGCTCTACAGTCGGACCTGGTTTATTTTATTTTTTTTAAATTGAGATAGAGATTCACCATATTGCCTACACTGGCCTCAAACACCTGACTCAAGTGATCCTCCCACTGCAGCCTACAGAGTAGCTGGGACTGCAGGCACACGCCACGGTGCCTGTCTGGATCTGGGTTCAGAAACCATCTTTGGCATTGTCCAGCTGGGTGATGTTGGGCAATTACTTTCCATGTCTTAGTTTCCTATGAAATGGGGATATAGTGACAGTACTTAATAGGATTGCTATTAGTATTAAATGAAATAATGTGTTTAAGATAATTAACATATAAATTGCTCAATAAATCTAAATTATTAACAAAATCTTACTAACTTAGACCAATGTGAGCTGGAGGATCGCTTGAGCTCAGGATTTCTTGCCTGAGCAAGAGTGAGACCCTGTCTCTGCAAAAAATAGAAAAATTAGCTGGGCATGGTGGCATGCGCCTGTAGTCTTAGCTACTTGGGAGGCTGAGACAGCAGGATTGCTTAAGCCCAGGACTTTGAGGTTGCAGAGAGCTATGACGACGCCACTGCACTGCACTTTACCCAGGGCAACAGAGCCAGACTCTGTCTCCAAAAAAAAAAAAAACAAAGTTTTCTTCATTTTTTTCTTAGTCTTCGTATTTATGGCCTGTATCACTGATATGACACTTATCATTTAATGCCATACATTGTTAATTGTCCTTTGATGGATCAGTATCTTAAATCCTTTACCTGATTGTAAGAACTCTGGGGACAGTAACTTAAAATATGGTTAAGTAAATATTTGATTGCTGGCTATTGCCAAGTAAAAAGGAAGCAGTAAGTCCATTTACTTTCTCTACTAACCACTTTTGTCCTAGACAAATTTCAAGATTCATCAAATGGCAACCCAGGCTAAAGGACTAGAACAACCATAGAAAGTATCTTCAGACATTTTGATTAAGGGCAGAATTTTGGTTCTCAGTAATGTTTCAGTTCAGTTTTTTTTTTTTCTTGGAGACAGGGTCTCACTCTGTTGCTCAGGCTGGAGTGTAGTGGCATGATCATAGCTCACTGCAGCCTTGACTACCTGGCCTCAAGTTATCCTCCTGCCTCAGCATCCAAAGGAGCTGGGGCTATGGGCATGTACTACGACACCTGGCTGATTTTTCTTACTTTTTTTTTAGAGATGGGGTCTCACTATGTTGTCCAGGCTGGTCTCAAACTCCTGGCCTCAAGCAATCTTCCCTCCTCAGCCTCCCAGAGTGCCGGCATTACAGGTGTGAGCCACCATGCCCGCCTTTTCTTCGTAATGGTCCACAGTTTCTTCATTTTCCTCTTTTATTGAGTTTTAGAATTATCTCTAGGTAGTTTTCCTAACATATGTCAATATTTTGGCTTGTATTTTTTCTGTCTTTTGGTTAGTTGGCATTCTACAAAATTCACCAGTTTCACTTGCCACCTGAGCTTTTTGGATACTCCCCATTCTGGTCTCTCGATGGAATGCCCAGTTATACTCTATTAATCTGGCCTGTTCGTGCTTTAGGCTGAATACCATAAGAGACAGGAGGTATGACCAGGTGCCTTTTCTGTAGTAAGCTGAGTTCATAAATTAGGAGTGGCTGTACCTTTTTGCCTAGTAGGAAATTTAAAGCTTCTGGAGGCAGTACTGTTTCTTAGAGCATTGTTTTTGTTTTTTGGATTTCTTTTTGAAAGAGGGGGATAGTGGGAATCCAATGTTTCTTTCTAATGTCTCTCCTTTGGCATGTTCATTCTTTCACCATTTCCTTGAAGTGACACATTTTCCGCCATGTCTGCTCGGCTGATGTACTGGGTGGGCTACTCCAGAAGGAGTTCTCTTCCAGCTCTGAGTTCCTGAGGACTACTAGTCATCACCTTGCAGAAGGCTCTGGCACTCAGCTTCCTTGAGTCACAATCCCTTCCTCTGGTGCCTGTGGCTGTAGGTATAATCTCAATATAACACTTGCTTAGACTAGTACTGCATTTCACAAGCAATGCCCAATTGATGACTCTCTTCTTTGTATGGCTTTAAAGCAGCGGTGGGTTTATTTACCAGTCAGGATGGAACAGGTAGATTAGGCAGATGATTTGTCATGTCTGAATCCCTGTCTCTGGGTGAGAGAAAACAGCAGGGCTGCATCCAGTGCAACTTTCCCAGCATTGTCATTGAATGGTTTGATTTCAGGGGAAAACATAATGAAAAGAAGAATTTTTTAAAAAGAATGAAAGGAGTCTCATAACATGATCCAGTCGTCACAGAGTGAGACCAAGGCTCGGAAGTGAAGAGTTTTTTTCAAAGGATAGTGGGCTTCCAAAGGCAGCCTACCTGACTGCTTACTTTAGTTGGTTTTTTTGTCATAGTCTGTTCATGTGGGTTTTACTTCTGACACCCTGTTATCTGAAGCTCCACCTCTCCTACCTCACCCGACCTTGCTCCCCACCTTCCTATTGAGGCCGGCTGACATAATTGCTTTTGTCTAAATGTAACAACCACTCCTCAGCCCTCATTAGCAAGAATCAGAAAAACTTCTAGAAATTTCTAGTACAAAGTTCCCAACCCTTCCTTGGACTTTATGTCTTACAGACCTAGTGGGAATGTAGAAACAAGGCCTGGGATAGGTGAAACAAGGCCTACGATAGGATGAGGGTGGAACCACATCCAGCGAATCTGCTAAATTTCTCTCAGGTCAGATTCTCTTGGACGAAACATGGGGTTTTTCTAAGACAGCCTCTCTCATACTTCCAGGTCTTATTTTCAAAGGGAATGCTTTCTCCAAAAAGACTAGTAACAGTCCCTGGCCTCTTAGTAAAAAATACCTTAAATTGTCTTGGCCGAGTACTAACAGTGATTCCTTTCAGATGGCACTTCCAGGGCTTAGCCCGGGTGGTTCAGGCCAATACTGAGAAGATCCTAAGATGTGGAGCCCCAGGTAGTATTACACTCTGGGTGGAACAAGACATCATCGCCTCTGAGAGAAGCACCTTGCTGCTGGGAAAGAATCTAAATTGTAAGCTGAAGGGAGGCATATGGTGGCCCCCAGATTGGGAGGGAGCTTTCTGTCTTTGTTTTTCACTATGTAGATTATCTGAGCAGGTTTCCGTTGTGCATGGTGTGCACTCAGCCAACAGGGCAAATAGGAGCTGGAGCTGAGACTGGTTCCCTCGGGAGTACTGCTTTCACCTCTGCTAGATTCATCCTTGCCCTCGCCTGTGCCACCCAACGTGGGCTCCAGGCTTCTCCTGTGTGGTGTCAACCTCGGAGTCTCTGGTGAATAGTCTGCCTTAGGCCTAAAGCTTGTTGAACAGAAGTGAAAGTTAAAGGCATTGGTTTTAGGTTAGTTCTATAAAGGGATCTCTTAAAACTAGTGCATCCTAGGAGCTGTGTCTAAGAGAAAACATCATGTTGTTAAAGAGTCCCAGTAGGTTTGATGATCTTCTGTGGGCTATGGTCATGAACCATATCTTTATTTAAAGTAAGGATAAGAGCTTACTTTCCTCATCTCTGGGTTTAAATAACAGTGTAATCATTCCAGAGTGGGGGGCAGTCATCATAAGAGAGAGAAAAGGGCAATAGTGCTGTTCTGTCCACATGACTCAGGGGTTAATCCAATGGACATTACTCTCCATTTTATGGTTCAAAGATTACTTCTTTGGGAGAGTTTGTTACTAGCAGTGTGAGTTTGGGAGAGGAGTCGCATAGCCGGCTATGAGTCATGCAGTTAACCCAGTCACTGACTGAAGATGGTTTGTTGATCCTGCCATAGGTTCCTCTAGGAATGTTGTAGATGTCGTGTTTGGTTTTTCTGACATGCTTCTCAGATGCTTCTTCCCCTTCTCCCCTCCTTCTCAGATCATTCCATCACTGCCTCTTCTTTTGATCACTTTGTAGAAGGTGCAGTTCCTAAGGGCTGTCCTTGGTTCTCTTCTCAATTTATGTAATCTGTTTTGATGGTTTCACCTATACATAGCATAGTGGTTAAGACTGCATGTTCTGGAGCTGACTTTCAAGGGTGAATCTCATTGTGACTTATTACCTGTATAACCTTGGGCAAAATAATTAACCTCTTTGTGCCTCAGATTCCCCAAGTGTAAAACAGGGCTCATAATAATACCTATCTCATAGCATTGTGATAAGGATTTGGTGAGTTACTCCGTAAAGTGCTTAGAACAGTGCTTGCTTGTGGAAAACATTCAATGCAGGGTAGCTGCAGTTACTGTTATTGTCATGTCTGCTGTTAGTGGGAAGAGAGTGGCTTTGGATGTGAACTTGGGAAAAGTTTCTTAAAGTTTTTGAGTCCCAGTTTCCAACTGCCTATGGTACATTGCTTCAGTTATCTATTGCTGATAGCAAAACACCCCAAAATGTAGTGGCTTAAAACAGCAACAATTATTTGTTATAATCTCTCACAGTTATGGGAACTGAGGGGCTCAGCTAGGAGGGTTAGTATCTTCCATGTAGTTTGAATCAGATGGTGGCTGAACAGTCAGACAGTAGCTGAGAGTGGGTCATTTCAGAGCTTCGTCTCTGACATTTCTAGCAGATGATGCTGGCTAGTTTTCATCTGGGAACTTAGCCGGGGCTGAGGGCCAGGGACCTTGCCTGGGTTTCCTCACAGCATGGTGGCTAGGTCCAAGATCGAGCATCCCAAGAGGGGCCAAATAAAAGCTGTATTGTCTACTATGATCTAGCCTTAAAAGTCCCACAGCATCACTTCCACCATATTCTGTTTGTTAGAAGAGAGTTACTAAGCCCCGACCGGATTCAAGGGGAGGGGAATACACTCCACCTCTTGATGGAAGGAGGGTCAAAGAATTTGCATCAGGCTCAGGCTCAGGCACCAGGGTCTGTTCTCCAAGTCAGGTCTAGGTGGAGTTGAGGCTCCTCCAGTGCAGTTCCTTGGGGACAGCAACTTGAGTACTGTTCCTCTTGATCAGAAGACTGTGAATGAAAGTGACAAGTTATCTGCCCTCCACCTCAAATATGATGGTGGGATAGATAGAGGATAACTGCTTTAGATGCCTCTTTTTAAAACATTGGTAATGCTTACATTTTAAAATGATTTTATTTTTATTTTTTTACTTTAATTTTGAAATAATTTCAGACTTAGAAGAAAGTTGCAAAAATAGTACAGAGTTCCCAAATACCCTTTGCCCAGCTTCCCCAAATTACACATGTAAAGTTATCAAAACCAGGAAATTAACAGTATTGATGCAATACTATTAAATAATTTACAGACCTTATTCAAATTTTGCCAGTTGTCTTACTAATGGCCTTTTTCTGGTTCAGGATCAAATCTGGGATCCCATATCATATTCAGTTGTCACATCTCTTTAGTCTTCTATCTGGGGCAGATGCTTCCATTTAGAAAGCAGGAAACATCAGTCACTAGTCCGTGGCAGTTCTGAAATCCAGCCTGGCATGTGAGTAGGGCTCAGTCCTGCTGCCTGGGAGTGATTCTGCACTGTTCTTGGTTCTACCATGTGGGCTCCTGGTTCTTTCCTCTGAATTATCCTTCCTTTTCCGTAAAATGTAACCTGTGCTTGCAGCTAAATAGTTTTCTCAGCCTGCTTCCTATTTGTAGATGTTCCTTTTAGTCCAGGCTGCTGGTGTTCTTGCTACTACGGTAGTCCCCCCTTATCCTTGGGGAATATGTTCCAAAACCCCCAGTGGGTGTCTGAAACTACAGATAGTACCGAGCCTTATGTGTACCGTGTTTTTTCCTATACGTGCATACCTATGATAAAGTTTAATTTGTAAATTCGGCACAGTATAAGATTAACAACAACAATAATAAAGTAGATCAATTATAACAGTATATATGATAATAAATGTTATGTGATTATGGTCTTTCTCTCTCTCAAAATATCTTGTACTGTAGCATGGAAAGGGAAACCGAGGATGGGGGGGACTACTGTACAATTCTCTTTTTAAGATGTGTGGTTTTGCAACGAATCTTATTGGGGTTCACTACATTAGACAAAAGCCACACCTGCAAATCTTCTCAAGGTAAGCTCTTCTCTACCTGATGTCCCTGTGAGGCTGCTGTAGGACAATACCCTTGGGATGAGTGAAATACCTGTTCTTTAATGGAGCCACATCCCTAGGATATATGGAGGCCCTTTTGTCTGCCTCAAAGATTGTTTGAGGCATTGCCTTCGATCTTTCCGCGGTCTTAACAAAGAGTACAATTCAAAATGTCTCAAACTGAGCTCAATATCTTCTTACCATATCCTATTCTGTTTCAGACACTCCCGTCATAGATAACAACATCAATCTAGTCTCCCAAGCTATTAGAAATGTCAAAATCACTTTTAGCTCCTTTCTTCCTTATTCTCCTGTATACAGAACATTGACAAGTCATGACAATTTTTACTATTGTAAAGTCTCTTCAGTCCAATTCTTTTCATTCATGATTCTCTAGTTGTGTACTTTTTTTTTTTTTAAGAGATGAGGTCTCGCTATGTTGCCCAGGCTGGAGTGCAGTGGCTATTTGCAGGCACAATCATAGCACACTGTAGCCTCAAACTCCTGGCCTCAAGGGATCCTCCTGTTTCAGCCTCCTGAGTAACTGGGATTACAGGTATTTACCACCGTGCCGGGCTTCTACTTACATCTCACCTAGACTGCCATAGTAGCTGTAAATGGAATTCACTAATTTCAGAGTCTCTGTTCTCTTTCATCCATTCTCTATTGCTGAAAGCCGCTTTCTAAGACAAAGTAATTACCTCTCCCCAACAGAGAAATCTTTGATGGCTTTCTATTGTCCATGAAATAAAGTGAAACTTCTTCACAGGGTGTGCAAGACATTGCACAACTTGGCCCCTACCTGCCTGTATGCTTTCAGCCCACTCTCCCGCACTTACTCTTTGACATAGCCAAAATGAACTGCTTGAAAATTTCAAACAAATTTTACTTTTTTCTTCTTTAATGTGTTTCCTCCTTCTGTTTCCTTTCCTTCTCAGTCAGTTCCTAGCCTCCTCATCCTCCCAGGCTCAGCTCAGATTCCACTTCTCCGCAGAGCTTTTCTGATCCCCCCAGTCAGAATGAATCATGGCCTCCTCTAGGTTTCTGTAGCAGGTCATAGCTCTTCTGTAAACAGAGTGGCTGAGTCTGTCACTTAGCATAGTCTCACCGGGGAGGAGGATGTGCGTGCGTCTGGGCCTCCAGACTATGAGCCCTGAGTGCAAGACGGAGCTGTAGCAAAGGATGAATCTTATTTATCTTTTTGTGCCTTACATAAGTTAGATGGCTAACAACTACTTGGTGACTTAAAGAGAGTCACCTTAGGATTTTACCTTAGGATTAGAACTGGCTGTTGGGAATAAGCATCTGGCTCATGGAAGGAGATCAGCCTAGGCAGGTAATATGTTGGTAGAGATGTGAGGGCAGTAAATTGAGATAGTCGCTTTAGATAAAAATTGGGAGGGGGGTTTAGTTACGAAGTACTATACTGAACTGTCTATTATCATTGTTGCTCCTGTTTGTAGTGTTAGTAAAAGCCAAATCTTTGATATGTTGATTGGAATCTCTGTTTTATTAGCTTCTATGGGGAACACCATGAAAAGATTATTCAAGGATTAGAGAATTTGGTAGTTTTGTATACCACTGTATCCCTAGCACCTTCTCAGTACTTAGTATATAATAGGAGCTCAATAAATATTAGTTAAGGGAAAAATGAGTGAAGACACAATTTCTTCTATGTGATTCTGCAGGGTACCTACATGTGGCTTACCCGTGGAGCATAGCCAGGACAGCTGGTTCAGAATCAACCCAAGTTAAGAGAAGGCAAATTGATCATAAATGATTTATCCAGGGTCCTCTTGATACTCAGCTTTCTGCTTTAGTACAGAGGAGTGGGAGATATGTGGACAGTGTGATTGGTAGTAAGTGAATGGCAGAATTACAGTCTGAATCAGGGAGTCAGAAGTGACAGCATCTTATTTTACGTGGCCAGGAGGAGAGTTGGGATATGTGTCCTTAGTTAAGGAAAAGGAGACTAATCAGGCCTTGTCAGGGTTTTTTATTTTGTTTTGTTTTTAAGCGATGAAAGTCCTCCTAGAAATCAGCCTCCCTGGGTTCAGTCTTAGTCCATACGGCATTCTGTATGGCCTTATGCAGGTTGTACTCACACTGTGGGCTTTTGTTTTCAGGAGACAAATTGTGTTTTCTTCTTCAGCTGTGAGAAATGGTGGAGAGAGTGTTTTAAGCCAATTAGGTAAGTGGCATGGCATCAAAATAGAACCTGTATGGGTTTATGGTTTTTCTTTGAAAATTTTAGCAAAATCCTGGCCTGAGGAATAATCTAGATGTCTGGATGCTGAATTTCTTTCTTGAAGCTGGACTTCCCCTGTATTTCACTCTGAGTATCAAACCCAAGCAGCCTCCATGAGTCTATGATTGTGATAATTAGATGGGAGGGGTTTAGGCAATTTAGGAAGATGATGGGGGCCTGACCTCCTCCTGTCTTTGAAATCCACAAAGGAGGGAGAATGGGAAAATGATGAATAGTTGATCAAAAAATGGGGAGCATCCTTCCCAAATTAGGACAGCTGGCTCAGTGATAAAATTGTTTTACTCTGTTACTAGCCCTCAGGACCAGATGCTATGAAAACAGAAATTAAGCTGACTTTGGGCAGCTCTCTCCATACAGTGAGGGCAGTATAACTTCTTCTCTCTGCCCTGGCCAGTTATGGATTCCTCTAGGGTAGTCCTAAGAGTCTTGATGGAAGGGGATTATTGGGACTATGTCATTGGATTCCAGGGAAGGGGTAGATTCAGTTGACAGATGTCTCAGGGGATGTCACTTTTGCATCTGCTTGGCCTTTGGCTTGTCCTCGTAGGTTCTCTGCCTTCTTGTTTTTGGTAGGGCCAGCTCAAGGTGACCTCCCTGCACTCTATAGATAGCAGAGATGGCCTGCTTGGTCTGTTTGATATTCCTGAGAAACCAATTTTGCTACAGGGCTGGGTGAACCATATGGCAGCCTAGATTACAGAGATTGTTGGCGTTTGTCAACAGAAAGAGCAGGTTTTTTGGCTATAGCAAATCCCCCCGGTAGGATTGCCATACCATCTGTGATCACAGCATATAGGCTCAGATAGGTGGGTATGTAGTCCCATTCTCATTCACTTCTTGCCTCCAAAAGGAAGGTAGAGGCAAGTTCAAATCAAATACTGGTTAACGAAATTTTTTAAAAGCTCCTTGATTGGCATTTTCATCTAAGGATGCAAGGAAGGTCTAGTAATCATGTATCCTGACCTTGAGAGGTTTACAGTCTAGTTGGAGATATTGGACTAACATGAATCAATAGCAAGTGACATAAAGCAAGAGATATATAATAATTGCACAAAGGTAACATAGACAATAGAATTCAGATAAAGAGAGGATCGATTAGGGCTGGAAAGTTTATAGGACAGAGTTAGGCCTGGAGGTTAGCCTTGCAGAATGAATAAGTTTTGGGAACTTAGGAGGATAGGGGGAAGGCTGTAAGGCCAAAAGAACAATACAAGCAGAGGTGGAGACAAGCAAGATGTCTTTACAGGACCATGTGGAGATTACTAGGGTTGGGGTAAGATATAGGGGAGATAAGATTGGGAAAGGAGAGCAGGACCAGATTGAAGAGGGTCTGTAGAGGCAGACAAAGGAATTTGGACTTCGTTCTGGAGGTGATAGGGTGCCATTGTAGGTATTAAAGCAAAGATATGGTAGGGAGAGAGGAATGTTTGCAAATATTTTGTACACACAATTCAAAGTGGACTGGAGTTGGGTAGTGATGCATGTTCTGGAGATCAAGGAGGGAGTCATAAAGTCCTAGAAGCCATGGAAACTGGGGAAATAGGCACGTAAACTAGGCAGTTTCTTTCCAGAATCTGTGAGCCTTGGTGATGAGCTGGGTAGGAGCCATGAAGGAGAGAAAAAAGTCAAAGTTTTGATCTTGGAAAACTGGAAAGAATAGTAGTGCCATTAACAACAATGGAGAAATTATGAGGAAAAGTAATTTTAAGGGGGAAAATGATGTACTTGGCAATGATTTTGTTTACTTAACACTTA
The DNA here is from genome assembly GCA_004363605.1 of Indri indri. Lineage (NCBI taxonomy): Eukaryota > Metazoa > Chordata > Mammalia > Primates > Indriidae > Indri > Indri indri. Next base: position 213,302 of record RJWJ010000149.1, read on the forward strand.
CAATATACTTGGTACTGTTCAAAGAACTTTATAAATGTTAACTCATTTAGTTCCCACAATAACCATATGAAATAAATACTGTTACTATTGTCTATTACAAACGGGAAAACTCAATATAAAGAGGTTAATAATTTTCCCAAGATCACAAAGCTGTAATGTCAGAGCCAGGATTCTGAACCCAGGCCATCTATGCAAGGCTTCCTCTTGTTGATGGGAGACTTGGTAGAAATACAGTAGATAGCAGGAAATCAAATATTTGTTGGGTGCTTCCTTTGTGCAGAGTCCTTTGCAAGAAATGTAAAAATGAATATGACACGAACATACCATTAAGGGGCTTGTAAAGATCTAGTGAGGGAATGGCAAATGGCCAAACCATTACTAAGGATACTAAGACGTGCTACAAGAGAGGGTAGCACGTAAGGAAGTAGAGGGGGGGACCAGCATACTGCACCATACACAGCTCAGGACCTCGTTCTGCAGATCTGAATGAGGATGGCAGGTGGTTTTAGTTCGGCTGCAACATAAAGCATGAGTTAGAGAAGCTGTAAGAGAGAAGGCTGGGGCCGGGCGCGGTGGCTCACGCCTGTAATCCTAGCACTCTGGGAGGCTGAGGCGGGCGGATTGTTTGCGCTCAGGAGTTCAAGACCAGCCTGAGCAAGAGTGAGACCCCGTCTCTACTAAAAATAGAAAGAAATTAATCAGACAACTAAAAATATATAGAAAAAATTAGCCGGGCATGGTGGCGCATGCCTGTAATCCCAGCTACTCGGAAGGCTGAGGCAATAGGATCACTCGAGCCCAGGAGTTTGAGGTTGCTGTGAGCTAGGCTAACGCCACGGCACTCACTCTAGCCAGGGCAACAGAGTGAGACTCTGTCTCAAAAAAAAAAAAAAGGGAGAAGGTTGGGACTGCATCATAGAGAGCAGGAACCTGGGTGAGAGGCTTGGACTGGAGATGCAGAATTGGAAGTCCAGGCATCCAAGTAAGGAGGGGATAGTTGATGTTGTATGTGCAGAGGATGCCTAGAGGGATGACTGTAGGGAGGAAAGAGCTGAGGGTTGGGGATGGAGCCTTCTTGCTTTGTGCATGCAGATATCTAGGCTATTCTTACTTCAGGATGAACTTAAATGTTCCCTAAAATAAGGCCTGTTAGCTTGAGGCATTTGGTTTCTTCCTCTCCTAGACTGGGAGACTATTTCGGGCTCTCTGCCTTTTTCTTCAGGGGTCTCACAGCCACTTGGAGTAAATGCAGTTCTCATTGTCCTTGTTGCCTATGCATTCAGGAATCCCAGGGCCTTTCTGCCTGGTCTCAAGAAGGAAATAACAAAATACTAGGTCATGCTCATGCTATTGGTGCAGAGGTGATATTTCAGGGAATCGTGAGTTCCTTGTGTGGTATGAAACAGAAGTGGTGAGATTGCTCTCTCTTAGGTCATGGGCAGTTACCTCCCAGGATAGATAAAGCATGGATCATTCCAGTATTCCATACTCATCTTAGGCCTTAAATGATCATTCTTAGGAAAATAGTGGTGAGTAGAGACAGAATTTAAAAATACAGAGGTCAGGCGTTACTTGTAGAATTCTTCATTGACATTCTGGAATAGTCTTAACCTCAGACTTTGTCTCATAAGAACAGAGAGCACAGCGCTAGGAGAGAAATGTTGATTGAAACTCTAGTTTATCACTTACTAGCTCTGTGACCTTGGGATGACTGACCTTTTCAAGCCGGTTTTGTTAACTGTAAAATAGAGCTAATGGTATTTGTTTTTCTTACCTAACAGGGATATTGTGAGGATCAGAGAAGATAATGTCTGTGAAAGGGCTTTGAGATTGCAAAGTGCTGTATCAAAGTATGCTGTGATTATTACAACTAGGAACCAGTTTGCTCACTCTTAAAGATTAATGCTCTGAGAGTGCCTTTTGCATAACCTATTCATAGTCCCTCTGCCAAGGACTTAAAGGGCAAGGCCACACAGTGGGAGTTAGAGACGTAGGATAGAATATTTCTTCCTGCAGACATGTCCTGTTTCATTGGCTCTAAGATATACTGACCCTCCCCTCACCATCCCTGTACATTAACGTCTCTGAAATTTGGCTGTGCCTTATGAATAATGGCATAGTGGATGTGATGAAATCAGCTAACTCTTTTCTGAAGCAGGTGGGCCATATACGCAAACTTTCTTTTTTCTACATGAATAGTTATTTTATCTCAACTTTTGCTAGAGCAAATCTTGCTAAGATGCACTGAGGCATTTGCTGCTCCAGTAAGTGTAGAACTCCGTCTGTCTTTGAGCATCTTGTGATGTGACGTGGTCATCCTTTCTCATTGCACAGATTTCTGGAAGCAGAAGAGTGACTTGAACGTACATATGTCCTGATCTTGGGACATATGTATTGATTTAAAAAAAATCTCTAATGACAATTTTGTCATCATTTCCTGCTTCTTCCTTAAAGTAGAAGGCAAGATTCATTTTGGTTAATGAATAGTTTATATTATCCTGGGTTTGACTGTATTGGGCTCTGGAGTATTAGAAGGCGAGGAGCTGGGTCTCCTACTCCTGTCCTGGAAACCCCTAACATAAACTCTCCAAGTGATGGGACAACCAGTCAGCTCTTCATGAAGCTTCACTTTAGTATGAATTCTATACTTGTTTTTTTTTTTTTACCTTTTGAAAGCTCTTCAGATTTGACTACAAATTCAGAGCCGCTTCCTTAGTACCAATTCTTATTATTTCAGTCTCTTATTGATTATCTGGGTGTGATAATCCTCGTTTTGAGATGAATGGCAAGGAGACTTCTGAGTCACTAACCTTCTGTCCTCTTACTGCATGTTCGCATGTTCAGGGAATTTAGATGAAGAATTTGTAATTAAGAATGTAAATCCTCAGGTAAAGAGGGGTAAGAAAGAGGCCCTAGTTATTTGTTGAGGATATACTTTTACAGACATTACTTCATTTGATTTTCACAACAACCTAGAGAGGTGGGCCTTCCCTTCCCAATGTTACATCTAAGAACTTGAGGCTCAAAACAATTGAGTGAGTTCCAAGCTGGCCGTATTAGTTATAAATGATGGGGCTAATTTGAACCCATACTTTCTTTTTATTTTTTAAAGGCTAGTCAAGTGAAGCATTGGGAGTGGAGAAGAAACAAGGAAATCTGTAACTGGTTGTGGTCAATTAGTTGTAAATATTAATTGTGATCAATTAGTTGCTCAGTGAACAACTGAACCCATACTTTCTAGGAAGAGTCACTGAACCCATACTTTCTAGGAAGAGTCAATCTGAAAACAAAGAGAAGTGATAAGGGGATTATTTGCTCTTACTGATTACTCAGTCATTCCCTTCTGGCTGATGTGGAGGCTCAAGAGATGATTTGACGTGGTTCTTTGAAGGGTTCTGTGGTTTTTTTTTCCCTTTCCCCCAATTCTTCTCCAAGGCCCCCTGCTTGGAGCTGTGCTGTGTTTTTCAGCCTCTGATTGGCCGTCCTCTGGCCCCCGCTTCCAGTGGCTCCTGATTCAGGTCAGATGCTGCTTGGTGCCCTAGAAATAACCGGGTTTCTAGCCCAGCGTGACTCCCTTGAGCCCCTGGGCCTGCTAGGGCAGTGCTGACAGCACCTCTCCCCAGAGCTGTGTTTATTTCTCTTATGTCACTTGCTTATTATAGGCAGCTTGCTAAATGTTAGTTATCACCTCCCTGTGATTCCCTGACTTTTCTTCTCCTTCCATCTTTCCCAGTGCTTTGGGGACTTTGGATAATAGGGACTTAGGTGGCATCATTCTAAGTGGCTCCTTCTCCATTTCTTCTTCATTTGGAATTCAGCTTTTCTGCTAATTTTCCCTTGAGGATGAGCTTTTGTTAGAAATGCTGGCACTATAAATGAGTGTCCCCTCTGTGGTCCAAGAAAGGAGTGCCCCAAAAGGTTGAAAAGAGCAAACTGGAGGAGCAGGACCTGAATGTGGGGGAGAGTGTTGGTTTGGATCTGCAGGAGTCAAGTGCTGACCTATGATTTGGCAGCCTCTGCGTTTTGGTCTCCTGCTTCCTTGTCACCTTGGCATGCACTTGTCCTCTTAAATCTTTGTATATGAGTGCTGTTTTTGCAGTTGGGCTAAGAGATGCTGATGAATTCTGATCCTAGAGTCAGAGCCATGTCTATGAGACAGTGAATTGGAGAAACTGTCCTGGATTCCAGGCTTTGGGGAGCTATTGGTTAGGTGGCTGGGCAATGACTTGGGTGGCATTTCACTACAGACTAGTACATAAAATAAGATCTTGTCTGTTAGCAGGTGGGCTATGCCCCACTTCTCCTCTTCTCACTGTGCTTTTCACTACTAACTCACCCATCCCTCATCTGCAGGCTGGTGCTTTGTGACTTCTCTTTGACTTCATCGCCATTTTCAATCACTTCCCTTCATTTGACCTGGTTACACCTGGGCCATATCTTAGAGATCCTGACACATCACCTGTGAATAGCTGGGCTTGCAGCAGGTCCCATTTTACCTGGTTCTGACTCAGGAGCGGTGCAGAGAAGGGAGTGTGGCTTTGTACCAGAGGTCAAGGTAGAGCCCATAGAGATTGTTTGCTTCCTGGGATCTACATCACTCACCCAGAACACATGGGCCTGTGGATTTCTCTGAGAAATTAGCAGAGCTAACTTTATGCCTTTGTGTGTTTTAGGCATGGCTATAAACTGACCTTCATACTCGCCCATCCTCTCCTCCTCCCCTTGTCTGTGGCCAGTCCTCCCGCTATGTCCTGTAGCCTATCCCTTCTCACCTTCTTAGGAGCCCGACACCATCAACTTTCCTTTCTCTCTACTGCCCTTTCTCTCTCTTCATCTCTACTCAATCCTTTCTATTTATTTTTCACCACACTCAAGTCTCTCCGATCTTAAATTATCACCTATCTTTCTCTTCTCTTTCACGGCTAAACTTCTTGAAAGAACAATCTGGACACCTTTCATGATCTCTCCTTTCACACGCATTTGTCTTCCTCCCCAACTCCCACTCCATCAAAGCTTTTGTAAGTGAACTTACAGTCCCTGATGTGCATGTTTCATTCCCCATCTAATTTCACCTCTCAGCACCTTGATACTGTTGACTAATCCTGACTCTGAAATGCATTGCTCCCTTGGCTTCTGTTATGTCACACCCTTAGTTGTCCTCTTATCTCTCTGGTCATTCCTTCCATTCTATGTTTTTTAGCTCTTTCCTCTTTACCCAATTTTTTTTTATTTCAGCATATTATGGGGGTACAAATGTTTAGGTTACGTATGTTGCCCTTGCCCCCCCACCCCCCTAAGTCCGAGTTTCAAATAGGTCCATCCTTCTGGTGGCGCGTATTGCACTCTTTGTGTATGCATATACCCGTCCCCTCCCCCCCAATGCCTGACATCCAATAGATGTTATTCTTATATGTGCACTTATGTGTTGATCAGTTAATACCAATTTGATGGTGAGTACATGTGGTGCTTGCCTTTCCATTCTTGGGATACTTCACTTAGTAGGATGTGTTCCAGCTCTATCCAGGAGTATACAAGAGGTGCTATATCACCATTATTTCTTAAAGCTGAATAGTACTCCATGGTATACATATACCACATTTTATTAATCCACTCGTGTATTGATGGACTCTTGGGTTGTTTCCACATCTTTGCAATAGTGAATTGTGCTGCTGTAAACATTCGGGTGCAGGTGTCTTTCTTATACAGTATCATTTGCTCTTTTGGGTAGATGCCCAGTAATGGGATTGCTGGATCGAATGGTACTTCTACTTGTATCTCTTTAAGGTATCTCCATATTGCTTTCCACAGAGGTTGCACTAGTTTGCAGTCCCACCAACAGTGCATGAGTCTTCCTATCTCTCCGCATCCACGCCAACATTTATTGTTTGGGACTTTTTAATAAAGGCCAGTCTCACTAGAGATAAGTGGTATCTCATTGTGGTTTTAATTTGCATTTCCCCGATGATTAGAGATGTTGAGCATTTTTTCATATGTTTTTTGGCCATTATTCTGTCTTCTTTTGAAAAGTTTCTGTTCATGTCCTTTGCCCACTTTTTGATAGGGTCGTTTGATTTTTTCTTGTTGATTTTCGCAAGTTCTAAGTAGATTCTGGTTATCAGCCTTTATCGGATTTGTAGCACGCAAAAATTTTCTCCCATTCTGTAGGTTGTCTATTTGCTCTTGTGACAGTTTCTTTGGCTGTGCAGAAGCTTTTTAATTTGATCAGGTCCCATTTATT